>ML677359.1:2633412-2658141 GCA_007922305.1 Dermatemys mawii
TGGGGCGGGAGCAGTTTGGGGGGGTCCGGATCCCGGGCGGGGGAAGCTTGTTGGTGGGGATCCAGAGCCCGGAGTGGGGCGGGAGAAGTCTGGAGGGATCCGGAGCGGTGTAGAACAAGTGCAGTCCCACTGTTCACATGAATTAACGCAAGTCTCTGCAGAATGGGTCGTACTTTTATGTGTGGCATGTTACAGACATGTTGGGGGGTTGGAAAGTAGATTGTAAAACCAGAACTTGCTAATGTAGACAAGGCCTTTGGCTGTGAACATAACCACACAAGACCTACATTAGGGGCTTGTCTATATTATCCAGTTTCATCATCTCTAAGCACCATTGTTTGCAATTAAGTTCGATGACATGGTGCTGGCCACTGTAAACTAGGACAGAATCATGTTCAGCATCATTTGTCTTAATATAACATACTGCAGGTGAGACACCACTCAGATGTTATTTCAGTCCTCTTCAGCAAATAATCTTGGGTTCCATGTAGACACTCATATAAACATAGTGAAACAAATAGCTAATGTCTCCTGCATGAAATATTAGGTCGATGGAGCCACATCTATTATAAACAAGGCCAACACTCTTCGTGATTATCTCATTAACTGTCACTGTGATCCGGCATGTATCACTGACACCTCAGGGACTGGGCTGACCTTGACAAAGCTGGTTTCAGCTGTGAATGCGGAGATCAATCAAACTCATGCAATAAAGATCAGATTGGAATGAAAGTAGTGGTACTTTTCCACAGTCTCTCCAAAATTCCAGAGTTGCAAAACTGGTCAAAATTCGAATTAGCTTTTAGCATGCTCAGATTGGTTCAACAGGAAAACATTTTCAATGGACAGCAAAACGGGTGAGAATGTTGAGATTAACAATTTACTGCATCTAATATTCTCTTCTTACAGGGAGGTGGAATAGGGTGTGGACTTGCATGAAGATTCATTTCTGCTTCACTCTTACGTTTTAAAAGAAACATATGCAATTTTTTCAGATCACTACAAAGAAAAATGACTGCTGGTTCAGTGTCAGTGCCACAAATTATACCACTTCGACTCCCTCTGCCAGGAAAAGCTAAATATGAAATAGACACAAATACACATGTAGAAATAAAATCAGGTATAAACAACAGCTTTAAATCTGTATTATAAACCCTGTTCTTTTTATTCTGTAATTTGACTCTCACTTTTTGGTACTGAATTTGCATTCACATTTTATTGTGATTTTGATGAATACTCATTTTCATAAGTATCTTGTATAAATTAATCCTTTACATCTCTGTCCTGCAAACATGCATGTGTTTAGCTTAATTCATGTGTCTAGTCCTGTTGAAGCTAATAGGACTGCTTGTGTGTAATGTAATTTAAATGTGTCAGTGTTTTCAGGATCAGGGCCTTATATTTTTGTGCTATTGTATCTGTTCCATATTCACAATGAAACATGAAAATCTTAGAATTTGATGATTTTGCGTTTGATTGTGATTTTGCAAAACTGGTACTTGAAAATAGCATGGGTCAGTTTCCCTCAAAAGGTCCCATCTGTTAGTAAGATCCTCAGTTTTGAAATTCCAACTTTTATTTTTCAACCATGATCATTTTTTGTATCCGAACGTGCCACCTATGGAACCTATGCATATTTTCACATTCCCTTTGTACAACGTTTTTGTGAGAGAATGAAAGGCCTGTAATGACATTGTGATTATTTTGTCACCAAATTTTGTGAGAAGAGAGAGAAAGTGAAAAAAACAAAACACACATTATGGCCCTAATCTTGCAATCCCTTACTCACATTCTTATTTTGCTCATGTGAGTAAATTAAGCATATGTGTAAGCATTTGCAGGAGTGAGGCTTATTTTTGCACAGCCCTAATACAGTTTTGGTAATTATCTTATTCATGTCTTTTAGATACTCCTGATGTCACTATATATTACACGTTAGATGGAAGTAAACCGGAACTCTTTAGGAGACCTGGCTATGGTGAACATAACACTTTTAAGTATAAGGGACCTATCACTTTACCTGATGGGAAAATAACAGTAAAAGCTTTGGCAGTCACCAAGTAAGTGGCAACTGTCTATATTGCATTATAATTATTGTAATTTATTTGCATCACTGTCATGCCTATGCGTCCCAGTCATGGGCCAGGATCCCTTTTCGTTAGGCGCAGTTTAAACACAGAACAAAAAGTCAGCCCCTACTCTGAAGACCTTACAATCTAAGCAATAGGCATGTATTCCTCTGTATGGACATCAGTATCTTCTGTGCCAGAACATTTATGATTATTATGTAGCAATTACTTGTATTGCAGTGGCGCCTAGGGCTCCAACCATGGATCAGGGACCAATTGCCTTTGCTCATCCTTGCCCTGGAGTGAAACTACCTTGCATTCCCTGTGTAAGGACTTGCAGAATCAAGGCTTATATATAGTTCTTGGAATCACTCTCCAGACCATACTTTTTTATTGATTGTTGTGATTGTGAAAAGACACGTTCTCAGCTCCTTCATCCCATGCTAAATGAATGGCGTAGGCAGTGAATGTCTGTGGTATCAAATATCAGCAATGACATATAATGAATGGTATGGAATGGCAAGTTGAATGTGGCCCAGCTTTGGAGGTAAGTGCTCTTATTCCATGTGGCATTGTATAATGTGGAGAATATCACCTTTCCCCCCCCCCCCACAGGTGAGTTGTACGGTAGTAAGGACAGAATGAGGACATAGATTAAGGTATATCAGGAATATTTTATGTGAAATTATCCATATTTTCATAATTTTTAACTGGTGATTTTTCATTATACATAGAATTTCCATTGTTTTTTAAAAGCACTGATTGATTGGGACTATGAAGGGATCATGGCAGCTTGTTGAAATCGTAATCTGGCTAGCAGGAGCAGTTGCAATAAAAGACCCATTTTCACCACTGATTTCCTTTTTAATAATTCCTATAATTTTGTGCTATCTGTAGCCTTTTGATTATTAACTTTCAGAGACTGCAGAGAGAGTGCCATTGTAACAAAGGTATTTCTGGTAGAATATGAGCCACCAAACATACTATTTGCTGATGAAGATAATGATGAGAATTTTCTGAAAGACCTCTCCAACCAGGCAAGTTACAACAGTGGTAAATCCCTGTTTGATCATAACATTTTTTATTATATTAGAGAGAGACAAAATCCAGATAGCTGTAGAGTTTCATTACTTTTTTTTTTATCTGCCCATCTTTGTTGTTTTCAACCTTTTCTGGTATTAAAATCTATGAAAGTTCAAATGGTTGGTTCTTTATTGGGACAGCCAATTAAAACTATTGTGATACATCCCTTTTATTTATGAGCTGCTGACATTATGCAAGAATGGTTTTTTTTCCATTGCCAGTAACTTACAACATTTGCCATTTATCCTGCTCAGGGAATGTTGCGTTTAACTGAAAGGTTTATACAGAGACTTCTGTTTGGAAATAACACTTGAACGTGTTCTGTAATATTTTCTCTGGGATTGTTCTGATCTCATTAGAAAAATTAACCATCTGAAAATGAGAAGTCAGGAAAGGGCCAAATCTTGAAACTCTTACTCAGAGCCTGGTTGCGCCCTGCTGCTTGGGTGTGCAAGGGGGGAACATGCACGAGAAATCTGGTCCCACTTGTACACCACCACCATGTGCAACAGCCTGGCACTACTATAGTTCTTGCACTCCACCACATGCTGAGATTGCACCCACTTACAGTCTCCACAGGGTACAAACCTCATTGGTTAGGAAGAAATTTGTACTGTGAGGGTGGTCTGGTAGTGCAGTGATAACCCTCCTCCGTCCATACCTTTCCTTTCCCAGCTCACAACCTGGACATCTCCTAAGTGGCTTCAGGGGAGTTTCCATGTTGTTTGGGTAAGAGATGGATGAACATTTTAGCATCTATATTTTAGGTTATTATCTACACAGGCACTTCTGTTAGTAAAAATTTTTGTCGGTCAGGGGTGTGAAAAAAACACCTCCTGACTGACAGAAGTTTCACTGACAAAAGCACTGGTGTGGACAGTGCTATGTTGGCGGAACACGTTCTTTCCCTAATATAGCTACCACCACTTCTTGGGGGTGGTTTAATTATGCCCACCGGAGACCTCTCTCCCATCAGCATATAGCAGCTACACAGGAGACCTTACAAGAGCGCTGTAGTGTAGACATAGCCTAAGACATGCTGGAGGGGAATTATATTGTTATCAGGGAAGCCAAAGGAGATGAGGCAACAATAATTGAGGCGAGTGATGACTAGACTTAGCAAAAGCATGTGTTTGAATTCAGTGTTCTAAGGAATTTGCATGTGTGACTAGACAGGTAATCTTTGTATTTGTAGAAGCTGGAAAATGGAGTGTCTGTCACAAAATTAAAAAAGAAAGGAGTGAATGTGGAAAGCAAATCCAGTTGGAATGATACAGCCCAAGAGTTTCAAGGTATGACTGCATTAAAACCATATTGGACTGTAACCCCACTGAAAGTGGTTGGTAGAAGTGTATTTTTCTGTTCTCTGCAGGAAACTGCAGATAATCTCACAGCTGTCTCAGAGACCAAACATCTTCTGTGAGTTCACATGTGCTATAGAACCCCTTATGCCTAACAATCTGTCCCAACTTGTATTTATCTTAGACACTCTGGTTACCTTTCCCAGACCTGAAGAAGAGCTCTTTGAAGCTCGAAAGTTTGCACCGTCCACCAACAGAAGTTGGTCCAATATTAGTTATTACCTCACCTGTCTTGTCGTTCTCATATCCTGGGGTAAACACAACCACAACAACACTACAAACATTTAAGTTAATGGGAGTTTCTGATGTCTTAGACACAATTGTGTTGAGGGCCTGCAGAGTTTTCCCTGAATAAGGAGTGTAGGATTACACCACAAGGCAGAAATGAAAATTAACTCAGATTTTAATCATGCTATAAATAAAGCTGATTGTCCCATAGCTATGATAGTTGACCCTGCTTAAGAGCATAAGATCCTAAAGCCATTGCTAATTAACTTACTTTTGGATGGAGGAGAGGAGAAAATTTAAATTAGGGGAAAATGCAAAAGGAAACACTTCTTTAGTGAGGAACTTGTGATAGATTTCCACTACCAGAAAACTGCTTGCCAAATAACCTTTTCCAAAATGGCTAGAACTGTTCTTAGATATTGGGATGTGGTCCTGGGATAACATGTGGCATAATGTTAACCAAATTGTATGTTTTTCTAAAGTGCATGATAGAGGAATGATGGGATGAAATTTGAATGTAATTTTAGGCTTGGAGGTAGAGAAAAGAACTGTCCACAAGTCTTTGAAAGGGCCACGGTTCTTGAATGGTCAGCTGGAAACACCAGATTATAGAGAAAAGTCAATCTCACCGCCACAAACACACCAGTCCCAGGTAAATGAAACTGTTACTGGGGGAAACAATAAGGGCTAAGCTAAGAGTTGACTCTGAGCCCAGTGTGAGGGAATAGCTCCAGAAAGGAGCTGAGAGTCAGAGACAGCCCTCTGGATCACAGTTCCTCCAGAGCTCCTGCTTTGCACCTAGCTGGAGGCAGGAGAAGTTGATTGGATTGGCCCGTTTCCAGAACCAGCATGGTTCCTGGCTGGTATATAAAGGGTATAGGTTGAGGACCCCTCCCATTCCCCATGCACTAGCTTGTTGGGGGCAATATCAGGTCTGTGGCCCTTAATGTTCCGCCCAGGTCTGAATTTAAGATGAGTGAGCCCCACAGGGTGGCCTGAGATCCCTTTACTCTCCTACATAGCCATGCAGGACTGGATGAGACCTGAGCCCTAAACAATTAAAAATGTTTGAAGCTTTCGTAGTCATCCTCATCCTTCTTCCATCTAGTTCACTTCTCTGCCTATAGTGTACAGTACTGATTTAAACAAGCTGAGGTGACAGGCCTCCAATACACAATTCTAGGAACACCCAAAGCAGAACTCAGCCATCAGTGAAGACTGAGGAGGCAGAGCAAATTATTGATGACTGACTCTTACTGTTTCTCTTTCTAACTCGTTATTGATTGACATGTGCAGCAGTAGTAGTGTCTGTTAAATACAGGTGAAATTGTTAAAATTTAGGATCTGATCCTGCTCTCATTGAAGTATATAGTAAAACTCATTTATTTTATCAGGAGCTGGTATTATTTTATCCTTACTGTGGATCACTGATGAAATTCACTGGTTTAGCAGGTCTTACCTGAAGCCTCAGAATTGCAGTGAGTTTTATCTTGAACAGTAAGCATTCATATGGGGATGTAGGTGGGTCAACCTAACTTTTCAGTGTAGACCAGCCCTTGTTCTACATTGAAAAGTTAGATGGACATAGCTACATTGGTCAAGGGTGTGGAAAAGCCACACTCCTCAGACATAGCTATGCTGACCCAAACTCAAGTGCAAACTCAGCTATGTCATCGGGAAAATGCCTCCATCCACATACCTAACTTGGTTCAGGGAGGTGGAATTCCTGCAATGAGGGGAAAAACCACTTCCTTTGGAGTAGGCTGCATCTACACTATGGGGTTATGCTGGTATAGTCTCTTAACAGTAAATGTACTTGGAGACTAATGCAGTGTACACTCAGTGTCTACTGACAGAAGGGGTTATTCTGTCAGTGTCAGAACACCACCTCCCCAGACGAAGTTAGCTGTGTTGACAGCTTTCTTCCATTGCCATAGCTGCATCTGTTCTGTGGGTTAGGTTGGCTTGGCGGCATTGGTCAGGGGTGTGGTGTTTTCCATCCCTTGCCAAAGTAGCGATGCTGATCTAACTTTTCAGTGTAGATCAGGCCATAGATGATAAGTCATTTATAATCACATTAATATTTTACGGTGCATGTTTCACTACCTTAAAGAACCATCTTTATTTCAGATCATTACTGCCGCAGTGCCCAGCAGGAAAAGTCTAACAAGCACCCAGACAATGAGAATCCAGAGGGAAACAGACTTCCTCAAGTAAGGTGTTTTTTTCCCCTGCTGTTTGTGGTGGAGGAATCACAGAGAAATTGCGTTAACAACTGAAGTGACAGTGCTGTTAAATTAAACTAAAACAAGGAAGGCAAGCATGGACATTGGTTAATAAAAGGGGATTGCTGTTGTCATATTTTTTAATGTTACTGTATCTTACTAATAATATCTTTGTATAATGAGATGTAAATTTAATTAGCGATCTGACATCCCAAGGAATGGGGACGGGAAGGCGATCCCTTTCTCATGTTGGGGAGCATTTGCCCACGAGTAGTCCCAGTGGGTGTGAGTAAGTGCTTACCAGTCTAGACGCTTTGATCCCCTGTGCTGGGGTTCACTGCAGGAGGTTGCAGGATTTAGCAGCACAAACTGAGAACACGTGCAACCAGTTTGCTGTTATTTCTAGGTGTGCACATTGCTTAGCTCCTCGCCCATCTGATCCCTTTGCTCGCTTCTGTCAAGAATGTGGTTCTCCTATCCTGCCAGTGCCAGGATGTCGCCTTCCACCCCCTGAAGGAGCTCAGGTCAGCAAAAAAAATTGTAACCAACTCACTCCTGTTTAGAGAATCAGCCTCCACAAATGATATAAGCTGCTGCTGAGGGAACTGTGTTTTCATCACACTTTCAGTTGGAAAATCCTGCTTTCTGCGATTCTTCATATCAGTCAGTAACTTTGACAGGAGAGACAATAATTGTTCTTTCTGCTTTGTTTTGCCTTTGGCTTTCAGCTGACCAGGGCAAGTTTCTAATGGAATCTGTTCTTATAAGCATATTCTGGAAAAATAAAAGGATCAACAACATAGATTTCCATTAGTGCTGCAGTGACCAATAAATCATCTGAAACTGTAAAGTTCCAAACACATGCAGGTCTTATTCAAAAGCTAAGCACAGTGCACGGTCCCATGACTTTGCTTGTATTGCAGTTAATGCCAGTAGCATATAAATCTCTGATTCTGGTATGTCACATATCTGTAAAAAGAGCGCACTAGTATTCATGAGCAGGAGGTGATTTTACAAGATGGACAGACCGATATGTGCCTGTACATCTGAGATCTCTCTGTTTAGGTAGGCTTTTATAATGGTGCCCATCACTCTCCCCCAAGAGATAATAACCAAAATTCATAATGAGCCAATGGTCTAATTTTCATCACTATTCCCCCTGAGGCAGTCACAGATATAGTCATAGGACCCAATCCTACAATGTACTGAGTGCCCTCAGCTCCCAGAAAAGTCATCAGAAAGTGAAGATATTCAGCATCTTTCAGGATCAGAGTTAAGAAGATTTTAACTACATGCAAATTGATATTATTGTACCATTTTAGCTCTGTTAGAATCTAATTTAGCACCTTTCTGGCAGAATCTTCAGGAGTCAGTAAATTGTCCTCCTGCCGTTGCAGCAGCCTTACCTTTCTCTTTGTAGCATCTTGTCTCCAATGTATCCAAATCCTGCTCTATTCATCGCAACCGGTTGCTTAATTTCTGTTGGCTTCCCTGAGAGCAGTGTCAGGCTCTGACTGGAAAAGAAATTACCTTTGCAACTAACAATTTTGCTCCTTCTGTCTCATACAGGGGGCAGTATCCAATCATGAGCTGGTCAAGCCAACAACAATGTAATTTCCACAAGAAGATGTCTGTACCCGGATTGTACTCTCGGGTTCTGCAGAAATCTGACTGAATAAGCAAAACCAATTCCAGGTTTTGTTTATTCATGAGCTTTCTTTTCCTCAGTGGGCAATGTGTAGGGTTAAATACCATGAGAAGAGTAGATCTCATTTATTTCAGCCCCATAAATGGCTCCTACTTGAAAATCAAATGCAATTACTAGAGTCCACACACAAATCTATCAGCAGCCTGATACTGAAAGTGGAATGGTATAAGATCAGTTGTAACCCTTCCCTTGTGCTCATGATGGGGAACAAGAGTCAGTGGGACTGGACAAGGGAGTGTGACATAGCTAGAGAGCAACAAATCTTCATCAAGCTCCCGCTATGCCAAGGAAACCCCTCTGCAGATACTGTCTTGGGCTTCGACCCCTGAAGGTCTCAAGGGAATATATCTGACAGGAGGGGCTAAAATGGAGAAGCAGCTACTGTACAGTTCCCACTGAGCCCGGTGGATTTCTGAGGATAAATAAACCTGGGAGTTAATGCTGGTCCATTTTAATACAGTACAGAATACAGTGTGATACAAAGTATAGTGCAGCCTCCTTCTTTTAGAATGATGAGAGATTGTTGTTATTAAAAATGGACCATGCATGCACAAGCTGTTAGGTGGTCATAACTCAGCGAGGTCACTGAGTTCCAAAAATAATTTTATCATGGCAAAAGTGTATTTTTTTCACTCTTTTAGTTCTCAGAACTTTTGATTAACTTTCTGCCTTCAAGAAGAGACTGGATCTGGAAAATTTCAGCCTGAAAAGTGAAAGTTTGAGACAGCTGCCAGTAATTAAAAAAACACCTTTAAAATGGAATTACTTGGGTAACTTTAACTATAGCTGGAGTACACACCATTAGCAATAGTTAGGTTTTGACACAGCTGCAGCATAATTAATGTTGAACTTGTTACAGCTGAAAATGAATATTGTGCTTTTGATGGACTCTGTGTGTATGTTTAATGATTTCTCTGATGGGACACCCACTGCTCCCATTCTCTTTGCTTTGCATAAACTGCTCAGAGAGTCATAAAAACATAAGAAAGGCCATATTGGGACAGACCAAAGGTCCATCTAACCCAGTATCTTGTCTTCTGACTGTAGCCAATGCTAGTGCTGCAGAAGAAATGAACAGAACAGGTAATCATCAAGTGATCTATTCCCTGTTGCCCATTCCCAGCTTCTGGCAAACAGAGGCAAGGGACACCATGTAAATATCATCTTGCAGTTCATTTATAGTATTTTACTCTACCACTTTCTGTATGCTAGTATAGTCACAGTATTTTATGTTATCCAGCTTTACTATCCCTGTTACAAAGGGTCGGGTGGAAGTTGTCTCCCTCTTCTCAGAGGACTCCTCCATCTGCACTCTTCCACTCCTTCTCCTCTTTTCTTGCTTTGCTTTTTCCTCTGCTTCCTTCCTGCGCTCTTTTATCCAGTCTCCTTAATGTGCTAATTAGCTCCCCAGTCCAATTAGAGTTGCTCATCAGGAACTCCTCTTCTTAATCCCCTAGGCCTAATTGATTAAACAGTGACCATAATGCTTCAATAAGTGCTGATTCCTAGCACTTTGTCACAGTCTGATGATTTTGCTCACACGTATAATAGTCACAATAACACAAAGAGGTCGATTTAGATGCACAATTCCCATTGGAATTAATGGGAATTGTGTGTCTAAACCCCCTAGGTGGCTTTGAAAATCCTAGCCTAAAGCTCTGTATAGCTATGTCTTATCTATTAAGCGTAATCAGGGTTTTTGGTCCTGTACAAAACATTGAGATAGTCATTGCCGCAAGTAATAGTCTAAGATCCTGATCCTGAAAACACTGAAGTAATTTCACACATGTAAGCAGTCCCATTGAATTCAATGAGACTGGTCACATACTTAAAGCTGCTTAGGTGTGTGTTTGCAGTATTGAATATTGAGGCCATAATTAGTTAGACAATGCAGACACATACCAGATGATCGACAAATGTCAAGGCAGTGTAGATTTCACTTTCTTTTAAATGTGACATTAGACACTTAGCGTGAACTCCTGGCCCCACTGAGATCACTGAGAGTTTGGCCATTGACTTTAATGGGGCCAGGATTTGACCCTTATTACTTTCTGGTGGAGATGATTTGATGAAGAGGGAGTTCCAAGCATGAGGGGAAGCATAGATGAAAGTGCAAAGACAGAGGTCTGAGGACATACAGGTACATTTAGTGGGAGACGAGAGTAGAGATGTAGGAAGTGGCAGTGTTGTGCCCAGCTTGAATGAAGGGAAAGACACAAAGTTTGAATCTGACATGAATGCCAGTGGAAAGCCAGTGAAAGGCGTGGTATGGTCAGAATTACAGGAGAACAAGAAGTTTGGCAGTGGCATTTTGGATAGGCTGTAGGGTTGAAATAAGAAGCAGTGAGAACAGGAAATAGGAGGCTATATTAGTTGAGAGCTGACCAAGACCTGGACAAGAGTTATATTAGTAGGAAAGAGAAGAACTTTAGGGACCTTGAATGATGTGGTATATCTATGGAATAAGTACAGCCGTAATTGCATGGGTAATGTTGACTCTGCTGTGTTAAGACTGCATGGATCAAAATAAGAGATGTTGTGGGAATCGACTCACTTGTCTCATTAGCCTAAAAATGATTCATAGCAGGGTAATGCCAAATGACAGACACAGAAAAGCAGCAGTTAGTTTCTGGTAAGAACCCATCCTGTAATTTCTGAGATCACATCTTCATGTGTCAGTATAACAATGCCTGCATCTGTAATTTTCACTCCATACATCTGAAGAAGTGGGTTTTTTACCCACAAAAGCTTATGCCCAAATAAATCTGTTAGTCTTCAAGGTGCTCCTTGTTATTTAAGGAGAGAGAGATTGTTTGAAACAAGTGAGAATATTCTCCCTCAAACACTGTCTTACATGTCAGTACAGTACTCATGTTGGATTGTTTTCATCTGATAATAGTAAATAAACACCAGGCCTGCAGAACAGCAACAGCCTCCTTAATTAGTCTGCTGAGATGCGTATCTGGAAGAGAATGTGAATTGACTTGTTTTTGAATGGCAGCGTTACTCTAGAATTAACTCTTGTAATAGGACCATTAGAGTTCATCATCAGTTCCAATGAAACCACTATTAGGGGTGAGGGGGTGGTAAAATTTAGCTCTAAAAGGTGTATAAATGGCCTGACAAATTGTTAAAAATTTCCACTCAGTCATCTAGTTTTTGAACAAAACTTACTTTATATGAGTTTGTCTTTTGTTTTTGTTTTCCTAGTTTTACTGGACTCTGAAAAACAGTACCTGCCCTGGTTTCCAATCTCTACTTTGTCTCCCCTTTCCACTAGCTAAAGTAACAATAATAATCTTTATGAGTTGTGGTGCCAGAGGGCTTGATCAGAACTTTGTGCTGGGAGCTGTACACACACACAGGAAGACCCAGCCTCTGCCCCAAAAAGCTTAGAATCCACTTTTTAGTAGAGCACTTGTGTAATGGGAATAGTTCCTTTTGACAGCTATGGTTCATGACACTTTTTAGGATTCACTGTGTATTATACACTGGTTATTATGCATACTGGGGAAAATTTTGCCCCATCTGTTGCATGGACTTTAAAAGCTCTGGGCCCTTTGGAACTCAGATGGTTTTCTGTGTGGTGGGTGGATTGCAGCAGATCCTGTCTGGCACAGGATGTGTTTCTATGAGGCTCATGTGGGAGGTGTAATTTATAGGCATGGCAAGAGCAGGTGATCTGAGGAAGTATGCACATACAACTGTTATTCTCCTTGTGCAAGTGGCCCTCAGGCACATAGCATCTCCCTGGCCTACTGGAACCTTAAGGCAGCAATAAGGTACTTTAAGTGCTGCAGAATGGCAGTCTGTAGCCTGGAGGGAAGATTCTTTTCCCTTCTCCTGAAGCACCCGTAGACGTCGTGGGTGTACCCCTGTGCAATGTAGACTCCAGCTCGAGGGACGGAGGGGACGCTCAAGTGAGGATGTGGTCAGAGGTTCCTGCTGTTCCTTTCCTCCTCCCTGTTCCTACTGTGTTACTGTTGCAGCCATCATAGCAGCTGTGAAGCTTCTCTACAGAGGCATGACGTTGTCAGGGGAAAGGAAACCTTCCCCACCACAACCACGAGGCTACTGCAAGCATAGCCTAAGATTTATCTATTCAGGGCATAGCCCCAGATTTAGGTCTTTAGGAAGCAATTGCAAGAAGTTGGGATTGGGTGACCGGGGATGGATCATTTGATGATTCCCTGTTCTGTTCATTCCCCGTAGGGCACCTGACATTGGCCATTGTTGGAAGACAGGAGACTGGGCTAGATGGACCTTTGGTCTGACCCAGAATAATTGTTCTTTTGTCCTTAATTTCATTCCACTTTCCTGCAGTGTGAATTGCCATAGATATTTCATTGTAATGCTCCATGTGCTCCAATGTGTACGTTCCTTAGCATTCCCTGACACCGTACCTCAGAGGAAAGGAGCCAGTCTGTTGTGCGTGTGTTATGACTCAATGCTGAGGCTCTTAGTCAGGTAAATGTCCCACTGGGATCAGGGTGAGGCTTTTTTCCTGAGTTAAGACTAAGGATTGCAGGATTTGGTTTATGAAGATCCCTCGTAATGACAACATCTTACCGTTTGTATCAGGAATAATATGTAGTGTAGGTGCTCCCTAACTCAGCATGTATATATATACAAATATCAGGCCCCCGTGCCTACTGCTTTACTCTCTGCTAAGTGATAATATCGAAAAGTCTGATATTCTCTTTTGTGATTGTGTAAATTTCCATTATAAAGAAACATCATGTTGTCTTTTGTACAGATGGGACTATGTGTAGAATGCAGAACTATGGTGCCAATGAACACACCGACTTGTATTGTATGTGAGGCCCCTATAGCTCCACAGTTGCAGCCCCAGGCCAGCATCTGCTTAAAGGTATTAAGAATAAATGTAACCAAGAAGTAAATTACCTAGAGGTTTGTATGTTTCCTAGAGATGATTTTGTTACAGATGTTTTGATTCCATTTGGCTTTGGCTCTTTACCGTGCTGAAACTTTGAGTTAGTAGAATTTAAAATGTCTATTGAACAGTAGCTGTCATTAAAGATAGATCTCAGTAGCATGACAAGGCATGTTGTACAAGAGCACGATATGTCTGTAATATCTATTTGAATAAGGTAGGGATGCATTTTTTCTGCACAGTGTAGAGTATGTTAATTTGATCTGTCTAGGCACTTATACCTTAATCATAGCTATTTTAACTAATAAATCTGTCCTCCCACTTCTATTTACCTCTTTTGATTGTGAAATATTACTTATTACATGAGAATGGCACAGCTGAAGCAGTTACTGGAGACGGGGTGTGGGGGTAGACATGTTCCAGAGGGTTCCTGTGGGATACAGAATGCAGTCTCAGCTGGTGGTTCTCAGCTAGTGTGTTATTGTGTGGTATTATGGGCTGGAGAGACGTTTCTGGGAAAGGGAGGAGGCTGCTGAAGGAGGAACTGTGGGAATAGGGATTGTCAGAAAGTGAATTAAGGACGTTCACTGACTGAGGACTCCTCGGTTTGTTTGGTTTTTACAGTTGTCATAGACATCAGCCCACACTTAAAATGGTTTAGAGCAGCCCTAATGTAGGTACAGGGGCAGACCTAAACCAATTGAGCTTGGCTTGTGTGGACAAACTTGTCGACACTAGAATTTGTCATACTAATAATTCCTAGCACCAGTGGAAATTCACACTCCGTAGCAGTAACCAAGGCTGGCCAGTGAGATCTCCCCAGGAAGAGTAGCCCAAAGGCATAGGTGTCTTTCTTTTGATTTTCCTTGCCAATAATAGACTGTCTGCAAGGAACTGTGTGTACAACTACACAAATTGCCAGTAGTGTGTAAACAGCCTGAAGGAAACACTGATGTTGGAGGCCCTGAGTCAAATGTCTTGCCAATTCAACAACACTGCCATCGGCTGCAGATCTGCATGGCAACTGGGCAAGGTAGCTTAACTTTATTAAAGCCCACAGTACAGGAGTTATTTGAGCACTAAGTGTGCACACTAGAGGGAGTTCCTCCATCTGCTGGACTAAGCTACTCGTAGCTCTGCAGGCTCAAATCCCTATTGAGCAAATGGTTTATCCTTACCATCCTGTTGGTTGCAATTTAAAATTATCCAGTGATTAATCTGTGTTTTCTTTATTTTAAAGGGCAAAGTAATCTGTCGGGTGTGTGGCACAGGAAATCCTATTCACATAAAACACTGTGTGACTTGTGAAAGCAGATTGCCTGAAATACAGATGGTAAGGTTCATGCACAAAACAATCACACTTGGTTACATAATATCAGTGAATGAACTTAATTTGCTTTTCTTGAAAACCTGGGGCCAAATCTGGTCCTGTGTTGGGAGCTGGGCATAGCCTCGGGCAGAATTCTAGCATCTAGGAGCTCTCCCTTTGAGATACCCTGCTCCGAGCTCCACCAGATACTGAAAATCCCATCATACCCCTTCTTGTTCCTCCCGCGGGAGTCACGATTGTACAGTGCTGCTCTCTCTGCCAAAAAGTGCCTTGGTCTTGACTCAACATTTCCTGAATGTAGTGAAGTCTATGTGTATTCGGTTCTCTTTCAAATTGCAATTAAAATTGATAAATCTTGACAGCAATGATGGGTAATTGCAGGAGGAAAGATTGCTCATATCGATTTAAAATTTTGTGTGTATTAGTGACCTTTTAATTATTTTTGTTATCTCCACTTCCTGCATGCCCCATCAGCGTACAACTACTATGCTTGTTTTTGGCAGTGACTCTGTCCGGAGGTGAGAGAAACAACAGTGAATTTTCCCTTTAAGATCGCTGTCTTGTCATCTTCCAGTTTAGCTGTGTTTATTTGGTTGGAGTAATTTTTAATTTGTACCCCGTAGGCAAAATCTCTTCTAAATGCCCAAGAAGAGATTTCCTTTTTCTAAGGAGAGATACAGAGCTGAGAGAAGACACTAATAATTTGGATCTCATTGCCTACTGATCACTATGACAACAATGCTAGATCTTAGCTAAAACTACCCGGAGATGGCTGTAGAGGTTTCCTGTACTATCCCTGTAATCTTGAAAATTCAGTGGCACTACTCACAAGCTTTAAGCTCATTGTGCACTCTCACTGGTTCATTGTAGTAGGGTTACACTGAGGAGCTGACTTGCTGGCAGTGAAACAGTGAGAAAATGAGAGATCAAAATAAATGCAAAACTAGTGATCTAATCCCCCTGGCCCTCCACTCGTGCCAACATTTTTAGATTTATGCAAATCTTGCAAACAAGTAAGAAAAACATTGGTCACATTTTCTATTGTGGAATGTAATTTTTTCAACATAGCCTGTTTTAATTTCAAATTTTCCTTATGCCCCCATGTTTCTAGGTAAATAACTGCACTATTGAAAAAAGGACAAATATATTAGGAAATAAGGTTTTGTGGTCAGATTTCTCAGAGGATGAATAATGGAAAGTTAGACACACAGAGAACTATTTAAAAACGTATTTTATTGTATCCTTTAAATGAGAAAATTCCACATTAGAGCAGAGTAAACCCAATGCTAATTCACTGCCGAAAGCATTGCTTTAGACTGAGCATTCCCTTAGATTGAACATTGCTCTGGGCTTTCAGACTGGCTTGCTTTCACACTCCCCTTATTTCCCATTTGTTTGTTTTTTTACTGTAGCCTATGAAATTCTTGTTTTGCTTTACTAGCCTGCACTCAGTGGAGATACACCCCCACCTTTATCTAGTCACCTAGGGAGAACAATATCCTGCTCAAAATGTGGCCGTGATAACCTCTGTGATGCTCGTTTCTGTGACTGGTGTGGAGCCAAGGTACGCTCTTAGGCTCAGGCTTCTGCAAAAATGGTTTTCTCTTTCTGTTTTGTTGCCATTTTGTGTTTGTGTTGACAAGCCTGGTTTTACTCGTCTGTGACCTGCAGCAATTCCATAGCTGCAAGATTTCCAGGAATCTTGTGGGTTGGGATATGCTTTTATATTGATATTATTTAATATTGTATGAAGTGCTATAGATGTGCAGAGCTCAGTAAAGAGAAATTAAAGGCATAGGATGAAATTGTGATCCCACTAAAGTAAATGGCCAAACCCCCACTGCCTTCTGGAGGGCCAGAATTTCAACCATATTCCCTGCCCAGAGGAGCTTTTACCTAAAATAGTCAATGTAAAGATGTCCCCATGAAATGTATTTCTGCAACCATATTTCTATGTATTTCTATAACTTCTTGTGCTAGATTCACCCCCACCAGGATTGAAAAGTTCTAACTGTGTCTTCTAGGGCCACGTAAAAATTAGACAGGTTTCAGGGGGGTAGCCGTGTTAGTCTGTATCAGCAAAAACAAGGAATAGTCCTTGTTTTTTATAAAAATTAGAAACTCTGCTATATATGCAAGTGAAATCAGGGGTTTTCATAGAGGGAGGGCGTGGGGAAGAATACAGTTGAACAGAATATTAACTGAGGTGCGTTGACGTTCCAGAACTCCACAGTACTGATGACAGGGTGTCCAAGAGGGTAAAAATATTGTAAAAGTGCGTTTGATATCAATATTTTAAGGTTGGTAGGCTTGAAAATTAACCTATGTAGATCCTAATTCCATCTGCAAAGCATTACCTCTGCATGGTCTGATTCAGCCACAGCTGACTGTGTTGAGCTGTACTTTTGGTTTGGCTTTTGTCAGGGTCTGAGCTTGGTTTAGAACTAGCAACCAATGCAAGTAACCACTATTACTCTAGTTTCTCTAAATTCATGCGGGTTGGTCTGATTGGTAGCTTTATTTCTGGGAGTACAAGAAGATAGACCTCCATTGTGCTACATATTTATGTGCTTCTGTGGTGACAGTAGTTTCATTGTACTTTTCAGCCAGGTCCTCCTCCAAGCTACTTTACTTGCTTCAAGTGTGGTGCAAGCAACCACCCATATGCTAGATTCTGTGGATCTTGTGGTGTTTATATTGAACCTCCATCAAGACTGGGCTCTCAGAATAGCATGCTATTGGGTGCTGGAGATACCGTTGTGTTTTCTGAGGTAAGTCATATAACATCACAAAGAAGACTGAGACCACAGTAGAGAGACTGGTGTCCTCATCTGGTATAAACTGGTGTAACTCCATCGACTTCTTCCAACTGAGGATACCACGTTCTGCTCGCAAGCATTCTGTGAGCAGAAAAAGAGGTTACATACATTCATTGAGGGAATTGTTTGCTGTGGATATTTACTCATCCCTAATCATTATTACGTATAGCAAAATGAGAAGCAACCCGTCTCTTCTTAAAGTGTTTTCTCTTTAAATACTTTTATCTGGTTCTGACACAATCACTCACAAATTATATCTGGCTAAGGTTTTCTTTGATTAATGCACGTGCCACATTGTTTTTAAAAACTATATTTTAAGAGAAAACCATAATACTTAGCAAGCACAAATGTCAGGGTATCAGGACACAAGTCAGTTTCTACTTACAAGAAACAAGTTGCATGGGCTTTTCTGAGTATTTGTGATATGTGAGGGTGGAATTTTTTCCAAATATTAACTGTAATCGGGCATTGTTAAAATTCCTCCTTTAAACAGTTTGCATCTCTGATGACTTTTTCATTCTAGGATTGTTTTTACATAGATGATTTCTTTCCTTTGTTGGTGATTTTTTTTCTTGTATAAAGTTATATAGTTAATAATGACACTTTATTATTGCTTTTATCATCCGGGTACTGATCTTTCCCAATAGGATAAAAGATTACAGACTCGAGCTGCCTGGGAGCCACTGGTTGTTTCATTACCAAAGTCAGGACTAGATATAACAGAAAGAAAAGACAAAGGAACCCAGACCATTGGCCTGTTCTACCAATCCAGCACACTCTTGGAGAAGAAGGCACTTGAGCTGGTTTCTCAAAAAGAAAAACAGGAGAAGATGAGTGATCGCAAACCCCTGCTCACAGCTGTCAGTCCTGGAAGAGGTTAGAAATCGTTCATGATTGCTCTTGGTCAGCCAGGAAAACTTCCCCTGGTTCTGAAACAAAACCAGTATTTTACCTTGTATTCTTTTAAAATGGGTCCTCTGTGGAATAATCTCTTGAAAGGCCACTCTTTTACATCGTTACTCTGGTCTCTCTTCCCACTAACAACTGTACACCCTGTGTCTGGTGCTTTTGATCGGAGACCCCAGCCCTTCTCTAAAGCACAACAAGCCTTTACAGAATGCCCCCGAATTACATGATAAGGCCTTTGTGCAGCCTTACCATTTGGCTATGATGTCATCAAATCTCACATGCAAAGGGTCAGACTTGGTCAGTATTTGGATTGGAGACTGCCAAGGAAAACTCGGGATTTGTCTGAAAGTGGGGTTCGCGTAATTGGTGTTGTTATTCTTTCTGGCAATAGTGGCATTTAATGCTGCTGGAGGATCTGGTTTTAGGGAAATATGTATGGGCTTGTCTGCACAGGGACATTGACCAGAATAGCTACTGCAGAATAAACTGTGGAAACAGATTAAATGAAATTGGAAAAAGACACTATTATTCCACAATAAAGTGTCCACACAGGGAGCTCTTCCGGAATAACTATTTCAGAACAGTTTATTCTGTGATAACTATTCTGGACAATTTCCCTATATAGACAAGCCTACATCCAAAATCTTGTCTGTTTGTGGTCATTAAAAGTCTTTTATGTTTAGGGATCTTAGCCCTGGTGTCCTGGCAAAATTCCAGTTTAGGGCCAAAAGAGGCCTTAAGGTAGATTCCTATAACTGTAGTTGAGCACTTAAAGAAATGGCTTGATTTTCAAAAGTGCTAAGCACGCAGCAGTCCCCACTGACCTCATTAATATCATGGTGTGTTCCACTTTGTCAGCCTGAAGGATATTTTAACTTTTAAAGAGCTAGAGCCTCAATACAACCAATGGGCAGCAGTTCAGTGGGTTGCTTTTTCTCAGCAGGCTGATCCATTTGTAGCTATTCTGCCATTCGTTAGAGTACCTAACTCTTAGAACACTGGTGTTTTTCAGTGTGCCAGCCAAAAGGCTGGTTAGAATGATGGATATGTCAGTAGTGTAAAAAAAGGGTTGATGCATCTTTCTGGCCTTCCTAAATTTTTTGTAAACATCTAGGTGAGGCTTTTTTATTTTTAATCTATTACAGTACTTGGGGAATAACTCTTTACACTGCCTTGCAGTGAGGAGTCTTCTCACAGTTCCATCACTGCAGTGAATAGAGTACTTGATTCAACACGTCAAAGAAATTATTTTAGAGATCATGGTAAGGGATTGGCCCAAAATAGGGCTGAGAAAATATTTAACACTAAAAACTTTTGCATCTATGCATCGGAAGTGCAGCTTTCACCATGTGAAAGACAACTTCCGTCACAGGGGCAAGCTGGGGCGAAGCTTTGAATTGCTTTGTATTACGGTTGAACCTCACCAACTGATATAGAGTTAGAGTCCCCCGAGGTCATTGCTGAATATAGAGAGGGGGTGACTGGCAGGTCGTTCTCCATTAGAATCCCCACGGCTTTGTCCCACATACCCATAACTGTTTGTTAGCCCACAGGTCTCAGCCTTCCTCACCATCACCCTCGCTTCATGCTGAACGACATAGGCCAGAAACATTTCCACCAACCGCAGCCATTCAGTGATGCCCAGGCTGGTCTCAGTGATACGGGCCACATATGTCCATCATTTCTTCAATGCAACTGTATTTGACTTATGACATCATTGCTAAATTAAAAAGCCAAATAATTATGGTAACTGTTTCCTCCCTAAACAAATAAACCTCCTGCACTAAATAGACAGTCATGTTTCCAGGGGAAAATATCCAAGTAAAGGGCAGTTTGGAGAGAGAAATAACAATGAAAAAGAAGTGTCAGTTTTCTGATCTGAGTCTATTTTTTCTGTTGTATTTTCAGTCAGTTTTGAACAGGAGCCAAAAGCATTTGCAAAGTAAATATTACAGAGAAGTCGTCCCTTTTTAACTGAAATGTACAGTAAATCAGCCTGATCTAGGTGTAACCAGATAATGACAACATGAGTTCAGATGTTCAGTCAAGGCTGCCTGAAACCCTTTAAGATACATAACAAACATAAGTAGCGTGAAGCCAAGCACGCATACATGTATTTCTCTCATCCTGGTTTTACATCCTGATTTTTCTGTCACAAGCTCCTGGCCCAATTTAACCCTTGCTTAACCTAGTGCAACTATCACTGACTTCACTGGGAGTTGCATCCACTGAGTGGTAGCCCAGCTGTAAGGTTTAATTGTTACTTTAAATTAGTATTTATTTCAGTCTCTGATTTGGTTTAAAGTAAAGTGCCTCTGCTTTGGAAGCCATTAGGGGAACAATTTTGGGTACTGTAGAGAAGAGTACCCCTTCTTAGTTTGCTTCTTTAAAGTTTATCTTGATGTTCAGTATGTATAAATCTGTTGTTTCGCTTTACCATAGTTTCTGCATGGCCAACCTTTGAACTTGTTGATTTTCTTTGTAAGTATGCTTACCTTGCTTTCCTCAAGGGGAAAAATGTTTGAGAATCATTTCTTTGTTTATATTTTGACTTTTTGTTTTTACATAATAAAATAATATTTATATGCAATTAGTGTCCAGAACCCCCTTGGGTTGGGCCCCATTGTACATACTGATATTAAATCAGGGACAACTGTTTTTTATCTGAGTATATGACAGCTTTGGTGCAGTGGATCCTTCCTAAGAATTAGCAACAGAATGGAGAGAGACCACTCAGTGTATTTTCTCTTCTGCTCTTGGCTTGTCTTATTAAAGCCGCACAATACCATTCTTTTTCTGACTTGGCTTCATGTTCCTACTCTGGTCCTCAATTAATGCTATGGCAGGCCAGAGTGAGGTCAGGGTGATCTTACTGTTTTAACTAACAAGGCTTGTCACACCTACACAGTTTATTTACTCTTTGTACGTTCTATAAGTGCACTCTACAGTAAAGTTGACTGGATCCTGATACACAGCCACTTACGGTTTAAAACAGGTCCTTCCATCCCTTCATCCATCAAACACAGAATATTGCATTGGAAATAATGGATTCAGATTGCAAAAGAATTTAAAATAAATCCTACTCTGACTTATTCATTATTTAGATTGTTGCAGCACCCAAAATATTCTAGATGTTATTCAGCATTATCTCAAAGAGCTTGAAGTCTGATAGACAAAGAGCCGATAGAAAATTGGGGAAAGAGTTACAACATTCAAGCAGAGAGATCAGTGTTAGGACTGGAACATTTAATGGCAGCTCCACACGTGTTTTCTTGTTTGCTAAATACATAAACTCTCTTCAGCTGCCCCCTGGATGCTACCTAACAATTGGCTAATTTCTCATAGGTGTTGTCTCAGAAGTGGGTCTGGAAAGGGGTTCTGAAAGATGAGAAGGCTGTCAGTTGTATCAGCTCAGTCCATTTCAAGAGGAAGGGCTCCTATTGAAGAAAGTACAGAGACAGTTTCATCTGGCCTTCATGAGCCAATATCGATTTGTTAAAACTCCTCCCATTCCCCACAAACTGTGTGTCAAAACTCAGCCTTATCTGTGCTTTCTTTTGCTTATGCCTTAAAATATACTCTCTCTTTAGGAAATTATAAAGTATTTGTCAAATAATACAGTCTATAATACAAACTGCTGTTACAGTGTATATAGTTTTCAGACCTAGCTTCATTTTCAACTCTCAGTGAGATCTACAAAGCAAGCCAAATTTCCTGAAAATCAGTTTAGTCATGCCTGATAACTCAGACTTAATATTACACTAACGCTAACTTTTTTTCCTGAAATTATTTTATATTCTCTGTCACATAGGGCTAGCTTGAGTCTTTAGACTCATCACTGAATATGGAGCAGCACGTCCATCACAAGAAGAGCTCTGGGAAGGAATGACTCAGTGCTCCTCTTTTGAGCTGAGGGGCAGTGTATTATTTAACCCCTTTATAGGATACAGCTTGCTTCTCTTCCTCCTCCTTGATCAACTGGATTTGCTACAGAAAAATGCAGTGTTCTTTGTCCTGATCAAAATCTACAATTCTTTACTTACTCCACCACATCAGTGGAAGAGTTATTGATGACAATTACAGGGTATTTTTATTTTCATAACTCCAACTTTTTAGGGTACTGGAGAAAACAGTTGGATCATGTCTGCGCTCATCTTAGAAGCTATGCTCAGAACAACCCAGAGTTCAGGGCTTTGATTGGAGAACCTCGAATGGGAAAGGTAAGAAACAGCTTTTGCATCTAGCATTTTTCTTGTGATCTATCAAGGAACGATTAAAGAAAAAATAAATTGGATCAAAATACTGTTTTATTTTCTAGAAAATTAGCCCTTTGGACCATGTCTACACTAGGAGCGCTTTACCAGTATAAGCATAAATACCAGTGCGCTCCTAGCATAGGCACCAACTTTGCCCAGCACCAGTGGGTGCTCGCCCTGCCTGCAGCCCCGCCCCAACTCCTCCCCCTCCCTGCCCCTACTGGGCCCCTTCCCTAAATCCCCTCCCCAGCCCTGCCTCCTGCCCTGAGCACGCAGCATTCCCCCTCCCTCCCAGCCGCACGAAACGGCTGTTTCGCGGTGCAAGTGCTGGGAGGAGGGGGGAAAAAGCAGGCATGCGGCGGCGCACTCAGGGGAGGAGGTGGAGCAGAGGTGGAGGTGAGCTGGGCATGGGGGCGGGGAGCTGCTGGTGTGTGCTCCAGCCCCGAAGCACCCGTGGAGTCAGCGCCTATGACTCCTAGTGTGGATGCAGCCATGCCAACAAAGCAGCACTTTTTTCGGGTATAGTAAAACCACCCCCATGAATGAAACAAGCTAAGCCGGTTAAAGTGCAGCTTTGCTAGTAGAGTTACATCTACACTGAGGGTTCTGCTGGCACAGCTGTGTTGTTCAGGGATTACACACCTCTTCCCACTCCAACTGACATAGCCAGTGTTGGTCTGTAGTATTAGACCAATTATTGTCTGGATTCATCTACCTGTGTTTTATTTCTGACTTTTTTTTCTGCTTGCTCTTTCTAATTCCCCTTTGTTCTCTTTTTCTCACTTTTTTCATTCTATTCTCGTTTTTTCTTCTTAGTTCGCTCTTGAGTTCTTTCTGCTTTCTCTGTAGTGATAATTCCCTTAACTCTCTCACATATTCTCTTTGGAACCACTCGCAAAGTTAGGGGAGATGGTCACAGCAACCTTAAAGGCCTTGCTGACCGATCAGAGCAGAGGTGATATTCAACTGATTTTATTATATCCCAGAGTAGATGTTCACCCCTGTGCCGTGGGCCAACACAAAGCCAATGCACTATTTAAGTCCTACTTATAGGTGTTGCATTTGCCTTGGGCAAGCCCTCTGTGGGACAGGGATGAATTTCCCCAGTAGACAGCAGCAGGTCACTTTGTCTCATATACTTTATTTCTGCCACGAACTATGCTGTTATTGGAACAATGTGTTCTTACCTCAGTACTAGGCATTGGCTTGTGCATATTAGGGATATTAGCTGACTTAATGTCATCAGCCAACACTAAAAGATGGTTAGTTGTGGCTGTATTGATGGCTAAAATGATCATACTGGGGAGATGGAAATTTGAGGTTCTTTCTACATGCAGCGACTGCTGTCAATGGCACAAATGCAAGAATCATATCAAACAGAAACAGCTGAAAAAAATACATGCTTTGGATATGGTTACATGTGCCTGGGAGCAGGAATGGCATGGCCATTCGCCACTTTTTGAAGGCATGGCACTCCATTAAATTCTTATTTGCATTCTGACATTGGGCATTGGGTCCTGAATGTGGGTGTAAATGTGAGTGGTGTCTATTTTAAAGCGTTTTTACACTGCCAGAGAGGTGTAAAGTGACTTTAGTGAAATGAGGATCAGGCCCATTGCAATTTGTTTTCTTTGAGAGAAGGTTCAGGCATATACGGTTTGGAAAGATGTGGAAAATATCTCCAGGAGGGATATTTCTAGGCCTCTATCATCCTACTGTAATGAAACCTCTGAAAAGTATTAGTGCTGATTCAAGATAAATGCCAATATCTGGTCTTTATTAATGCTTTTTCGTATTTCATGCAGAATACATATATATAAGTAAATATACATCTATATATAAAAGAA
>ML677359.1:2672468-2711460 GCA_007922305.1 Dermatemys mawii
GGGGCACTGGGGCCATGGGGGGATGTTAGGGAGGTCAGGGCTGTGGGGGATGTTGGGGTGTCAGGGCAGGGGCTGAGGCGCTCTGCCCTGAATGGTGGTGTTGCCCTGCTTTGCTCCAGCCCTGCTGCGTAGTAGTTCGCCAAGCAGGCCAGAGCTCACCCCATCTTGGGAACAGGGCATGAGCAGTGACAGGTGGTGAATCACAGCTCCCACCGGTCAGACTGAGCCTGTAGCCAGAGAAGGAAAGGCTGGTGTCAAAGAGGATGGATTTGGGTCTGTGCTGGGAGCAGAGACAGACAGGTGAAAGCTCAATTGATCCAGGTTTGACTGCTTCTTGGATTTAACTGAGCGCTATTATCATTTGTTTTACCATCATGCCTAGGAGCCTGTTACAAACCAGGACCTCATTATGTTTGGCACTGTCCAAACAGAACAAAGAGACAGTTCCCACCCCAATAGGTTTATAATCTAAGCATGACCACCAGTTTTGTTTACTGCTTCCTAAAGATGACCTTTTTATATTATAATTGAGGCGAGAATGAAACCCTTGTATAGCTTGTAGTTGCTAGTCCTCCTCTTCTGTACTGTCCAGGAAGCTAATCCCAACTGTGCTAACTCTAAAGACTGGCCTCAGCCCGGGGGTGGGGGGGAATTGTGGCCCATCTGGGGAAAGGATGCTGATAGGCTGGCATCCCAACTGAGGCTTGATTAATATTCTGAGGTGTATGGTGGTTGTGTTAAAGATGAGGTGTGACTGAGTGGGGAAGCTGGGATATATATTTCTGATAGCCTTATATCCTTCTATTAGGTTTGCTATATACAGAGCAACCTTATGTGACACACAACATGGTGCTTTTGTGTATTAATTCATATGTGTTGGCTGCTGCAGAATAACACTAAAAGATGGTGATGTTGCTACTGCTTTTAAAAAGAACAATACAAGCTGTAGCTGTCCAAGAGTAATAACTGCCTACTAAGATCAGTAGTGAATTTGCATAGTAAATTAGCTCTTACCACTATGTTCTGCTTAACTCCTTATCTAATGTGAAAAGCAAGCTTTTATGGAAAATATGCTGTAACTTTAATAACAGGTACTGTGAGGCACTCAACCCCTTAGGCTAATCCTTAACAACCCAGTCCAAAGGGAGTTCTGTTTTGTGAATGTTTGCCACAATTGGCAGATGAATAACAGCCTCTGTGTGGGTGTCTAATTCACAAGAAATCAAAGGTTACACTGTCTCTTTTTTCAGGGAGTTAGTCAAACCCTGTTTCTGAGTTCCACTAAAACTCATTATAAATACACCTAGCAATTGCACAACTATCTTGACAAAAACTTTCAGTGTCATTTACATGATTGTTCCGGATCATCTCAGGATTTTGTGGCTGCCATCACACATCATGTAGACAGTTGCCATCTTTACTCATAGTGTTGGACATGGTCAAGTCAGGGTGAAATCCTGGCCATTTTGAAATCAATGGCAAAACTCCCATTGCTTTCCTAAGGCCAATAGTTCACTCCTGGTGTTTGGCTCCAGCATGAAAGTTGAGCGGGAAAATATTTTTTTTTTCATGGGCTGACCATTGTCTTTTTTTATTCTGTCAGAGCAATGAACCTTTTTTTGCTGGTTCTGTTTCCAGACTGCCATGAGCGAGAATATTGTTCATCTGAATGACTGCTCCAGCCGTGGTGTGCTAAGACTTTATAGTGATCTTTTGTCTTCTATTGATATGATGGGGTTCAGACACTTTCTATACTAGCTTCATCTTCATAGGTTACGATGATAGACTGATTCCCTGCAACAGAGATTGCTGCTGCAAATGTAGGCCTTAACTTTCAATAAAATTATTTAAGTCTACAAGAAATCAAAACTACTTTGTCCTCCTCATCCCTGTGTCAGACAGAATATGTCTGTAATCGAGATTCTCAACATTAGTTCCTATGGATGGAAATAGATCTACTTTAAAGCAGGCTGCACTGTTTTTGAACTCAGATGCCAATCATATAGAAGAAACTGCCTTGTCTTTCCCCTCCAGATCATGAGTGAATGATGACACAATCAGGGTTTGGAATTATTCTACTTATCAGTTGGCCATTCTGCTGTGAAGGGAGAGGAGGTCCTCTGGTATACTGTTACTTGGATAATACACTGGCATTTTGGGCAGGTTGTGCTCTTGACATAGAACCCATTGCAGTAACTGTGGACATTTCTTCATCTGTAAGCTTCAGCAGCTCTTCACTGCAGTTAGCCCAGGTGATCAGCAGTTGGGTAAGCCTGGCCAAAGTGTGAGTAGCCACACTGTAAAGCCATATCCCAGTTACTGCACCCTCACTGGTGCTACGCTCATCCATGTGTGTTGCTTGGACTGCTGGGGATTGATTGCCTATGGTTCCTAGTGCTGCAATAAGGTCAGCTGCTCTTTTATTCTTTCCCAGTGAATTGTGTGAGAACTTGTCTGTCCTTTTGAGAACATGGGTGGGGGGGCATGTGGAAAGACTTTAGAAAACTGTCTGCACTAAAGTGGTTTACTCTGTTTTCACTCCAAAGTGTGTTGGTTGCCAGCCCAAGTGAAAGTGGAACCTGGCCTTTAATCCACATTCCCCAACTGTGTCAGATTGAAAGTATAACTAAATTTGTTTGAGAAGTTTCTGTGTGGTCGGGAAGAGTGTTAGAAAGGCAACACCAAGGAAGAGTCTGGACTAATTCTGCAGTGAAGACAAACACACTTTGAGGATGGTCTCTGTGTCTGTCCTCCTTCAGGCTTCAGTCTTTGTGTTGATTATGCAGGCCTCATATTTTTCCCATATAAACATGTTTTCCAGCTTCAGAAACAGCAAAGATGGAAAAGTTCTTAAAGGACAACTCCAATCTGAAAAGCAACTATGTAAAAGTACTGCTATCTTACTTAAAAGTATGTTCCCATGTATAGTCAAAGCTCCTGACCTTACTGACTAGAAATAAGTATATGCTACTTTTTAGTCCTGTAAACATACCGGAGACAAGAGTAAATTGGATTGTATTTTGGTTTGTGCATCATCAGTAGAACACTTAGCTAAATTTTGATTGGAGAATGTTTATGGTTGGTAATACATGAGTCAGAAAAAAACAACCTTGACTTTCAGATGCCAGGCTGAGTCTGCAGGACTGGCAGTTAAAAAGCCATTGTTTTACTTGTAAGCTGAACCAGTTTGGTCAGGAAATCGTATCAGACACTGAACCTCCTCCGTGTAGTTATTACAATGTCACTTCCACAGTAGTCAAATTCTAAGGAAAGCCTGCTCTGTAGGCTGGGATTATGGCAGAGTGCTAGGATTGTTGTCCTTTTTTGATGTTATGGGGAAAATTACATAAGATCTGGTGTATTCATGATGAAAGTGTGGTGAAGTTCAGTGGGCAACAGCCAGGCATAGAACATTGAAGTTTCTTAGTTCTCTTGAAAGGACAAGGGAAGCCAGATGAGGTTTAGTGGTCACATTGTGAGGCTTGGTTGATGTTGATGCAGCCCCACATATCCCTATTCTGAAGATTATTTCTGTTGCTGGCATGAATACTCTCTATGGGTATGTCTGTGTGTGCAATACCACAAAGACAGCATTCAGGGATGCCTGCTGTCAGGTAAACCTAGAGTGTCAGAGTGTGACCATTTAACTTCAAATTTAAAGTGATTTTTTAAAAATCATGAACAGGGCTCAGTCATAGCACTTTCTGATTGGCTATCCCAAGATTTTATATTTATCAGTCATCAAGATACAAGAATAATCTGGATCAACAGCATGTGTGTTTCAATACGTGGAAAGGTTTCTTTTGGAATACCGTGATAAATCCCATGCCTTACAACTGAATAAAAAGAGCTCCTATAAGATTATAGTACATCAGTAGCAAGAATCCACAACAATTGAGAATAATTACTGTGATCACACTTTAAGGGTCTGAATAGAACTGTGTAGCTTACAAATCTCCTAAAGAGATTTTTTTTTCCCTGTCCACTTCAAATGGATGCAATGATCTGAGGACAGTAAAAACCTTGAACATGTTTCTTTTAATATCCCTTACAAACTAGACATTAACAATCTGTAATTGTATTCTCAGGAGAGATGAAGAAGTCTCCTGCCAACTATATTTACCTCCAGGCAAGGCAATAAACTGGCTGAGAACATTTTTCTGTTACTAAGTGAGAATCTGGCTTACTCAGGAATAGATGAGCTCCTGCAAATATTTATCTTATGAATACATTATACAGCACAGAAAATATTATAAAGGAAAATAGGCACAAAGAAAATGTAGTACAAATCCTATTGAGGGTGTTATCTGGTGGGTGGAACAGTGAACTCTATTAGTTAAACCAGTGCACCTTTTAAACGTGACTTCTACGTGACAATAGTTGTATGTTACTATATAACTATACTATGCTGCAACTATAAAAGTGAGCAGTCTTATTTTGGTTAGCTTCAGTCAATAAGTAATTGACTGAAGCCATACCAAAATGAGAGTGTCCACAAAGACTTTTGCATTGGTTTAACTAAGTTGATTTAACGTTACATTTTGAATTAAACTGGTGCAACATCTGTGTACAGACAAGTCCTAAGTGTTTTTACAAAGCCCAGTGTAATGGGATTGCAGTCTCAGCTGGGGCCTCTAAGTGCTACCGCAATAGAGATAATATCAAACCCAGAAATAACACGGACTATTCAAAGCATATTTAGGGCAAAGTTTATCATTTTTGACCAACCTTTTTGAATGAATGTAACAAGAAGAAAAAGAAGAGTTTTATACAGCTGGGTTGAAGAACTTTTCACAGCACCTTGCACAATTGTATGCGTATCTCCATGGGAAAAGCTATGCATCATATTAGTCTTTAAATACATGCTCATATGTTGTTTTAGATTTGTGAGTCTATCTAAGGCTGTAAGGAAAATGGTATTTGAAATCCTATGTGATCACATGACTAAAAATCCCATTGTAAATGCCTACATGCAAAACGATAGAATGAAGGTTGCATGTTAAACCTTAACTTTCTCATTTCCTGACTTTGGAGTGATTCCTTGTGGAACCTTAACTATACATTAACTTAGTGTTTTACACCAAAGCTGAAATGTTCAAAGCTGATTGGGGCATTTAGCCACATAACTCAATAGTATCTGTGTGGCAAAATCACCTAGTTGGCTTTGAAAATCTCAGTCTCTGATTAATCAATGATAGATATATGGTAAGGGCCTAATCAGGCAAGTCCTTTCTCCTATGAGTAGGGATTAGTGAATAAGAATATTGTGGCTCAAGTCCTAAGGCCTTATCTGTACACTATCTCATGGAATTGGTATCCAGTTAATGGTATGGCTGGCTCTGAACAGGATTTGTGTGACAGCGCAGAACATGGCTAATATTCTGTGTAGCCATCAAGTGCTCACGGTGTTCTGGTCCTTTCGCAGGCCTAGGCTGCCATATGGTTGTCTCTGTAACCAGTTCAGCATGCTGCTTTTGTGCAATATGGACAGGGCTCCTAACTGCCTGTGTAATGGGCTTGGACAGTCATCCTTCTTTGCCCCAGCTTTGAGTAGGACATCTCACAGTATGTCACTTTACATGTTGCTGGTGGTGCTTTGTGCTCGTCCTTAGGCCATTCAGTGCTTCTTACCATAGTCACCAATTTCTCCTGGTGCTGATGGGTGCTCATGTACCCCGCCCCGACTCCATCCCTTTCCCAAATCCCCGCCCCAATTCTGCTACCTCTGTGCCCCAGTTGGATGACTCCCTCAAATCCCAGCCCCACTGCCTCCCGAGCACGCAGCGTTCCTGCTCTTCCCACCTCCCTCCCACAGTTTGCAAGCACTGGGAGGAGGGGGAAGCGAGCCGGAGCAGAGGCGGGGGGAGCTGCCGGTGGGTGCAGAGCACCCACCAATTTTTCCCTGTGCGTGCTCCAGCCCCAGAGCACCCAGAGTCAGCGCCTATGCTTTCTACAGCCGAATGAAAACAGGCACAAGTCCAGTTTTGTGGGAAAAGGAGGAAACCCTTTTTTAAATGACAGGTATTAGAAGCTAGTCATTGGATTGGAATATTATTAGTCTTGGTGGAGAGGGATGAGTGACCTGATGTGAGGTGGGTGATGCAATTGATCCTGTTAGTCTGCAAACAGAACACTCCACCATGTATGTTTGTAGTTGTGTAAAGTACATGTACACACAAGAGATGTAGCATTATATCAGAGGTTCTCAAACAAGGGGTCGGGACCACTCAGGGGGTTGTGAGGTTATTACATAGGGGGTCACAAGCTGTCAGCCTCCGTCACAAGCTGTCAGCCTCCATCCCAAACCCCGCTTTGCCTCCAGCATTTAAAATGGAGTTAAATATATTAAAAAGTGTTTTCAATTTATAAGCAGGAGGTCACCCTGAGAGGCTTGATGGGTGAAAGGGGTCACCCGTACAGAAGTTTGAGAACCACTGCAGTATATGTACCAGACTTTGCAGTTCCCAGCCTTCTTTGTCCCAAGAGCAATCAGATTCCTCTGTCAAGGCGAAGTGCCAAGCATGATTTTGCCCAAAGTATTTAGTGCTCAACAAATTATAAAACAACCTCTTTTGCTTACCCTGCTCATCTTTTGTTGCAGATCTAGATGCAAGATGACCCCAATGAAATAGGCAGCTTCCCTATCACGTAATATTAACATACAGAGGTAAGGCCACTTAGAAGGATTGATTTTTCTTGGGTAGGAGGAAGGTAAAATTCAGTTATTAGTCACAAAGGTAAGTTAGCACAGCCAAATTCAGCTGAGCAAAAGCGCTGGTTTAGCAGCTGGAATTGCACAGTCACTGTACAGTTCAGTGGGTAAATCAAAGGGATGGGGTGTTGGTTTTCTAATAAGTGATAAGATTGCTTGGCAGTCAAATGGCTGAGGCACAAAGGAATGGAAAGCTCAGTAGTGAATAGCATGCGTTACTTACACTCTATCAATTCCAGAGAAAGCCAGCTGCCACATGGAGATTTGTGTGCGCGCTTGTTTTCATACTAGTGGCCTTGAACAGCAAAGAGCCATTTGGACGTTCCGAGTTCTGGATCCCTTTTCCATTTACGTAAGGCCTGTTCTACACTACAAAGTTGGTCAGAAAAAGCTGCCTTTTGCTGACAAAACGGGACGTACACACTACAAAGCTACTTCCTGCGTCAAAACTCTGCTGTTTCCCCAACAAAATAAAACTACCTCCATGAGAGGCATAGAGCTTTTTGTAGCAAAGTTAAAGCGACAAACCGTCAATGTAGACACTGCTGTTTGTATTGTTGACATAACTGGCTTCCACCACTATCCCACAATGCCTGTGGTGACTGCTCTGCTCACTGTTTTGATCTCTGCAGCCCTTCAGACATGTGTCCCTCCCCTTCAGAGCTCTGGAAAGTATCTGACAACTGAGCCTGCTGCTCCCTTTTGGAACAAAGAGCAAATCATTAAGGGGGAGTGCTGCTGTTCTGCCCTGCACTAGGAACACGGGGCCGGCAGACTGCTGCTGCAGGGAGCGCAGGGGGGCAGGACAGGAGAAGAAGGGGGACTGCTGTGCTGCTTTGACAGTCCTAATCAGGGAGAGCTGAGCTCACAGAGCTGCTCAGGATGAGGCTCCTAGCAGCTGAGGTGGCTATGGGAGAACTCAGAGAAACGCAGACAGGCAGAGTGGGCTGTTTCAGGAGAGACTGTGCCAAGCAGAGCTGGGGGATGACATAGGGGAGGGGTGTCCTCCTCACCCTGCCACAGAGGAGGTCAGCTTGCTGTCTCCCCAACCCCAGACACACCACTCTCCTCTCCCTGCCCACAGCAGTTGAAAAGCAGCTGACAGTCTAGTAGGATGCACTTGGAAGAATGGGATTGAGAAACCCGCATCATGTGATGTCGTACCTGCCCCATGAGGCATTGCAAACCCTTCCCAAAGTACCCTGCAGCCAGGTGCACAGTAGGGTATCTACCCACAATGCAGCGCTCTCTGTGTCTGATGCAGGTGTTAGTGTGGATGTGCTCTGCTGACACAAGAAGCTAAGAGCTGCTTTAATTAAGGCAGCATAACTTTTATGGACAAAACTTTATAGTGTAGACAAGACCTAAGAGAGATTCAGTGTGTGACAGGAAAGGGGCTTATTTTGAGGAAAGGAGACGAGTCACAAACATAGCTGGTGGTTGGGGAGACAGTTAACATTCTGGGGTGTAAAACTTCTTTGCCTCTTCAGGTGGGTCCTCTGAGTACAAGGAATCCCCCCACTCTCACTCCCTCAAAGGCCTCATGTTGTGGTGACTGTCTAGTGGGGAACGGCTGTGCACAGCTCCCTTGGAACCCATCAAAACTGCACCATAGAAAAGGAAGTGCTTCCCCCGGACTGTACAAGCAGTGCTAGCAGCCTAAGGACCTGACCCTGATCTCCCCTAGTGCTCCAGCATAGAGTGGGAACGGCCCAACCCATAATCTCTAAAGGAAACTTCAGTTTAATGAGCTTTTCTGCATTCTCCCTAGTTAGCTGATAAAACAGAAGCAGCTGAATTTTGAGACACTATCACAGTTTGAGTCACAAGTGAAAACAAACTCCATAGACAGCCATGAATTCAAACCCACCCTGAACAGGTACAACAGAAGCAGCATGGCTCCATCCACATACTTCAGACTCAACTGGAAAAGACTTTCAAGGGGCTCGAGGGTGCTTCTGTTTCCATGGCCGTGGAGTGCTAGAGGTGTCTGGCTAGACTGCCTGAAAGAGCAATTTTACTGCCAGTTCTGATGGCATCCTACTTTCACACCAGAAGAACATTATGATGCAGTAGATGAGAACCAAAGTTCCAAAGGGGCCTCAACAAGGTAGCACTTTGTGAAAGGGACTTTGTGTATGCACAGACAGCACAATAGCACACTGCAGAGAGTATATTAATCATGGTAATCAGGTATCTCATTTTTTGGGAGTAGTCAACTGTAGGAACCAGGGGCAGAATTTAGACAGCTAACTGGCTGACTTTACATGAACAAGCAATATTTGCAAGTCAAAGATTTTAGCCATCTCTGTATTATCACTTATGCCTACACTTCACTTGCCCACAAAACTGCTGAGGAATCTATTTTACTTATTTGTCCTCTATTGGCATGGTGTCTGAACACTTCACAATCATTAATATACTTTGCTTACCACCACCCCCTCTGAGGTATGGAAGTGCCAATACCCCATTTTACAAATGGGGAACTGAGGCACAGAGAGGTTAGGTGACTTGCTCACAGTTACACTGGGAGTCTGTGGTAGAGCAGGGAATTGAAGCTGGATCTTCAAGTCCTAGGCTAGTGCCTTATCACTGGCGCATCCTTCCTCTCTAGGATGGGGTGAAGTTGTGCATGTACAAAGTTAACGGTGTCTGGAAAATCTCACTGCATATTTTGTCTTAAAATCCAAAGAACAGTTTCATTTCCATGGATTATTGAAGATACTGCTTGATTTCATCATAATCAAACATGTCTTGTGTTGTCTTCTGGAGAGTGTGGAAAGAGCCTGTGTGGGCAAGATCCTCTATGGGCCTTACACAGTTGTGCAATAGAGGCAAGTGCAAGGAGTCCTCCCCGCTCGGCTTGCTGCTCTGTGTCTGCTCGCCTGGGGGTAGAGGGTGCCCTGGAGAGTGAGGAGCCGTGTAGCCACAGAATCTCCCATGTACAGACAGTGAAGAACATGCTGTACTAACAAATGAAAGGCTGTAGCAGAGTGCGCATTTCCCCTGCACACTGGGAAGCCCAACAAGGCCATAATGAGCCATTCTGGAACAGCAGAAAATACTCTGCTGGATGTGTTTGATTTTGCATGACATCAAAGACAGACAGTATTAGTGAATGATGGAAAAATAAGTGAACACACTCTATGACTGCAGCTGGGCTTGTCCAAGAGAAGGGCTTTAATTTCACTCAAGGACACATCTTTCCAGAAACAGCTAACTCTTAACATCAGTAACATCAAGGATTTTCACACACAGTCATAAAATATTTGGAAATGTGCACAGATGGCAAGGCAGATAGTTCTCGAATGGTTTCAAGAGTCATGAGTTTTTTCTAGTACCAATTACATGTGTTTCAGGGAGGGCTTACCTTGGGCTGTACAGAAACAGATACGGTGTCTGTCTCTCTGCTCCTATTAGAACGCAGACTCCATTAAGGCAACAACTACCATACTTAGGCACCTGAAATGTATATAAGGTGGATTTAAAAAAACACATCTATTCTCTGCAGCTATATGGCCTTGACATTAAGACTACACAGAAGGTGTGGTTCATGTTCCAAATGCACAGACTGCCATATCTACAACCTGCTAGACTGTAAAACAATCTGTCAAGCTACCGTTCACCTGCAGTAAAAGAGGAGTAGGAGTTGCTAGACTATGTAGGGAAAGGACTAGTCTTCAGTGTGAGGCAAACCCCATGTTTGCTTCTTTTGTTGCCTTAACACTTTTCTTGGCATACCCGATAACATTTAGAGCCTTGCAATCACAGACTGGGTTCTTCTGAGAGAAGTTACTGCCTCATCTTTGCCCCCTGTTCCCACTAGGTTACAACAGGTTAATGCCATAAAGCAAGGATCAGATTTCAAATCTCACAACTGTCTCTCCTCTCTGCTAAAATTCCTTAAGCCAGAGTGCCTCTGGCATAAGGGGGTGGGGTGTTGGAGCCAGCAAGGCTGGGCCCATGCTTGGAGGGGTGTTTTATAGCTTCGACAACTGATGCATGGATTAAAAAATTTCAAAGAGCTGATTTAGCAGCTCTTGTATCTAACCTCACCTAGCTACGAACACACCTGACATCCTGTTCCTGCTACAGAATACTGTGCACTGCACAAACTTCCTACTGAACACACAACTACTGCAACACACTGTTCGGTTTGAGAAATTTCATGTCCTCTAGCCCCTTTGAAGTCTCAAATTGTTTGTCAAAGGGCTCTCCAAAAAGAGGGCAGGAAATTCCCCTCCCATTGTGTCCCAGTTCATACTTTCTGGCTGTTGCTCGACACCCCCATGGAGGCCATAAATCAATCTCAGATTGCACATTAAGCATACAGTATATTGTTGCACTCTAACAGCCAACCTCCTGAGCTGAAATCCATGGCAACTCCTAATTCAGCCTATCAAGGTTTCCATATTGCTCTGTGTATATTATCGTCGCAATCTCAGAAAAAATGCATGCTTGCACTCCTTGCTATCTAAGGGGTAGTATTTGTCGTAAAAATCCAAAATGTATTCTTCAGTCTTAAATCCAAATTTTTGGTACAGCAGCATAGCGGAGTTGCTTGCAGAGACGTGAAGAGTAACATCTTTGCCCATGCAGGTCTGCCAAAGAAAAAAACAGCCAAAAAATGAGAGAGCCTCCAGGGAAAAGGAGGAGGTGAAGACACTCAAATTCTGGAATTTAACTAGTTAGGAAAACATGAGAACAGCAGAGGCCTTGAAACAGAGAAATTACAACACATAGCAACAGCTGAAATCAGATGGGAACTATTGTTTACTACTCAATCAAAAAGCAGTTTGAGGGCAGGAACAAAAACTAGGTTGCAATTTGTCAATTTTCCTATCTCCTTCTCTGTATAACTGTTAATTTAAAATAATCTCAAACACTTAATAACAGTGACCTGAAGACAAAGCAGTCAAAGGAGCAGGCAGTCTGCTTCGGGGACTGGACACATCTCTGTCATCAAATAAACCTAGACTTGCTAAAATCACACTAGCACCACTAGGTTACCTCTGGGTGTGTCACACTGGAATTCCAGTAGATCCCAACCTGATCCACTCCCATCCTTCAGCCCCCGGGCTCCCAGCCTGAGAAGCCCAGTTAAATATCTACGTTCAGACAGTAAGTGGCAATTCTGACATTAACTTGGAGATTCCTTGTTTTTTAGCAACCAGATTACACTGGTCTACAATTTTTTAGAAGTCATCTGCTTCAGAGATAAAATGTGATATTTATTATGTATTTTGATGTGCTGAATTCAAATATGACAATTAAAACAACTGATTGGCTACTGTTTCTAAGATATTTAAGTTTTTACATTTTATGTCTATGTATATTGTGTAGATAGTAGAGTTTTAATCATAAATTGTAAACCTAGGTCTTTTCATGTGTTTATGGTTGCTTTACATGATAATATTTCACCTGTCCTGTTTATGTAACACTTTAAAAATCAGCAAAAGGGTTATATAAATAAAATGTATTATGAAACAAAAGGCAAAAAACTATTACGTACATAGTTTAGTCCTATTCAGTGTCTACTCGGCGCTTCTTGGCTTGTCTCTTGTATTCATTAAATGGAGCATCTCTTGTCACTGTCCAGCTATAGTCTGCAAGCATTGATGGGCTCCGTTTGCCCTGATAGCGTTTCTCCATTGTTGCAATGTTCTGGTGAAATCGCTCGCCGTGCTCGTCACTCACTGCTCCGCAGTTCGGTGGAAAAAAATCTAGATGAGAGTGCAAAAAATGTATCTTTAGTGACATGTTGCAACCAAGGCTTTTGTATGCCTTGAGGAGGTTTTCCACCAACAACCTGTAGTTGTCTGCCTTGTTGTTTCCGAGAAAATGTATTGCCACTGACTGGAAGGCTTTCCGTGCCGTCTTTTCCTTGCCACACAGTGCATGGTCAAATGCATCATCTCGAAGAAGTTCGCGAATCTGAGGACAAACAAAGACACCTTCCTTTATCTTAGCTTCACTTAACCTTGGAAATTTTCCACGGAGGTACTTGAAAGCTGCTTGTGTTTTGTCAATGGCCTTGACAAAGTTCTTCATCAGGCCCAGCTTGATGTATAAGGGTGGTAACAAAATCTTCCTTGATTCAACAAGTGGTGGATGCTGAACACTTTTCCTCCCAGGCTCCAATGACTGTCGGAGTGGCCAATCTTTCTTAATGTAGTGGGAATCTCTTGCACGACTATCCCATTCGCAGAGAAAACAGCAGTACTTTGTGTATCCAGTCTGCAGACCAAGCAAAAGAGCAACAACCTTCAAATCGCCACAAAGCTGCCACTGATGGTTGGTCATAGTTTATGCACCTCAAAAGTTGTTTCATGTTGTCATAGGTTTCCTTCATATGGACTGCATGACCAACTGGAATTGATGGCAAAACATTGCCATTATGCAGCAAAACAGCTTTAAGACTCGTCTTCGATGAATCAATGAAGAGTCTCCACTCATCTGGATCGTGAGCGATGTTGAGGGCTGCCATCACACCATCGATGTTGTTGCAGGCTACAAGATCATCTTCCATGAAGAAGAATGGGACAAGATCCTTTTGACGGTCACGGAACATGGAAACCCTAACGTCATCTGCCAGGAGATTCCACTGCTGTAGTCTGGAGCCCAACAGCTCTGCCTTACTCTTGGGTAGTTCCAAATCCCTGACAAGATCATTCAGTTCAGCTTGTGTTATGAGGTGTGGTTCAGAGGAGGAGGATGGGAGAAAATGTGGGTCCTGTGACATTGATGGTTCAGGACCAGAAGTTTTTCATCCTCTTCCTCGTCTGACTCAAGTGAGAATGATTCTGGTGCATCAGGAACCGGCAGTCCTTCTCCGTGGGGTATTGGGCGTATAGCTGATGGAATGTTTGGATAATGCACAGTCCACTTTTTCTTCTTTGACACACCTTTCCCAACTGGAGGCACCATGCAGAAGTAACAATTGCTGGTATGATCTGTTGGCTCTCTCCAAATCATTGGCACTGCAAAAGGCATAGATTTCCTTTTCCTGTTCAACCACTGGCGAAGATTTGGTGCACAAGTGTTGCAGCATATGTGTGGAGCCCACCTCTTGTCCTGATCTCCAATTTTGCAGCCAAAATAAAGGTGATAGGCTTTCTTAACCATAGTGGTTATACTGCGCTTTTGTGATGCAAAAGTCACTTCACCACAAACAGAGCAGAAGTTATCTGCACTGTTCACACAAGTACGAGGCATGTCTGCTCACTTTGGCTAAACAGAAATGTGTCCCTTTGCAAAATCAAACACTGACAAATAAGAGAGCACGACACTATGATTTCTAGAGCTGATATAGGGCAATTTGTTCAGCAGAGTGATGTAAGCTTCATTATGATTGCATCATCCATGACTTCTAGAAATAACATGATGCAATTCATATCATGTATGACGCAATACCAGCTTCAGATTGCATCATTCATTGTTTTGCCTAAAAAGCAAGTACTGTTCAAACCCAGTCATAGATTTATTCATAGATCCAGTCAAAGATGTATTTTAGTCATTTCTAGTTTAAATTGAGATCCCTTCCCTTTATAACTCACTTATCCTCCACCACACCCATGTCAAGGGTCGTATATACTGACCCAATAGCATATCTTGAAAACTAGAGCCAATCAACAATTTTAAGCATCATTTTCGTTCTCAGTGACCCAGAATTAGTAAAGTTTGACTACATTTATTTCAGAAGCATTTTGGTTGTAGAGCAGTGTTATTAATAAAAACTCCCCAATAGTGCTTAATATAATAATTCTTCTGACTTTTAGAACTCTTTTTATGCCATGCTCTGAAAGCATTTTACATCCATTACATCCAAACTGTAAGCACAAGAAAGTAGTAGGATACAGCCATTAAAGAATTGTAATGACAGAGTATTTGATCTTGGCTTGCAAGAAAACATAATTCTTGTTTTCAGAGGCTAGTAATAAGACTCCCACCTGTATGAGGCCAGAATAAAACAATCAAAATTAGGGACATTTTTGAAAAAGGGAAGTTAGAACTAGAACATTAAAAAAAAAGTGCAGCCTTGCCCCCAGTGAAATGTGTTCCCACAATTCACAGTGTGCTGCTTGCATCAGAGGATGCAATCTAGTCTACTGTAGATTATATTACTGCCAACAGTTCATCTCAAACTGAACATAACCTGCCTCCCACCATAGACGGAAATAAACAGCAACTCACTGGTATTCAAGCAGACACCTAATGTGAAGTGGCAATCTCTCATTATCACTGGAGTCAGTTTGTGGGACACCAGTGAAAATCCTGGTTAGCTCTATTAAATTTGATAGCATTACTTTGGTTTTATGCCCGTGTAACTGAGAGCAGAATCTGGTCAATTGTTTATTACAGATCCTGCAAACAGTAGTGATAATTTTCCACAATGGCCCATTAATGGGCCTAAACTCTGCCACAAAGGAGACCTAATTCAGTTTTCATGACTAACTGAATTTTGGCCTCTCTTCTAAGAATGTGTCCTCACTAGACTTTTGTACCTTGAGTTCACTGATGCCTGTGAACTCGAGGCAGTGAACATGGTTGTAAAAATGAATGTGGACATTCCTCACGTTTGATCCCAGCGACAAACATTTCTTCTTTACCTAAATTGAGATACATTTGACCAAGCCCCCTTTGCATCAGAGTCTATGGTATTAATTCTGCTTGTGATCTAGTCCTCGGTGGCCAGTGACTGGTGTAGCTGAGTTATAGGTAAAGAAAGCTATAACTGGTACTGATTGAAGCTGGGATGAGCTCATGCACTGCAGAGTGCAACTTTTCTTCTCTACACTTGCAGGTTGCACAGATACTGTCTGCTGATGGATGAATCAGAGCCAAACCCAAATGCAGACAAGGCCTGTATCACTCAGCTAATCTCCTAGGCCATCCAATTCCCCCATAGCCTACCCTATTTGAAAATATCATTCTGAATCCATTAAAAAATTCTCTTCGAGTGTCATGATTTTCCCAATAAAAATTCATACATGATAGAACGTCACCCATGTAAATAGATAAACAAGGGAACAAAGGATGGGAAGGGAAGAGAGAAAAGATAAAAAAAAGCGGTATTGATCCAGCACTGTTTGCATTCATACACAAAGATGAAACAATGCTGGCTCTTTGTCAAGGAGAAGAATCTTCCAGCTACCTGAATAAGATGGTAGATCATAAAGGTTGCAATCCCTGCTCTTCTCCACTCAGGGTGAACAAAGAGAAAAGAAATGTAAGCTTCATTGTATTTCACGTCTGGCACCATGAAGCCAAAGGCAATGATGACTTTTTTGTAAAGGACAACAACGCTGAAGTCTGGATACTGCAGGCATTCTGACAAATCAATTCCTACAGGGTGTGAGAAGAGCACAGCTATAAAGCACTGCAAAACAAAGGGAAATGTTAATACAATACAATATAGTTCATCCAATATCATACAGTCAGGCATGATGTAATTTAAGGGAAATTAACAGCTTAAAGTGTGTTAAAAAGCATGTTTTTCAGGAGAACCTGCTCAGCTACTACTTCTTGTTGTCATTGTCAAACTCTTATGCATAGAAAGATGCTATCAGTCCAGTGCCTATAGGGACAAAATAGAAGTGCTACTGTTGAAGTCAATGGGAGCAGCATTTAGCCCATGTACAAAAGAAAAAAAAAATCCTTAAAAATGGACTCAACAGCAGCCAGTGCTAAGAAATTAACAACACTGATTCACACCCAAATGGTATGAAAATAAAGACAAAAAAAACAACTTAAAATGTGGTTCTGCTCTAAAAAGTGATGGCAAAAATGGCATTTTGTTACCCAGCTGATCTTCTTCCTGTGTGTATTCAGAGCCACATACGCTGAATTTATAAAGGGCCCAATTTCAAACACAGACAAGAATAAAGTTACATGTGTGAACGATAGCTGAACTGGGTCCTAAATGTGTTTGTATTGCTCTTTACTTCTGCCCTGCATAGCCAATAAAACTATGGGACCTCGCAATGGATTCTATTACTTCTCAACAGGATTGTATTCCTAGCAATGTGCGACTCCAAAAGAATTTCAGATCTCAGGTTGGGATTGTAGGGCTGCAGACTCAAAAACTGTATTTTTATTTGTATACTGGTCAGATCCGGAGTAGAGCCAGGGAGATACAATCAACGTGGAACCCCAAGAAGCCATGTTAGGAAACCGCCTCCTCTCTTCTGCAGCTGATACCTCTTCTCATCACAAAGGAAGATAGAGTAACATTGGACTTTTTGCAGCTGCAATAAAGGGTTCATAGATTTTTAAAGGAAGCACATGAATTAAAATGATCTTGCCTGATTTAAATCTGATTTATTGAGCTTAGATTCACTAGAGATTTTTTGCATCAGTTAAATTGAGGAAGTGAGAATCTTTGATTACGTTTTCATTGCAAAAAAAAAGTGTGGTTTTATGGTAAGATAACTAACAAGTTACTTTTCTTGAAGCACGATCTTCAGTGGAGACAAGGCATTGTAGTTTTTATCTTAGCATAGTCAGTCAATTAGCCCTACAACCCCCACCTGTGGTTTACTTCAACTAGCTACCTCAAGGGGAAAACAATATTGCCTTATCTCCAGTAGGATTTTATTATCTCAATGTAAAAAACCCAAACTTTTTTTTTTTACTTCTTTTTTTGCAGTGAAGACATAGCCTTTGTAAAAGCTAGTATGGACACTCCTCAAATGTTTACCCTCTGTTGATCCCTCTTAGCCTGTAACAAAAGATTTTAATTATCTGAGCCTTTACAAAGGGCCTAACTACCTTTAATTAAGTGGCAGTAGACTTATCCTTGAAGTATCTTTTCAGAGTAGAACAGTGCACTTGATCGGTGTCTGTACAGGCCTTAGCACAACGGGGTTCTGATCCATGCCTGGGGATCCTAAGCACTATGGTAACAGAAATCATTAATAATAACTATAAGGGCCTGATTCTGCATTACACCTATGAAAAGGTAGTGCCCAATACACATATGCCATTACCATTCTAATTTGGTAGTATTTGACATCGATTTTCCACAGATGGAAATGCCTAAGCAAGATGCAAGGCAGGGAAGAATCAGACTCTTCATGATTCCTCAAATGCTCATTAAAACCATCACAGAATGCCAACAACTGATGTATTTGCAAAGGTGGAATAACAGAGTAACAACATATGGTTTTTCTGTAACATGTATTATTCCTGTGATTTAAAACTTCATGGAACACTGGGAGCCAACAATGGAATTAACCAATCTCTTGCTTTAAAAAGAGCTGGGTGGAGAGGAATCAATTGGCGATAAGGAGAAATGTTAATTATCTCAGGGCTGCAATCTACTGTGAAATGACTCAGAGCTTGTTTGTACACAAAGCACAAAGCTGTATGCTTTGACTATAGTGGTTATAAAGCAGTTAAACCCCAACATGGCTTGTATACTGATTTTATAGAAGTACAGTTTAGGGCTCATCTACATGGGAGGTGTTTCCCTTATACTAGTATAATTATACCAGTATAGTTAAAGCACTGTATGTTATACTGGTCTAACTCCTCTGTTCAGACACTTATTCCAGAATGAGCAGCTTTTTTTAGGCTGTTTAAACTGCTTCCAAAGCAACATAAGCTAACCGAGAAAAAAGCCACTCTTATGCCATAACTACAGCTCCACATAAGGAGTCATACTGGTATAATTAGAGCATTTTAAATTCACACTCTTCCTAATACCGGTTTAATTTCCCCATGTAGACAAGCCTTATCCGTAGAGGTTCTTGCATCAGTATCAGGCACCTTTATGCCAGTATAATTGTATCCATACTATGGGCTGTACTGGTATAACTATTTCAGTAGACAATCACCTTTAACTGACACCTGGTATGACTGCAGTTTGGGGACACATACCCAAGCTATCTTTAATCTCATTAGCTCAGGTACCAGAGCAGGGAAGCCAGGGCAGCTGACCAAAACCCTGAGTATTTACTCACAGGGCTGGCCCACTCCGTTGCAGCTTCAGTGCTCTGGTACATGAGCTAGCTAGATTAAAACTAGATAGATGTATTTCCATTAGTAGCTTAAATAACGTTGTGTATTTGGGCCTTGGTGCTTATCACAAATTCCTGTCTGTGCCATAAGGATAAGCACTGAGTGGATGGGGGATTGAGGGATATAGAGGAGAGTTGTGATAAAGGGGTTCTGTTTCTGTTAGAACCAGAGAGTGTCTCATGCTTTCCGAAGTGGCATGTGTAAAGAAAGACATGCCAACTTATCTACTACTGATTTGGGGCTTAATGGTGCAATTGCAATACAAATAATATCTAACAATAATAATCTGTCCAAATGTAGTGCAAATATTGATTTTAAAACAGGTGTGGACTGCTTGTGTATTACGAAAAGCTTAAGTTTGCAGTGGTAGAGATCCTGAGCCATATAGCAGATTATTACTAAGTCTCTGTTGCCTAGGAACCACACCCAACACAGTGATGTGCACATAGTAAGAGACAGCCCCAGCCCCAAGGAGCTTACAATAAAAGATAAATAAAAAATCAACACAGACAAATAAAGACTATAATCCCTGTTTTACCAAAGAGGAACTGAGGCCCAGAATGATTAAGGACCTTGCCCATGGTCACATAGGGAGCATGTGACAAAAGCCAGGAATCCTACCCAGATCTCCTGAATTCCAGTCTAGTCCATTAAGGCCTTGTGCTTACTGGGAAGAAACTTTCTTCTCACACCAGTTAGGAGCAGGTGTCTGGTAAAACCTCGGTTTACTATGACAAGGCCCTGATTCAACAAAACACTTATGCGGGTACTTTACTTTAAGCATGCAAGAGGTCCTCCTAGCTCACATGCTCAAAGCACAGTACATGCTTACGTGCCTTGCTGACTTGAGGCCCAACTGCCTAGTACTGTTTGCTCACAGCAATGCAGAGGCTGCCATGTCTTTCCAGCACAGACCATCTGACAGAATTCCTCTTCAATAAATATTTATAGAATAACTGAGCCAAACCAATACCCACTGAGGAAACAGACCTGCTCCAGAAATAATTTCTGAAACAAAACCTTTTCTTTCCTAGAAAACCAAGTACCGAGGGAATCCTACCAGGCCAGAAGAATTCATGGCACATGGAGTTGATAGTGGGGATGTGGTTCGGGCGAACGTAGCAGTAATCGATGGGTGCTTCAGGCTCAGCCTTCCAGTCAGGATCGTCCTTGTGTGGATGGGCACAGATTTCTGCCAGCAGCTGGAGTTTAGGAGGCTTGGTCTCATGGTCACGCCTGCCAGTACCACAAAAACAATCAACAATATGAAAGACAAGTTGGTAACAGTAACTGCTATTGCTGCTAAATGTTTGCTGCACAGGAAATAGTCCTCTGATGCACTACAAGTACTATAAGAGGATATTGTGTTCCATTCGTTCATGTGGAAACTTGCATCCAACCAGGCAAAAATACAAGCTGTTCACCAGAAGCCAGGTTGCTTTTGCAATCCCGAGCACCCTGCGCCAGTCTGCCCCTAAGGATGGGAGGAGAGAATGACAGAAGCAAGATAGAGACTCTAGGGGTCTGTACCTGATGTAAGGTTTCAGGACACGAGACGTGTAGGGACTGACGATGCTGTGGTCTGTCAACAAGTCTTCTGAGCCTACCAGTCGGTACAGAAATTTTGTTGTCTGGTGCCTATATCCCTTCATAGCAGGCAGTGTAGTCTACATGGCAAGACAAAAATAAACTGTCATGTCAGGGGAGCTGCCCAACAGTCTAATGTTTGGAGCCCAAAGCTACAGAGGGGGAAAAGACTTCTCACAGTCAGGGTTTCCACCTGTCCAACCAGGGAGTCTGGCACCTACAGTTCAGTGCTCCTGCACATAGTGACTCCACAGCTCCCCCAAATTTCAGAGCCTGATCCTCCAGGGTTTTAAGTGCACCCATCACCCACTGTCATCTTGGGAGTGCCCATGTTCCTGGATGGCAAGAAAGTAATGGAATTTGTCAAGGTACTTACATAGGCTCCATCACCACAGTGTTTGAATGTAGAATGAGCATGAGCACGTGGAACTTAGCAATGGTGGCATCTACACGTGTTTGTATTTTACAGAGTATTACCCAACTGTAGAATGGAGCTGGGAGGTGTGTTGGTGTGGATACAGGTCCTTTGCAAAATGAACCTTATTCTTGTAATCCTTTCTACTTCGTGAGTCAGACTTCCTCAGTTTGATATCTACTGCCTACAACAGAAGTCCTGATGCAACTGGCCCAGGAACTAACTTGGAATTGAAAGCACTCACCTGGTACCTGTCCAGGATCCTGAAGTCCTGGCTAGTCGTTCTGTATGTTGCATGCCCTGCTGGCAGCCTGGAAATGCCTCTTTCTTTGGCTCCATAGATCCCATCAACCAAGAGCAGAGCAGCATTCACAACCTGGTCCAAGTCAAAGAGTGGCAGTCCCCTTTCCCTCTTGGCCTGCCGGACTATCAGCTTGCGCCTCAATCTCCGGGCCTCTGGGGTCATGCTCACGGCATTGGGACAGGCCTCCAGCCTCTTCAGAAGTAGCTTTTCTTCATAGATGCTAACAGATGTGTACTTGGGAGCTTTGGGCTTACTGTCCTTCTCCACCTGTGGCTTCCTTTTGTCTCGTCCCCTTGCCTGTAGGGGTGCATTTGAATCTTCAGGGTCTTCGCTGTCACCGTCCATCCTCTCTGCTTTCTCTTCTTCACTCTCCACCTCTTGCTTGATCTGCTCAGGCGTTTTCACTTTCTTTCTGCTCACTATCATAGGTCCAGCACCCATTGGCCCACTAGGAGGGGGAATGTACTCTATTCCTGGATCTATGACTCCATCTCCTTCCATCTCTTCATCATCTGTACAGAAGACCAGAATAACTCAGCAGACACACACACGCCAACACAGCATAGCAAGAACATCAGCCCAGAGGGTTTGTGGCTTAAGTGTGAAGGAAGTACAATGTGGCATTTACCTGTAATATCCTGCCTGTTGTATACTCCTGGGCCTACATTTTCAAAAGTGACTTGTGATTTTGGATGCCCAACTTGAGAAAACGTAAAGGAGCCTGACTTCAGGAAGAGCTGAGCACCTGCCATTTAAAGTCCCTTTAAAATGTCTCACAGTTTGGCCCCTTAAAATTGGGGCAACCGAAATCAAGAGTCCCTTCAAAATTTAGACTCGTATTTTTTTCTATTTTAAAGGAACACTTTTTTAAATTGCTCTTTACTTAATGGCTTCCTTAAAAATTCCTTAAGAGCTTGAGAACTGATGCAATAAAATGACAGAACTGAGCTGAAGCTTTACAGATCGCTGGCCAGATGCTCAGCTGGTGTAAATTGGACAAGTTCCACTTAAGTTAAAGGAGCAAAGCTGATGTGATGTCCTTACTTACAGTGAGCAGTGCTTATTCCATGTGTTCCTCCTATTCATTTCAATGGACTACTCATGGTGTAAAGTACTATTCAGCTTCAGCAAGCATCTCACAACCTGACCCAGACTGCATCTCTTAATTGGGAACGTTACCTGTCTGTTCTCAGACAAATGAAAGCACTAGAAAACAAACCAAAACCTCAATACTTTACTGATGTGAAAGACTTTCCTTTAAGAGAGCTCTCTAATTTTGCCTTGGCCTGACACTGCAACACTATTACCTGTCCTATTGTTTTATGCAGGAATTACTGGGTGAAATTTTTTGCCCTGTGTTATAAAAGATGTCACACTAGATGACCAAGTAGTCCCTTTCTGCCTTAGACTCTATGACTACATCTGTCTGTGAAAATCTAATTTAGATTGTCATGTAATTAGGAAGAAAACTGCGCTTTGCCAGTCATTTTCCATCATGCCTTGAAGTAAAGCGAAGAGGTTATTCGTTTGTCAAGGTAACTATGTCAACCCTATTGTTAGAAACTGCTTGTCACTTCCTATTAAACAAAATACACGGCATCCCTTACCATGAAACAAGGCCTGTGGTGGCATTACATCCGGGATGAGATCTGCTTCTGAGAGCAGGCTGGGAGTAGCTGAATGGGAAGCCGGCGTCCCAGGAGCAGAGAAGTCCAGAGATGGGGAAGGAGACGGGCTTGTTAGAGGAGTTCGGTCTGAGGAGCTCAAAGATGAGAAGTCAATCACCTCTCCTTTCTCAAGGACCACGTCAGGGCGACGGCCTCGGCTGGTGAATTTGACAGGAGTGGAGGAGGTGCTTCGGTCCAGGAAGCCAGCTGCTTCCTTCTGGGCTCTCCTAATGTCCTTGGCTTCTTGAGTGCGAGACCTCTTCTCCTTCAGCTCCATGGCTGACTCTACAGGATTGCGGCTCACCCGCTTCCTCAGCCCCTCCACTGTAATGATGGGATCCAAAGGTGGCTTTGAAGCTGCTAGAGAATAAATAGCTTGTTTATTCTAAAAGGCCTCTGAGCTTCTGATGCCTCTTTACTCATCATTTGTATCCACGTGAGCAAGTTTTGATGGTAGGGTGAAATTCTCCCCTGTGCTGAGCATCCAGCATAATGGTTAGGCACCACTGATGTCCGATATTGGCCCTTTGCACAGGAGTGAATTTCACTCCATGTGACTAAACTGACAAAAGATGCTTTAAAAAGAGAAGAACATCAAGGTAACAGGGAGTAGAGAAACTGGTAATTACAGAGGCAGGAAAGCAATTCAAAATTCAAAACACTTGGATCAAATGACAATATGTGTATGTACACTACAAAGAGGGTGTAAAATACTATGGGCCTTTTCTCACACTGATATAAATCTGGAGAAGCTTCTCTGAAGTCAGCAGATTTACACCAGTGTAAAACTAGTGCAAAAGAGAGTAGAATCAGGCCCTGTAACCACACCCATGCCATTCACAGCTGTGCCATTTAAAATAAGCCTCATCTCATACGTTTAAACACTGTCAATTCTGGTCTGACTAGCACTCTGTGTTATCATCGTGACAGTTACCTTTTGCTTTCAGTGCAGATGCAGAGAGCTTCTCTGCTTCAGGTTTCATCGTAGGAGGCTTATTGTGAACAAGTTTCCACCATCCTGGTTCTCCAAATTCCTGTGCCCCTGAGCGGAAAAATAAAGGGCTCCCTACAGAAAGACAACCAGCAACAGTGCTCCACCAAGTTGAAGTCTTTTTCCTAAATCAAGAGAGGGAAAAACGAGACACATCAAGAACATTTTAGTTGGACTTTATTCTCCTTTGCCAAAGAGACTAGGGTGAATGGTTGGGCCGTTTACTCTGATGTAGTAGTTCACCTGGCCTCCAGACTTGAAGCATTTCAGCAATGCTACTCTTTCTGATTTCCACTGGGTGATTTCTAGCTGGAATCTGGGGCACCAAGTTCCAAGACCCAGCTATGAATTAACTAGATTCTGCTCGGAAAAGTGATTCCATTTTGATTCTCTCTCACAAACTCACAATATCAAATATGCTGAGTTTACAAGTAAAGGGATGGTTTTCCTAACTGCTGGTGCTTTGTTTATTCAGGCTTTCCCATCACCAGCCATAAAGATTCTGCAGTTGGGTCTTAATCAACAGTTCCGCTAATGATACAAGAGCCAGAACAGAATCCAGCTCACTCTCCTGTATCTGTGCTAACTTAACAGAGCTAAGAAGAGTAAAAACTTACTCTGTTGCTAAAGTCAGTAGATAGGACTCAGGATACATAGGGGCAGGGAGGGGGAGAGATCTACTGAATAAGGTGCCATTTTACATCTTCCCCCTAATTTAAATCCTGACAAAACTGCTGGGAGAACCTGGATTTCTATGTAGTTGGTAAAAGTTTTCTATGGGTTTTGTTAGGCTCCCTCATCTGTTTATGCTCTGTGGGCACTTGGAAAAAGAAGCAGGGAGTGTGCGCTTGATGGCACAGCGAAAGCCTATCGCTGGCTCTGGGTGGAGGAGACCGGTGCTGGTTGAGGGGTGGCTGCACAATGATGCTGTTTGAGGAAAGGTGGGGGGATGTCCTCTCTCGACCCTCCCCACTGCTCCTGGGGAAAATGCCACTTCAAAACAAAATGTCAGCCACCTCTGTAGTATTTTGAAGTGGCGCTCCCCTTGGACTTAGGCAAGGGGGGAGCAGGGAGACATGGTGGGGACAAAGAACAAGGAGGAAGAAAGGAGCAGAACTTCTTTCTTTGCTTTGCTTCCACTGGGTATTAGCGCTGGTGGGATTTTTTTTTTAATGCCTCTTTGCTTTTTTCGATTAGACAGAAAGATCAGATACTTATGTCCACTCTGTCAATCCAAACTATAACTTCAGAGGTTTGTTCTGTCTCCCTATGTCCCCACTGGAAAATGTGTGTCCCTTTCCATCAGAATCAGAACAGATGCTGTGAGTTGCAGGGTATACTTAGAAAAACACATTCCATGCTCTGTGTGCCTAACAATGCCAAACTACTGTGCCAAGAGAGAAAAGTGTTATCAGCTTTGAAAAGAACATTTTATTCTGTTAGATACTTTCCTGACACCATTAAATCAATTAGGAACTAGAATGATCCCTGCTGCTGAAGGAAAATCTTATATTGACTCTCTCCTTATAACAGGCATCCAAAGCTCACACATGGTATAAATAACCTTTGGAGTGCATCCCTGAAATTTGTTAGGCTATCCCAGAGTGGTTAAAAATGTGAAGTGAGCCACTTTTATTTAACTCTTCCCCTCCCCCCGAATTTATAGGTAAAACATATACTTAGGGCCCTACCAAATACACAGTCCATTTTGGTCAATTTCATGGTCAAACGATTTTTAAAATCGTAAATGTCATGATTTCAGCTATTTAAATCTGAAATTTCATGGTGTTGTAATTGTAGGGTCATAACCCAAAACCTGAGTTGAGGGGAGGGGGAGAAGGGAAGGAGTTGCAAAGTTACTGTGGGGTGTGGGGGAGTGCGATACTGCTACCCTTACTTCTGTGCTGCTGCTGGCAATACTGCCTTCAGAGCTGGCAGCTGGAGAGAGCTGCTCCTGACTGGGAGCCCAGCTCGGAAGGCATCGCCACCGCCAGTAGCAGCGCAGACGTAAGGATGCCATGGTAGGGTATTGCCATCCTTACTTCTGCGCTGCTGCCTGCAGAGCTGGGCCCTCAGTCAACAGCCACTGCTCTCCAGCCGCTCAGCTCTGAAGGCAGCAACGAGAAGTAAGGATAGCACGGTATAGTATTACCACCCTGATTTCTGCACTGCTGCTGGGGGGACACTGCCTTCAGAGCTGGGCAGCTGGCCAACAGCTGCCACTCTCTGGCTGCCCAACACCGAAGGCAGCGCAGAAGTGAGGTTGGCAATATTGCGACCCCCCCTAAAATGACCTTGTGATCCCCCTGCAACTCCCTTTAGGGTCAGGACCCCCAGTTTGAGAAACGCTGGTCTCCCCCATGAAATCTGTATAGTATGGGGTAAAAGCACACAAAAGACAGATTTCATGGTCCGGGATGAGTTTTTCATGGCCATGAATTTGGTAGGGTGAAAAACACCACAATGTCACAATATTTTGTGGTGGATAGTAAACAAGAGATTTCACTATGAAAAGATCCAAAATAAGATGAAATAGGAAAAATCAGTTTCTTTCTTTGTGGGTTCTGATCCCAGATCAATTTTGTGTCGGTGTAATTCTATACACTTTGATGTCATTCTCCCATATTTACACCTGCGTAAATGAGATTAGAATCAGGCCCTATGTGTTCAGAGGCAACTGAGTGAGATCTTAGGGTTATGATTTTGGAGGGTTACACTGAAAGGAAGCTGGGAAATTCCAAAAGAAGTACAAAGCTGCGTCCAGTTCTTTACAACGCTAAATCTCTTTCACTGTGTAGCAGTTTTTTTCCAGAGAAATCCCTTCTTATCCCTGTTCAAGCACTGCAGGTCAAAGCCTCCTCTTTCTTCCTTCTTGTCTGCCCTGAATTGAATAAAGAGACAAATCTCTGAATAATCTGGGATTCCTGCTTCCCAGCTGAGCAATTTCTTCCCTCTCTGATCTCCACTCCGAGTTTCAGGGAAATATTGCTTTTACCTGTTCCCTAATAGGAAAGTCCAGTGTTTCTCAATAAAAGCACAAATATCTTCTTTCCATCGGAAGTATCCTTGACGGCCAGTTCCTTCCAGAGACAGGTTGTACATCGCCAGCATGACAACCTGGAACACAAAAGGGAATGGATTCAAATGGTCCATTACCATATTGTCTGGTGGGAAAACACCGTCTCCACTCTTTGTTGATTTTACCTATTTATGCAAAGCTTCCAACTGATTCACAACCACACAGCTAATCTATGTAACCCATGATCTTGTTATCTGTACTCATCCTATTCTTCTTCCTTCCTATCGTTTGTCACGCTCACCTGCTTTACTCACCCAAGGACTCTCTCATGCCAGGGGAATCCTCAGCTATCTGGTGATGCTGCTTTACAGCCCCTTTGCACAGCTTGAGTGGCATAAAGGAGCTATAGCAGGGTTAAGGATCCAGACTGGGGACACAATGCCTTTTCTCTCCAGAAAAGATGGGTAGCAAATTCTCCCGTTTGCAAATCTTGTAGAAATGTGTGCACAAAGACAGACTCTTGTGTCTTTTTTCCACTTAGAATCCAGTACAAGAAAGCAATCTATAAAGATACATTGTATCCCAAGGATCACTCTGGTTTTGCTTTGTCTTTGTTGAACACAGTCTTTTTAGAGCACATTTACATACATCACAAACAAACTCAATTGACTCGCAAAGAGCCTAAATTAAAGCACAGTTTTGGAAATCAGCCTTATTTGTGAATAAATCTAAGAGGACACACTGTCAATTACACTGAACCATTTCAGCCTGGAATACAAATATTAATGGTACAGATGGGTTTGGAGCTCCTGCTGTCAACCACCCTTGGAGGCTGTCTCCTATAGAGACTTATTCTCGTCTTTCTTAGGGCTCTGGAACATACTTTGGCCAGAGATGGTCTCCTAACCAAGCACTGTGGGTTTCTAGGCTTCACTCCCACTGACACTAATGGGAGAACACATACACTCTTTTGTTTTGTTTCCAAAAATCCTTTCCATGTTTGATAACTGCTACTCTAGAAGTTTACACACTGGACCCTGGGTCATTGCAGAAAGAGCTAGGTGGGACAGTGTTCCACCGATGACAAATCACAGGTCAGAATTTTAAAAACACTGCTCCTTTCAATAGGTGAAACTAGATGGTCACAATAGTCCCTTCTCATCTTAAAATCAAGGAATCTCACCGTAAGATCGAGGAATCTGGGGTTTTTCATATGCCAGCTAAAGTGATTCTGCCACTTCCCAGCACCAGACTTGGCTATCCTGGAGACACTGCTTCTTGTCTAAACTGCCTCTGAGAAGATGCATTTTCTTTGTCTTCTCTTGTCTTTCTTGTTACCTCTGACTTTTTCTCTCTTCGCTTTGTCACTCTTCTTCCTCTATTCTAGAAACCGATGTAGTCTAATGCCAGTAGCATGTATTAGACCAGAATCTCCAGACTGGCCAAGCTAAGCTCAGTGCACGCTCGGAGTAGGAGAGGTGGGGGGAGGACCTGAGCACCCCCAAGATCCTACAATTTCCTGGCACCACCCCAATCCCGGCATAAATTCAGCTGTCAGGCTGGTCTACCTTCCACCTGCTGCGAATGATACCTAGAGGCTTTTCTGGATCCAGGGATTGTGGAGGATCATGGAGTGTCAAGATGCCCTGATTGCAGCCCCCTTCACCACGCTGGTTGCTAGAAGAGGGTGATGTAGAAGCTATTACAGAAGCTCTAAGCCACCCGAAGGAGGACAAATCCTCAAGTGGCTGGAACTGCCAGCTGTGAGTCTGCTTAGTGCCAGCTGGAGTAGCACAAAGCAGCTCTAGTAGTCTGGGGCATGAAGTATTATTACTAACTTCATTTAGAAGAAGTGCACACACAAAACACTGGGCCCATGAGCAGCAGCAGTGGACAGTGAAGTGGACATTTCTAACGATCCATGCTGAGATAAAGCATCACTACTGCCCAGAGGGCACAAACCTAGGCCTCAGCACTGTACATACTGGTTGGACTCCTGGATCCGAAATGAAGAACCCTGAACAGCAGCAGCCGCCCTTGCTGGATCAGACTCACCATTCTGCAAGGCATATACGTATTTGTGGCAGCATGTCTAAGTTGGCTAAACCCTTCTCTTCTGTTTCCCTAATGGAGCGCTAAGACAAACACTCTAACCGTTATACCCAGATGATGTACTTCAGTCAGACTCAGTCCTATTCCAGGTGACTGAATACCCCAACCCTGCCTAAAAACAAAAGTGAACTGGGGAAACACCTTAAGGTCTGTCACATTTACTAAGCGCCTGAAGTCCTACAATGAGGACAACTGGGACTCTTGGTTGCAACTGCAATCAAAACTAAGCTGCATATCATGTAAGAAATCCATCAGAGATGTCACCAGAGAGATGCAGGGCCAAAGTTACTACTACATAAATCAGAGATTAGTTGACGTTGCGGCTTCATGACTGGCTAAAACAGTAAATCCCAACAAAGACTATTACTAATATGCATGCAGCCAATCTGGAGCTTTTCTGTGCTGTATGGAGCAGATTTCTTTGTTTTCAGATTTTCTTTTGGTTTGTACATAGACATTCCACTGGCTTTAAATTTCAAAGAATCATAGGTCTGGAAGGGACCTTGAGAAGTCATCTAGTCCATTCCCAAAGGCAGGACCAAGTATAGCTAGACCAGCTTGGTCAGGTGTTTGTCTAACCTGTGCTTTAAAACTTCAATGATAGGGATTCCACAACCTCTCTAGGTAATCTACCCAGTACTTAACTATCCTTACACTTGAAAGTTTTTCCTAATATCTAACCTAAATCTCCCTGACTGCAGATTAAACCAATTACTTCTTGTCCTATTTTCAGTGAACATGGAGAAAAATTGATTACCCTCCTCTTTATAATAGGCCTTAATGTATTTGAGGACTGATGTTATCGTTTCCCCTCTCGGTCTTCTTTTCTTAAGACTAAACATGCCCAATTTTTTAACCTTTCTGCATAGGTCAGGATTGGGTTTTTTTTAATATTTTACCATTTGTGTTGCTCTTTTCTGGACTCTCTCTAGTTTGTCCAAATCTTTTTTAAAGCATAGCACCCAGTACTGGACACAATACTCCAGCTGTGGCCTCACCAGTCCCGAGCTGAGTGGGACAATTACCTCCTATGTCTTACATACCACATTCCTGTGAATACACTGCAAAATATTTGCCTTTTTTTTTTTTTTTTTTACAAATGCATCACATTGTTGGTTTGTGACCCACTATAACCCTCAGATTCTTTTCAACAGTACTACCGCCTAGCCAGTTATTCCCCATTCTGTAATTGTGCCTTTGATATTTTTTTTTCCTAAGCATAACACTTTGCTGAATTTTTTATCTTGCTGACCTCAGACCAATTCTCCAATTTATCAAGGTTATTTTGAATTCTAATCCTGTCCTCCAAAGTGCTAGCAACCTCTCCCAGTTTGGTGACACCTGCCTATTTTATAAGCACATTTTCTACTCCATTATCCTAGTCTTTATTGTAAATACTGCACAGTATGAGATCCTAAACAGACCTCTGTGGGACCTCATAGATATGTCTTCCCAGTTTGACAGCGAACCATTGATAACTATTCTTTGAGCACAGTTTTTCAACAAGTGCACCTACCTTATAGTAATATCATCTTTTTTAACCTGTACTTTCCCTATTCTGTCCTATATTACTTCCCCCTTGTTGTTAAACAGTGTTAAGCATCTTGTCACAATTAATATTTTTAGTGAAAACTAAAGCAAAATAGGCATTAAACACCTCAGCCTGCTTGGTTGTCATCCTTTATTAGCTATCCTACCCTGCTAAGTAGTGAACCTATACGTTCCTTCATCTTCTTTTGTTCCTAATATATTTATAGAACCTCTCCTTATTGCCTTTTATGTCACTTGCTAGGTGTACATCAGTTTGTGTTCCTTTGCCTTTCTGATTTATCCCTACCTGCTTATGCTATTTTTCGGTACTCATCCTTAACTATTTGTCCATGATTCCACTTTTTTATAGGATTCCTTTTCGATTTTCAGGTCATTAAAGACCTCCTGATGCAGCCTTATTGGCCTATTATATTCTTCCTATCCTTCGCAGCAGGATAGTTTGCTGTTGTCATGTTCATACTGTCTCTTTGAGAAACTACCAGGTCTCCTGTATTCCTTTTTCCCTTTAGAATTTTTTTCTAGTAAGACCTTACCTGCCAGTTCTGAGTTTGTTAAAGTCTGTTTTTTTAAAATCCATTGTTCTTACTCTGTGGCTCTCACTTCTTCCTTTCCTTAGAATCATGAATACTATCATTTCATGATCACTTTCACCCAAACTGCCTTCCATCAGCAGATTCGCAACCAATTCCTCGCTGTTAGAATCAAATTTAAAATGGCTGCCCCCATCGTTACTTCCTCTATTATCTGAAAAAATGTTGTGGCCAAAATATTCCAAGAATTTACTGAACATTTTGTGTTTTGTTGTATTGCTTTTCCAGCAATGTCAATATGCCAAAAAATTGTTAAATGCACAGCAGCTAAATCACATTCTCTTTGCTTTTCTAAAATTGTGTTCAGTTGTATTGAGCATTGCAGAGACTGATGAAAAATGGGGAATGTTTTTTTTACAACATGTTAAGACTATCTTTTCAATTTGCTCACAGAAGTCCCACTTCATGATAAGCTGGTATACAGAAATCCACAAAAAATTCATAGGTAAATTTCTTCACTACCTGTAACTGACTCCAAATTTTGAGGTGTTATGTACATTGTACACACAGCGACTATTGAAGGTCTTGTTGGTTTCATGCCTGAATGCTTTTACTTACTTGCTGCCAGGTTAGTCTCAGCCGTTCAAACTGTTCCTTCCCATCTTCTGAGCAATCAGAGCACGTAAACCTGAAAAAGTTATCTCCCTTAAGGTAGCTGAGTTGTTCTCTCAGCTGACCTAAAACAAACAAGCAAAAGGGATATGCCTGAGTCCTTTTATAGGAAAAATTGAGCAAAGTAAATTTGGATTCAGAACAGTGTTTATCCGCTGAGCAAGAGATCAGCAATCCTGATAATTCCATAACAGAAGTACAGAAACTTGGTGATGCTTAATTTACAGTTACAGAAGTCAACAAGGGATCAATAGAAAAAGACCCACACATTAAAGATAGGTTTTCCTATCTAATACTTGAACACGTGTAAAAAGGTAAAGATTTTAATACATGCAGTGTTACTGGAGCCAAGTAAGTCCCAGGATATTAAAGAGGCAAAGCGTGTGAGAGATTATTTTTTATTGGACCAACTTCTGTTGATGAGAAAGAAAAGCTTTTGAGCTATACAGAGCTCTTCTCGGGTCTGGGAAAGGTACTGACACTGACATACTCGGTACCCTTCTCAGACTGTATTTGAAACACTAACTGAAAGATATTAGAAAAAATATATTTCCATTTTTTTGCAGCTTGTTTACATTGTGCATTTGACAGCACTTTATGTCTAGTCACTTTTACCGATAATTCTGGTGATCAATTTCCCTTGTTTGAGTCTTTCAAACAGCAACAGAAGACCGAAAAAAAATTTAACATAAAAAACTGATTGTCAAACCACAAACACTGGCAAAAGGACACAGGATCAGGTGACTACCTACATAGACTAGATTTCAAGTTGACTGTGTCTCTAACTTCCTACTGAACACAAATGTGAAATTCTGGCTCTAGTAAAGTCAATGACAAAACCCAATGACTGGGAAAAGGATTTCACGCAGCAGCTTTTGGCAAACCAGGCAGTTGAACTAACTGGCAGGTGTGGAGCAAGCCACAAATGAACACTGTTCAGGTAGATCTTGATTTTGGAAAGGAAAAACTGCTATATTAGAATATGAAGAAAGCTAAAAGAGTTTATATAATGTTAAATGGAGATATTGGAAAGATCATTTTAGCTATTTAGCATAAAATACCTTCTTCCCAGGGCTGCTGCTACTGGTTTTATATTGTTCTGTGAATGCTAATCTAAGTTTAGGATACCACAGAACCATTCCTATACACAGAAGGCTGAAATTTATTCATTCATCCCACTGAAATGACAAACCAATCAGGAAAATAATAATAGTTAGCTCTTATGTAACATTGGTAGATCTTTACAAAGGAATTGTCATTATCCCTGTTTTACAGATGGCGAAAGTGAGGCACAGAGAGCGGAACTGACTGAACCAAGGTCACACAGCAGGCCCATGGCAAAGCTGGAATATAACCCAGATCTCCTGAGTCCCAGACCAGGATGCTCTATCCACTAGGCATCCCTGTCTCCCGTACATTCAGGAAAAAAACATGCATTATTTTCTGGGAGAAAAGAACAAGTAAACCCAGAAAAGGAAAGTGACAAAGATAACAGAGGAAAATCTTGACTCTTACTTGCTGGTATCCACTTCTGACACTTCTCACAGTAATAGGACATCTCCTCCATCCAGGATGCATCCCCCTCATCACTGTTCAAGGAGTCCCCACTCTGATCATGGGATAAATCCACTGAAGCCTGATCCTCAGATTCAACAATCAGGAGAGTCTCCCCTTCCACCTCACCCTCCTCCAGCCCTTCTGAAGCTGATGTTCTTGTAGCTTCATCATCATGACGACTCATCAGCCCACTCATGTGAACGTTATTATCCATCCCTTCTTGGCAAGTAGAGGAAGACTTTTTTTTACATTACATGGGGCTCTCCCTCCCAGGAGTTAAAATACTATCCATATAAGGTGAGCCAGCCAGGTATGAAGCCTCCTACATAGTATTTCTGCATACATAAAATACAGAACCTAGAGAAAAAACTTTGTGTTTGCACTTCTTAATGTATATAATTTCTTGGACTTGATTAAAATGTATCTAAAGAAATGGACTTTCAGAAACGACTTCTGTTTACTCAAACACCTGTGAATAGTCAAATACAAATCCTTGCTGTGTTCCTCAGTCCAAACTCTAATACTTCAGTGCTAGGTCTAGGATTGTTGGGACCCCTTTTCCATTAACATCTTATCTCTTTCTGCTTCAAGTTGCTTGGTCAGAGTAATCTGTTCTTGTAAAAGACGAATATTTTCCAGTTTACGGCTCTGTCTCTCAAGATCTCGGATTACTCCTTCGTGCAGCCTCTGAAAATACAAGAGACATGGTTTGTTATAGTGTGTCCGGGGTTGCATAGGACTACTGTCCATTTGTATTCCAACCTCTGTCACAGCACTGCCAAGTGTCTAACTGTTACAAAACTTTCATTCTGTGTTAGTGACCTGAGCTACTTTTGGAGTCCAAAATTACAAGAGCTGAGATCTGATGTGTGGATGTTGATAAACTACTGGTAGCATGCCAGGAATACTGTATTTGTTGGCTTAGCTGTATGATCTTCATATAATGATAAGCTGTTGGGACTCCTTCCCCATCCAATCCCTCCTGCCCCATCCACCTCTCCCTGTCCCCTGACCGCACCCAGACTCCCCTGCTCCTGACTTCTGCCCCCTCCCTGCCCCATCCAACCATCCTTTCTCCCTGACTGCCCACGGAACCCCTGCCCTTGACTGCCCCCCACTGCCCCATCCAATGCCCCCCTCCTTCCTGACTGCCCCCCGGGACCCCATCCCCATTCAACCCCCCTGTTCCCTGCTCTCTGACCGTCCCGATCCCCTATCCACACCCCACCCCCTTACCACCACCTGAACTCCCCTGCCCTCTATTCAACCCTTCCCCCACTCCCTGCCCCCTTACCACGCTGCCTGGAGCAGCGGTGGCTGGCAATGCTACAGCCGCGCCCCAGAGCACCAGGACAGGCAGCCATGCCGTCCAGCTAGAGACAGCCATGCCACCGCGCAGCACAGAGCACCGGGTCAGGCTGGCAGCTCTTGCAGCCTTGCCGCTCAGAGCACTGCACGGGTGACGCAGTGAGTTAAAGCTGCAGGGGAGGGGCCGTGGGCTAATCTCCCGGGCCAGGAGCTCAGGGGCCAGGCAAGAGGGTCCCGCAGGCCGGATGTAAGCAAGACTCAAGAAGTAATTCTTCTGCTCTACTCTGTGTTGATTAGGCCCAGTTCTGGGCAACACATTTCAGGAAAGATGTGGACAAATTGGAGAAATTCCAGAAAACAACAACAAAAGTGATTAAAGGTCTAGAAAACATGACCTATGAGGGAAGATTGAAAAAACTGGGTTTGTTTAGACTGGAGAAGAGAAGACCGAGAGAGGACATGATAACAGCTTTCAAATACATAAAAGTTTTTTACAAGGAGGAAGGGAAAAAATTGTTGTTCTTAACCTCTGAGAATAGGAAAATAAGCAATGGGCTTAAATTGGAGTAAGGTCGATTGGACATTAGGAAAAAACTTCCCAACTATCAATGTGCTTAAGCACTGGAATAAATTGCCTAAGAGATGGTACACTCTTCATCATTTGGGATTTTTAACAGCAGGTTGGACAAACATCTGTCAGGGATAATCTCGATAATACTTAGTCTTGCCTTGAATGCAGGGGACTGGATTGATGACCTCTCAAGGTCCCTTCCAGTTCTATGATCATCAGGACACAAATGTATTCACAGGCACTACAGCTGACTGGCTGAATGCTGGAAAAAATAATTTATGAATAAATAGCCAAATGACAAAAAAGATTAATACTTTATTTGATTAATATCATCTGATACTACGTAGGTCTGGCTGAATTTGCAAATCATTTATTTGAAAAATGGACCCAAAAATGATCAAATAAACTATCTGTGAATATTGTGACCAGTTCTAACAGAAAGAGGCTTTATTTCTCACGCAAAATCCAAGTACACATTTCAAGGGACATAATTTGTTCCATCAAAATCATCAAGAAAAAATATTCTGTGCAAGAAATATTTTCATCTTATTTTCAAAAAATATGTAGTCAAAGACAAAAAGTATTTCACCCCAAAATGTCAATCTGTCTGGAAATGAATTTGATGGGAGAGGTTCTTTCCCATCAGTTTCAGTCAATTTAATTCAGGTTATAAAATTACTATTATCTTGACAGACTAGTAGGTAGTATTAGTCAATGAAAATACAGAAAAGAGGTAGAGATTTTGATCAATGCAGGCATCAAGCATGTCTCTTTATTCAATAAAATACAGCAGTCCTGTAACATACCAGGCTGTTTTCATTCACTTAAGTCCTACACAGCTATATATGGGTTTTGCAAAAAACCTTTATATTTTGTCCCAAATAACAAAGAGCTACCATCCCATCATTAGCACAATCAGAATACATACAAACTGATTTGGGTCTGATCTATACACAGAAGTTGCACAAGCTTATTTTTACATCAGTGAAATGCCAGATATACCACCTTAATTCAGTCCCTTGCATGGATGCAGTATGATACAGCCTTTAATTACATGATCACATGCTATATTTTCGTCGCAGCATCCTTGTGCGCAGAATGGATGGTGCTGACTTAATCAACACCTTTTCTCCCTAAGTGCGACTTCAGTCCCAGTCTTGTCTCCCCCATCCTCTAGGATCCTAATCCCAGTCCAAGTCTCATGCCCTACCCAGTCCATCTTCCCTTCTGGGTTTCCCATCCAAGTCCTAGTTTCACCCTACCCCCATCTACTCATCCCAATCTCAGTTTCTTTGCACAGCCACCAGGTTCCTCATGTCAATCGAATTCCCTCAACAATCCTGCTCTGGACAGGCTCTTGTACTTTCTGCATACAAGGCAGGCAACTTCCTTCTCCACACTGCCTGGTGATGAAGCAGTGACAAGACAGTCTCTCTGTTCTCAGTTCTGGTGTCAGACCCCACCGCAGCACAAAGATGTGCAAGGTTTGAGCCATGTCTACACTATGGGCACTACAACAGCACAGTTACAGTGTCATAACAATGCCAATGAAGCATCATAGCATAGATGCTTTCTACAGCAACAGAAGGCGTTTTTCCATTGTTGCAGGAAACCACCGCCCCAAATAACAGTAGCTAGGATAACAGAAGCATTCTTCAGACCCTTGAGTACCGTAGCTATGCTGACCTAACTTTTAAGTACAGGCCAGGCCTTAGTTATAGCTAAGAAACTAGGGGATCTGTGTGAACCTTTGAATGCTGTATCCATCCAGACCTCCATCCCACTCTGCACCATCTTTTTCATTTCATGTCTCTACTTTCCCTCATAGCCCTAACCAGGGACTCTGCTCTCCTGTAGTGGTGAGCAGCAATTGCAGGGAAACTTCTGTTCAGCTTCTAATCTACAGCCCCGGGGATAGAGCATACTTAGAGTAGACTGAATCTTCAGTGAAGTTACCTACTAAATGCCACCATGTCTCTACTGAGTATGTGCAAAAAGAGATATTTCAAAGGCTTATAATTTAGCCAGTTTTTCACAGAACAGCAAAAAGGCACATCCACGATACAAAGGCCAAAGGCCAAGCCTTTGCTCCAAAGCAAGTAAGTGCTTATGCTTCTCAACAAACTGTTTGAAAGAATTATTTTAACATGGGCAAAACAATGCGTTTTCCCCCTGTTGTCCTTGAAAATGGCTGAACTATGTTAGCTAGGAAAAAAAAAATCAGACCAAGACATACAACCAGCACTGGAAATTTCAATCTGAACAATTACAATTTGGCAATGTTATAAGGAATGGAAAATGGGATCCTATCATGGGAACTGTTGGATAACCCTAACTGTAGGTAGTGCTCTCAGTCCCACCTACAAGAAAGTATTTCATTCAGAATTAAAACACTTTTAGTCGAGTTCCTGCACACAAGGACTCAGTATCTCCTCAAGTGACACTTCACACCTTGTAAGACACTACCTTCCAGTTTGGGGTTCACCAACGGTTATCAGATATGCATGTACAAGGAAAGAACCTTCTCAAGTTTAAAGCCTATGCAAAATCTTTGTCAGCTATGAGATTGGATTGCTAGACTGCATATCCACCAAGTGCAAACTGTGAATTGCAAAGGAACAAGTGGTTAAATCAGTCAGTACCCCATCTCTCATCAACTCCTTTCCTCAACCACCTCCCATAACTTCACCCAGATCAGCAACCAGTGTGCACCCTTAGACAAGAGTGCCTATATACAGCTCTTTTAAGAAATGAGCTTGAGGATGTGATAGGAGCTTGGAAAATGTACTGGACATACACTAGCCAAATGGCCAAACTTACTAGCCTAATGCTGATATGAACTAAAAGAGGAGGGCCATGGCAGACGAAGGGCTGAGCACAGAAGGGGGTGTATGCAGATAAAGGGAAGCCACAGGAATGGGCAGGACTCCAGAGGGAAGACGTAGGGGGAACAGGTAAGCCTGGGAGAAAGGGTATCATCTGGATATGGGACAGGCAGGTCTAGGCCCACCCAAAACCAAAGGCCCTCAGGGAGAGGAACTGCTAAGCCCAGGCCACAAGTGAGTAAATGGGGCAACAAATGAAAAAACAGGAAAAGAAGTGAGGTCAAAGCTTGAAAATCAAGCATTCAGAATGGGACCCCAAGCAGAGAACCATGGACAGCACCCACTGCACCTCAAAGGCATCTAAGGACTCAATGGACACTGCCCAGAGGAACTCTGCAGAGACATGATCAAACAAGGGAACAGAAATAGGCCCCACTAACAAAGAGCACCTCGCTTTTCAGCTTCCGATGGCCATCTTGGCCAGTTCCAGGAGGAGGCGGATGAGGAGGTCCACATACAGAATCTCTCAGCATAGCTCAGAGTAGGGGAATGGCGTGAAGCATGAGTGGGTTCAGATGCTCTCAGCACAGCTCGGAGGGAGGAAATGCCATGGAGCACGAGCACATACAGATGCTCTCAGCATGGGTTGAAGGAAGGGGATAGCAAGGAGCATGAGCAGGTACAGATACTCTCAGCATGCCTTGGAGTAAGGGGATGCCACCTGGCATGAGCACTCCAGCAAGACAGCTACCCAGGGCCCTGCGAGATTTGAACCTGCGACCCTGGCATTCTGGGCACCCTCTGGAAACGGACCAGTTGGAAGTTCGGGGGGAGGGTGATGAGGGCATTGGGCAGAAGAGCAGAGCGCTGGGTGGAGCTCGGACTATGAGGGGACAGACCTCAGTAATGGGCAGGACAGGAGGGGATCACTCTATCCTCAAGGCCAGAAGCAGGTGTCAGGAGACCAAGTATAAGGGGGGTGGCTTTGAGCTAGGGGCAGCTCTGGCGGGGGGGGGGTCACATTAACTGAGTGGCAGGGCCAGAACCTCGTGGGTGGAATGGGCCCAGATGTGAAGGGGCGGGGCTCCGTGTGAGGGACAGGGTCTGAGGCCGGGGGCGGGGCCAGATGTGAAGGGGCGGGGCTCCGAGT
>ML677359.1:2711470-2739117 GCA_007922305.1 Dermatemys mawii
AAGGGGCGGGGCTCCGAGTGAGGGACAGGGTCTGAGGCCGGGGGCGGTGCTGACGAGGAGCAAGTAGCGCCTACGTGAGGCGGGATTACCGCCCCCCCCCCGCACGTCCCGGGCCCCTCAGACGGGTGGCGGCAGGCGACGCTCACTCACCTCCTGGACGCGTCTCTGCTGGATGTGCACGGCGGCCACCGTCCCGGCCGAGAGCAGCACGGAGATGCCCAGCGCCACCTTGGAGGCCGTCGACATCCCCTCCCCCACCCGGCCGTTGCGGAGCGCGAGCCGCACAGCTCGAGCGGCCAGTACATGCGCGTGCGTGCGTGCGTGCCGGCCCGCGGCTGCCGGGGGCGGGACTCTCTGCCCGGGCCGCGCGCGCGCTGACTCGCCCAGTAAATAGAACGCGGAGAGCATCGATCCCTCCGCTTCTCCCCCGGCGCCCAGCCCGAAATAATCGAAAGCCGAGAAAAGGATTGGGGCAGCGCTGGAGCTCAGCAGGCGAGGGAGTATTGCTCTTGCCCTGGCCAGGGGCTGAACTCCCGGTGCTGGGCCAGTGCACTGGTACGAGGGGAAGGGGCTGCCCCTGGCCCAGGGATGCTGGGCCATTGCCCCCTAGGCATGGAGGAGGAGGAGGGGGCTGCAGAGCTGGTGCTGGCTGTTTGCCCTGGCGCACTCAGAGTCCACACCATGCAAACAGCTGGAGAATGCAGCAGAGCTGGACTGGCCACGCTGCCAAGTCCTTGCCAGTTTTGGGGGTGTTATTCTGTAGTCCAGCAGCAATGCGGCATACTCTGATGTGGTAGCACATCAGATGGTAACCAGGAGTGGTTCAATCTTGTGAAACCTATTTCTGCACGCAGCACTTACTGTGGTGGAACAAGAACTGATCCTCCCTGCACCCACTGTTGTGTATATAAGCAGGGGCAGACCCTCAGCTGTACTCAGTTATATAGACCCTTTCACTTCCATAGTCCTATGACATTTGCCACAGCTGAGAACCTGCCCCATTGAGTACATAAGAATGGCCATAGGGGGTCAGGTCAAAGGTCTGTTTAGCCCAGTATCCTGGCTTCCAACAGATGCCAGTGCCAGGCCCCAGGAGGAATGAACAGAACAAGTAATCATCAAGTGATCCATCCACTGTCACCTATTCCCAGCATCTGGCAAACAGGTTAGGGACACCATACCTGTCCATCCTGGCTAATAGCCATTGATGGACTTTAAATCATAATTGCTTTGGGATCCTTCATAATGAAAAGCACTAAGCAGTTTGTAGGGGAAATAACTTTTGCAGAGAGAGCATTAAATGCAGCTCTCAAGGAATAACCACACCCTAATAGGGCAGAAGAGTATATTCTCTCCCTTTACTCTGACCTGCTTGCTGCTCCTTAGCAATACAATACAGTGAAGACAACAATTGCCAGACAGGAGAGAGAGAATGGAATGGAGAAAAGGAAAAAGTGGGAGAGATGGAGGAGGAGGAGCAGAGAAAAAACTGAACACACAAAACAAAACTATGAGCCAGCCTGAGAGGTGGTAGCTAGGTCAACAGACAAATTCTTCCATGGACCTAACAGCATCTACACTGAAGGTTAGATCAGCTTAACTATAGGTTTCATGAATTTTTCACCCCCCTGAAAAAGGTAGCTATGCCCATATCACTTTTTGGTGTGGACCAGGCCTTAGCATCCACACTCCCACCTAGCTCTTTGGCTCAGGGCTGCTCCACACTAGGAAAGCAGATTGGCATAACTATGTTGCTTAGTGGTGTGAAAAGTCCACACCCCTGGGATGCTGTTAAACTGACCTAACTCACAGTGTAGACCATGCTGGGTCAATGGGACAAGTCTCCTGTCGACCTAGCTACTGCCTCTCAGGGAGGTGGAGTAGCTACAAGCCCTCCCAGTTGGAGTCCCCAATCCCAGTCCGAGTCCCCAATCCCAGTCCATCTCTTCTCCCCTCTGCATTCAGGGGAGGCACGGAGTGCTGAGGAAAGACAGACTCCCTGTTCCCCATACTGCCTCAGAGCTGCAATTGCAGGGAACGCCCTGCTCAGCCTAGCCCCGGATGAAGCATGCTCAACACAGGTGGAATGATGGGGATGTAGCTGCAGAACTCTAGCCAGACTCTGAGCATGTGCGGACTGCAGTTTTTCCAAGGGTTTATGATTCAACCAGAGTTTCACAGGGACAGCTAAAGACCCATAACTGACTGTCATGGGATCATGACTGCCCTATAGCACCTCCTGCTGGCCAACTGTGGCACTGTGTCTTAGTTTTCTTCCCCACAAGATGGGTAGATGGCTGAGATCTACCAGTCTCTGTTAGAGTCATGGCCAGCCAGCCCACCCAACAGCTAACTAAACAAATGTAACCCCATCCAGGCTACTAGAAGGCCAGCTAAGAAATTCCAGTGGACAAAGAGCTCTTCTGGACTTCCAGGGCTTCTTTTTATCCCTCTTTCCCCACTCCTTTCTAGGCTCTCTCTGAGAGTCCTTCTGGCTCTGGGGCTCAGCACTCAGATCCTAGGCTGGTTCATCTAGAGTACCATTCTCAGCCCCTCCTCCCCTGCACAGAGCTCTAGGCCCAGATTGTTTGCCCTGAACTACCTAGCACTCAGCCTACCCTAGCCCAGAGTCATCCACAGCTACAGACCCACTTCCTATAGCTCCACACCTCACAGAGTGATCTCTCTCTTGCCCTCACAAGCCCTTTTTATGAGGCCAGGCATCCATTAAGCTATCACCTGACCCCCTGAGCTCCACCTCCTCTGGCTGGGAAGCAGCTAATTAATTATGGCACACCTGTGAGTGGGCTCATCTCCCCTTAAAAGGGCCAGTCACTCTTTGAAACTGACACAAAGGTCACTTTTCTGCCAAATTTTCAGACCTTGCTCCAAAGAAAACACTGAGGTGCTGTGGGTTCTCAGGAAAAAGATCAGTGGCATTTAACATGGGCAAAACAACTTTTTTTCCCCGGACCTTGTTTTTGGAAACAACTGAACCGTTTTGGCTGAAGTTTTCCAGAACCCATCGGCCTGAGGCAGACAGAAAAATTCAGCCCAAATGATTAAAGTTTGGGAAAGTTATAAGCAACAGAGAACAGAGTCTTATAGTGGGAAGGGTTAGGCAATCTTACTTGATGGCACTACCGGCCCTGCCTATAATATAATCAGTTTTTTAGTGATATTCTGAAGGAGGAATGGGTATCTTACTTTTTAATGTATCTTTGTTGCTTTCTGTCTCTTCCTAATGTCTCTTTTGTGTAAAACAAAACAGTGTTGGCATAAACAAAACACTGGATGATTTTATTTACATCTGTTTGGATTGAATGGTGTAGTTCATCCCAAACGCAATCTTGGAAACTATCAGTCCAAAAGGAGATTTTTTTTAAAAATTATGTTTAGGAACTTGTGAGCCTGTGAAAGAGGAGGGTTATACTGCAAATAGTTTTGCAGCTTCAGCTGTAGTGTTTTGTCACCACTTAATGCTGCAGTGTAGCTGAAACCCAGCCATGATCTGAATGGGAAATCAAACATCATGAAATGTTTAAAGCCAATCATTGTTCTCAGTTATAATCTTCCCATATGTGTATATTGAGCAAACATGATTAAACCAGAGTGAAAAATTGGCTTGGCCGATAAAATCTGAATTCAGCATAACTGTTTTGTCCACATTGGTATGTTTACTAATTTGTAGAAGTATGAATAATCACCTGTCTGGTAGCAGGGAATGATACCATTTGACATTACATGAGAGGGAGCCAGGCTAGATCCTCAGCTAGTGTCGATCAGCATAGCTCCATGACATCTGGGGAGGTCCATTAGTTTGCAGCAGCGGAGGCTCTGACATTAGCAGTGCAAAGGATGGTTTAGTGAGAATGCAGAAACATATGAGCAAATGGGTCTTGCAGGGTATTGCATGGCCAATGTGGATCTTATTGGTTCAGGACTGCCTCAAAGGTGTTTCATGGGATCTAAGTTGTGCAGTGAAGAAAATCAGCTGTCTCAGTGATAGGATGAAGGCTGTCTATTTCAGAAGATCACAGCACATTAGTGGGCCCCAGTCTACACTTAAAATTAGATTAACCTAGCTACATTGCTCAGGGCTGTCAAAAATGTCACATTGTGTGTAACGTAGTTAGACTGACCTCACCCCGCAGTGCAGACATAGCTAGGTCCTAGCTACTGCCTCTCGGAGAAATGGATTAACTACTCTGATGGAAGCTCCCATTCTGTTGATACAGGAAGCATCTACACTACGGCCCTACAGCCTCACAGCTACAGTGGCTGTAGTGTGGACAGTCTGGGTCTCTCATATAACAAAGAGTGGGATACGAAACAAAGGATGGCATTGTTGTTAAGGCAGTGGATTGTGAGTGATTTGGGAGAAATGGGTTTAATTTTCTCCTCTGCTGCAGAATCTCTGTGTGATCTTTGTCATGTCTCTTAGTGTTTATGTGCCTCAATTCCCCCTGTGTTCAAAGGGGATAATAGCACTGCGCTACCTCACAGAGGTGTTGTGGGGGGGCTTTTTTTACACGGAATGGGAGTCATATAAGTACCAAGATAGGATAGCAGACCCTTTTTCCCAGTACAGACAGGCCTGACACACGTTCAGTTGCCCTCTGTAGCATGTCTGAGGTCAGATGCTGAGTGGACAGTCTTTTTTTAACCAAGTCTTCAGAGAAAAATGTCTTTGGCCAAATGAAAAAAAAAATAATGAGGATGCTTCGTCAAGCACTTCTTATGGGATTTTCAAAGGTTCTTGCTGAGGTCAGAGAGTCCCAGAACAATAGGAGCCCTTGAGCTTACCTGATGTTTGTGCCATATGTAGGCTGATAATGAATCGCTAACTGTATTTGCTTGTTTGGAGGTGCATATGTACATATATTAAGTATTGTGCAATTTACCAAAGGTGGGGCAACTAGAAGAGGCCTTAAAAACCAAAGTCCTGTCTGCAATGTGTGGCTACAGATCCCATGAGGGCACTTTTTCTAAGAGTGGGAATTTGCCCTGGAGTCCTTAGCCAACATTTTCCATCCCCAAACTGATGTGCTGTTTGCTATGGGCTGATGTCTGCCACTTTTCATTCTCGACCTGGCCGTGTTCCAGCAGTGCATTGTATACAGTCTGGGAGGTGCTTTGGAATACGCGGCCTTACAATAAAGGTTTATATTAATTATTACGAACAGAATAACTGATTCTTAAACTTAAACTATCTTTCCCCAAAACGTATTTTTTGAATCTTAAAAGCTGATGTTTCATCTTTGTTTGGTTTTTTTCCTGGAAGACACTGTCCACACCTGGAGAACAGATAGATTATGACAGCAGAGACATCATGCAAGTAAAACCTGATTAACTGGAGCAGGGGCAGGTTTATTCAGACTTGAATTGTTTGTGTTTGTTTTAGGGTATTTTTGTTAGCACCCTGTTAACCAAATAAACACTTTAAGAGAAGATTCTTTATTACTGATTCATTACTTACTCTTTCAGTTAAGAGCTGCAAGAGCTGCACTCCACTATTCCTGAGCCTCCCAATGAGTTCTCAAGCAAAGCCAGGGAAAAGCAAACTTGACATTTCTGAAGTTAAAACAAAGCAGAGAAATACACTTTTCTGATGGAAGCTAGTAATTGTAGCTGGCTGCTATGCAGCACTTTTCATCAGTAGATCGCAAGCCACTTTGCAGAGGTGGTCAGTATCATTATTCCCATTTTACAGATGGGGAAACTGAGGCCTACACAGGCAAAATGATTTGCCCAAGGTCATCCAACAGGCTGGTAGAAGAACTGAAAACAGAACCCAGGTTTTTCAGTTTAGAGCACAATGCCACACTTTTATTTTCCTTTGCAGTTCACCTTGTAAAAAAGTTACTTTTAATTTGCCTTTGCCCTTCCTGGTTCAGGCCAGAAGCAGGAAACGCTAGAAAGCCAGCAAGGAACTCTGTTCTTATAAGGTCTCCCAGCCCTGTTTTGTAGACAAGGAGTTCATATACATGACGGACAAAAATCTACATTTTGGGGCAGTTTGTTTGAACCAAATCTCTGACCCGTGTCAGAATCACCCAACACGTTTCCAAAGCCTCTGTGGCTATAATGAATTATAGGAGGTTATAACTCAGTTAGAGGCCAAAGTCTTATAGTCCAATAGCAGGAAAGAGAAAGGGCTTTATAATTACTGTACATTTGCATTTTATTTCATACAACCTTTTCCATAGGTAGAAAGAGAGGGGCAGATACAGCAGCTGTAAAGCTGGGAATTTAGTCTGGGCAATACAGTTAGAGGCGTGTTTCATCTGCAAACATTGTAAAACACAATGGTGATAAAGGCCCCTGTGCCAAACTGGAATTGAAGTAATCCAGAAAGAACGAGGCAGCAGGTTGCATGACTAAGGGAATTGGATGTATGGTTTGCAGGCTGAGGATGGAATTCTGGGCACCACATTATGGCCCCTCAGTGTGGGTGCACTATGGGGCGGGAGGGACAGCCGTGGAATCCCCTCCCACAAAATGCCAGGCAAGGACAGAGGGATATTCGTGCTGCTGGCAGCAGAGGGAACATATCTGGGAGCCTGATTCGAACCATGGCCAGCAGCAGAAGGGCTGTGCGGGAAGGAGTACAGGCCATGGGCTGCTGGTGAATGCACTCCCCTCAGGGCAGATCCTCACTCCTATTGATTTCAGTGGGACTTAGGCACCTAACTACCTTGGAGGGTCTCTGTTATGCAAGTAGGGTACCTCTAGGCACCATTTGTTCTTGCAGGGCACCGCTGCCCAGCTCAGTTGCACATCTCGGAGCCTTAATATGACCCTTAATATATAGGGACATTGGTGAGAATATGACCTTTAATACCCAGGGAACATTTCTCTCCAACAGCATCTGTACTCAGAAATATGGGCACAGAAGGGAAACCAATCACACCGCGGGGGCGTTCACCCGGCTGAAAACAGGAGCTGGGCTGGCACAAACAAGCACAACAAGGAGTCCAGTGGCACCTTAAAGACTAACCGATTTATTTGGGCATAGGCTTTTGCGGGTTAAAAAAACAATGGACTGCATCTGAAGAAGTGGGGGTTTTTACCCACAAAAGCCTATGCCCAAATAAATCTGTTGGTGCCACCGAACTCCTCTTTGTTTTTGTGGATACAGACTAACCTGGCTACCCGCGATACTTGAAGCCAATAATCATGCAGAATAATTTTATAAACAGTGGGTGCCTTTCCAAAAAGTCAGTTAGCAGTACATTCGCTAGAATAGGGCATGTCAAAAGACAGGCACCTATGGTCCAGCGGGCAACACTAGTACTGTGCTAAGAGATCTGAGTTCAATTTCTGGGTGTGTCCTTGAGTTGCTGTGTGACTGTTTCCCCTCTCCTCCTTTATAAGCTATTGGGCACAGGGTGTGTCTCATGTGGAAGTACAGCTCCTAGCGCCACCAGGTCCAGATCTCAGTTCAGACCTCCAACCCCTATTGAAATGATTTAATATTATCAGTGTATAAGTGACACTCAGCATATCACCTCAAGGCTGAGAGAGACTTTCCCAGCATTACTAAGAGCCAGGGTGGTAGGAAGTTAGATAACAAGCATCCTTCCTATAATATAAACCATGTGCTTTCTTGTTCCACCTGTTTTGGTGGTAAAATAAATTTGTCCAACCAATGCAAACAAAACCCAGGTTCCGTTTGTGTTTCATTTCCCCAATTTTCCTGTTATACTCCCCTTGGGGCAGGGCTGGACATACCAGATACAATGGTGACGACAGACCATTGTGGTATATGGACCTAGATTAGGCTGAAATCTGATAGCTTTACTCATGTCCAAAGTACATTACTTGGCATGTAGTCTCATTAAAACCAAGAGAGCACGGGGTTTACCAACATGCATAATCTAGCCCACTATAAAATCCTAGTCTAAAGCCATGGCCTGTGAAAGATCCGTTGTTATTCTGTTCTGCTGCTGGATCAACTCTGATGTCTTTACTCTGGACTGTTCACAATGTTCCAAAGTTTAAAAGCTTACAGGCCACTTGCAATGATGCTCTGCTCTAATACCAATTAATAGCTATGGCAAATTAATGCCCAAATACTCTCCTCCCTGCAAACAGAAGCAGTTAAAAATCAAGCAGTTCAAACACTTAACCCTCTCTGGGAATTACTGATGTATTATGTTGTACCAGTGCTCAAAGACCACAGGATTTGTCAGGCATGAAAGCATTGTACTAGGCGCAATGGTACAAACCCACAGGGCCAAATCCTCAGCTTGTTTATGCCAGCATTGCTCCATCCACTGGGAGTGATGGCAATTCACATCACCTCTGGATCTGGGCCTATACACTTGCCGCTTGCATAGTGGTTTATCCCGGTGCAGACTGAGTGCAAAGGTGGTGTAAAATGCTCTCATTCTACAAGGCACTCACTTTACACCGGAGTAAATGACAGGCAAGGAGCAAGCCTGAGAAGAATCAGGCCCGTTAGAAGGAATGGGCAATTAACAAATAAAAGCCTTATGCTTCACAGATGCTTCTGCCAAAGAGCTCCAAATAGGGAGCCCAAGTACCGCACTTGACACTTGCATTGCTTTAGGCATTTGCATAGCAAACCTATAACCAGGTCTTTTCCAAATTTGTGATCCGTGGTTTGCTCACTGTCTGTCACAGGGAGGGAGTCAGAGCCATTTCCAAGCAGTTTGGGGCACCTTAGCTTTCCCCCCTAATGTTTCCCCCTCCTACTGCCACCATCAGTGCAGGGCCACCAGTGGGAGTGCTAGTGTAAACCAGCTGCCAGGGTTGATGTAAATAGAACAATGTTTGTTTTAAACTACAAGAAGATGCAGTCTTCATGTTTATGTACAACAGATTTTATTACAACCGAGGGCTTGGCTACACCTGACATTTCAAAGCGCAGGGAACAGAGCTTTGAAACGTGAGTGTGGTCGCACTCCTGGTAATCCACCTCCACGAGGGGATTAGCTCAGAGTGCTCGGAGCCCGGCTCCCAGCGCGCGGAGCCTGTCCACATTAGCGCTTTAAAGTACTCAGACTTGCTGCGTTCAGGGGGGTGATTTTTCACACCCCTGAGCCTGCATGTTAGAGCGCTATAAAATCTCTGTGTAGCCAAGCCCTGAGTGTATGACATCCATAAAGTCGGAAATCCCAGCACAGTATAAGAGTTGTCATTTGTACTCCTCGTATAGGAAGTTTCTATAATGCAAGATTCATGCTTAAAGGGGATTGCTAACACAGATATTGTTTGCAGGGGAGCTGAAGATGCAGCCGTCCTAAAATACAGCCCCCTCTCCCGATTTGTACTGCTTAATACAGACGTTTGAACTGTAGAAAACGTTTTAATTATTTTTGGGAACTTAGGCACTGCTACACTGGATCAGCTCTGCAGGAAGCTATGTAACATGGGGTAATCTGCCAGTAAGGAAAATTTCCTCCTGACCCTAGTTAGTTAGCAGCTGAATTATGCTTTGAAGCATGTATATTTTTAGCCCTGCCATGATCGTGTTATTTTTAAAAATGCTTCCTGTTACAATGCTGGATGTTCTCGTTATCCATATGAATATCTGCTCTCATTTTGAATTCTACTACGTTATTGGTTTCAATCATCTCTTGCGGCCGTGAGTTCCACAGCCTGTGGACCTTGTGAAAAAATATTTTCTTTCATCCATTGTAAACTGGTGGCCTTTAAATTGCATCGAATGTCCCACTGCAATAGGCAGCACTAGGAGAACAAAATGCAAACAGTCCAGAAATATTTGGTGGAAGGGCGTTAAAAGTAAAGGGTTATAATCAGCTTTAAGAAAGACAGGTCCATGCAGAGTAAAGTGAGCCAGAGTGCTGGGCTTATGTCGCTCTGATGCGGATGAGTGTTTCGCATACTCATCCCCGGGATGTCTGCTGATACGCTGCCTTTTGCGAGCAATTTGTCCAGTGCGATTACTGCCAGGAGCAGCCATTTTGATGATGGGTGGACTGGCAGGTCCTGCCCCCTTGGGCTCCTCAAGGGTGTCGCTCTGGGCACCTGGCCTCCCTCCAGAGGCCCCTGTGGCTCCATGAAACATGGAAGGAAGGATTCCATCAGCCGCCTCCTTGGGGAGCAGGAGGAGCAAGTCTTCCCTGGGCAGCGCCTGGAGCAGTGGGAGGGAGCCAACTAGGCAAGGCCCCCGCTCCAGCCCACACCCCACCACTCAGCAAGGAGGGACACTGATGCCATGAGGACCCCAACTCCCACTATTCTGGATCAGACGGGCCCGGAGCCCCAGGCACCATTTCCAGGGTTGGAGCCAGAACTCCAGAACAGGGCAGTGGTGGGTGGGTGTGAGAGCACTTGATTATGTGAGACTGTGAGCAGGTGGGGATGAGTGAGCACAGGCCTGAGGGTGAGCGAATGAGTGTGGTGCATCTATGTGTGAGCGAGTCTGGATGAGAGAGTCAGGGGGTGTGTGTGAGTGGGCATGAATGAGTGTGAGCACGTGTGTGCGACAGGCTGGGTGTGAGTGAAAGTGAGCACATGTGAGCGAGTCTGGGGGGTGAGTGAGAGCGAGTCTGGGGGGTGAGTGAGAGTGAGCATACATGCGTGAGATAATGTGGGAGTGAGTGTGAACATATGTGGATGAGTGAGTCTGAGTGTGAGTTGCAAGCTCAGAGCGTCCTGTATTTATTAATGCAATCCCTACATTTTGGGGATGGAGGAGGGGGGTTAAGGCATCCCAAGAGAGAGAGGCAGGGGGACCATACAGCTCATTTTGGCCGGGCCAATCCCTTTTTTAAGCCCTGTCCCAACTCTTTTAGCAAAAGTGGCTATTTGTCCCATTCGCTAGTTGGCGAGAGCAAACGCCCCCCTTTGTCGAAAAAGTGGGGTGCAGAGGAATGTGCAGGGGGGCAAGCGGTGATGCCAGCCCTGCGCAGGGGGGAGGCAGGACTCCAGCGAGCAGCAGTGCCTGCCCCAGCCTCACACGGGGGGAAGGCGGACAGGCAGGGCTCGGGGGACCCCATGCAGACAGGGGAGCTCAGGGATGTGGGGAGGTGCCCAGGTTAGCCCCACGCCGTGTCACGTTTTCCCTTTGGGAAATATGGTCACCCTAGAGAGAGAGAATCTATCCCCACTTAAAACTGGAGTAAACTTAGCCAATACGAATCATGTCCACAATTGGCATTTCCCTGGTGCAGCTACACTGGTTACTGGCCACTGATGGCTAAATCAGAGCTAATCACAAATACAGAGAAGGCCGAAATTGCCATTGGTTGGTGCAGACAACCTTCCCTCCCCCGCCCCCGCTGCTAAATCACAAGAGAAAGGATCCAGTAATGTATTCCAATCGCCTGGGGAGCTGAATTGTGGAAGAACAATGTGCAATTGTAATCTCTGCTGGAATACACAATAATTCATCAGGCGGAGAAAGCTATCCAAATGTGATAATATACAGCAAGGAAAACTTGCTTCACACCCATTCAACGGGAGCAATTTCATACTGTTTGACAAGCTCGATTGCCATTGAGAGCTTTGATGCTGGGTTTAAAATGAAACAGACACAAAAAGAACAGGTGCAGTGTGATTTCTTTCCTTTTCACTTGGCTGGTTTGGTCGGTTAATAGTGGATGGCTCATGTGAAAATGTAACATAAACTACAACGATAAAAAGGCAAAGTTAGGCTACCTTTAAAATAGAAAAATATACAAATAGCCAATAGAACCTGGATTTTCAAAGCGGCCTAAGAGACAGAATACAACACAATAGGGTCTTCAAGAACAGGAGGGTCTTTGCGGCCTGTAGGTCTCCAACGATCATCTTTCTACTCTTTGCTGATGAATGAAGGAGAACAGGCCTGTTTATATGCCCTGTTGTTGTGTTATTTGTAGGTGCCCAACAGACTTTATTAGAAGTGAGGGCTTGGCTACACTTGAAATTTCAAAGCACTGGGACCGCTCCCATGGCAGCGCTTTGAAGTGCGAGTGTGGTCGCGCTGGAGCACTGGGAGAGAGGTGCATCAAAGCCAGGGACAAAGGGCTGCGAAGAACTATCACTCTACTTCGCTGAAATGATCAGATGGATTTGGGAAGCCTTCTCAGACAGCCTGGATCCGCTTCACCTGCCCCCCAATGCTCAACACCCCACCTGCGTTGCCAGGGATCAACACATCCAGTGCTCAAGAAGTTCTGGACACCCTAAGGGAGTCTTGACCCAAGACTTGTGCATCCGTCTCAAGCCCTTCCTGGCTTGTGAAAGAGAGCCATGAACAACCCATGCCAACACAGCCAACACCTTGTTCAGAGTGCAAATCTTCCCTTCATCCTTCAAACACACAATAGTGCGACCGACACAAAGAAACCCATCCTGGACATTTCAGTCCTAGCCAGCTGCTGCCCAGTGTCAAACTCTCCATTCCAGAGAAAGGTCATAGAGAAGCTAGCCAGAGGTCAGCCAGAAGCTCAGCTTACTGAAGCCAACATGCTAAGCCCAGCACAATCTGGTTTCAGGCCAGGCCCAGGACACAGAATAGAAATCACTTTAGTGGACACATAGATGACATCTTCCCGTCGATGGTTAAAGACAAACATCACTGTTATTCTGCTGGACCTCACTACAGCATTTGACGCTGTTGTCTGTGAGATTCTTCTGTCTCTCCAGAAGGAGGCGGCTGGAATCCAGGGTAATGCGCATTGTTCAATTCTCCGGTCCTTTTCAACATCTACTTGCACTCTGGACTCAAGTGCCAGCAACATGCAGATGATACACAGCTCTACTCAGGATGGCCCAGTGTTCAGGAGTTCAGCTCATGAATGAACCCAGTGAAGACAGAGGTGATGCTGGTGGGCAAAGGGAAGCATTTTGAAGAGGTTAAACCAAGGTGAAGTCTCTGTTGGTTGAAGACGCACACCCACAATTGGTCAATTCAGTCTGTAGTCTATGAGTACTCTTGGGTTTCTCAGGGATGCTGAGATAATACATAGCAGCATCTGTGAGCAGTGCTTTCTGCCAGCTCTGCTTGGCTAGCAGACTCCATCCCATCCTCATAGACGAAGACCAGTCCTCCGTTATTCATGGCTCCATCTTGTTCAGACTACAGCCGCGTAGTCTATCTGGGCATGGAGACTTCAGCACTTAGTAAATTCCAGCTAGTACGGAACTGCAGTACATCTCGTCTCCAACACAGGCTACCATGAATATATCAGACTTGTCTTCCACTCTGCACGCTGGCTTCCCACAGAATATCGAATCATGGTCAAAGCCTCAGTACTTATCTTCAAAGGGCGAGCCCAGGGCCGGTCAAAGATTGTCTAACCTTCCAGGATGAAGACCTTGATCAACAGTTCTCTTCTTCTGGGACAATGGCATTCCCAACAAGAGGAGAGGCACTCGTCTGTGTGGGAAACAGAACTTTTTCTGGGGATGGTCTGACATTGGGGAGGGACTAAGGACTATCACAAACTTCATGACCTTCTGCTCCAAGCACAAGGTGCATTTCTTTGGCCGTACCTTCTCTAACACAAACACTGAGCAAGAGGAATATTAAAAAGAAAAGACACACACTATCAAAACAAGCCATTCTGCTGCACTGGCTTCCCCCTCAGGGAAGAGGATGAGAGAACAAACAACACATGACAGATGTGTAGTCATGTGGCGTAATGCGCTACTGGAAGGCACTCAGATATTATGGTGATGAGTGTGGTTTAAAACCTATGTAGAACAGAGTAGAACAGAAGGTATCGGACTGGAGACAGATGTTTTTATTTAGCCACAGAAGAAGCACAGTGATAGCAGAACCCTCCCTGCCAACAGTTTTCAAACCTGGTGTAATGGGATCGGTCACTTTCCTCGCTGATTCTGTGCCTGCCCTCTCTTCTGAGCCAACCAAGGAAGATGTCAGTTGCAACATGGAATCATAGGACTGGAAGAACATAAAGACATAAGAATGGCCCTACTGGATCAGACCAAAGATCCATCTAGCCCAGTATCCTGTCTTCCAGTAGTGACCAATTCCAGGTGCCTCAGAGGGAATGAACAGAACAGGGAATCATCAAGTGAGCCATCCCCTGTTGCTCATTCCCAGCTTCTGGCAAACAGAGGCTAGGGACATCATTCCTGCCCATCCGAGCTAATAGCCATTCATGGACCTTCCTCCATGAATTTATCTAGTTCCATTTTAAACCCTGTTAAAACATCCTCTGGCAAGGAGTTCCACAGGTTAACCGTGTGTTGTGTGAAGAAATACTTCATTTTATTAGTTTTAAACCTGCTGCCTGTTAAAGGGACCTTGAGAATTTGTCTAGTCCAGTCCCCTGCACTCCGAGCAGGACATAGGCGTCTATATAATGCAGACAAGCAACTCCCTTCATATGACCACCCCAACTTCAGCCACAGACAGATTTGAACTGATGGCTTCGAACAGATCTACTCCCTTGAGCAATCTAGGTTCACTAACAAATTCTGCTAAGCTGCCAATACTTTGTACAGACAATCTGCTACTGACTTTACAGTGTCAGAGTGAGGAGTCGGGAAACTTTGGGATGTTTCTCAGTCATTGTAGCCTTCCAAGTTCTTCAGAAGCACCAACCATTCAACACTGCAGGGGCCACAAGCTAGCAACATCATTCGTGTTCCCTAACAACTTGTTTGCTCATTTGCTTGACTTAATCATCTGTGCAAGGTTCGTATGCTGTGTATTTTCTGTCTGTCTGTGGGGAAGCATGGGAGGGCTTTGCTATCAGTGGAGTTCAGGGCCTGGTATGTTGGGATTTTGGGGAAGGCTTTGAAAACCAGGGAGTTGGGATGTGGGGCCACAAGAAGGCCATTGTGGGTGGGAGGCTGCTTCTTGGATGGGACACAACCAGACTGTCCATTAGAAACCCAGGTGTTCTGATGAAAGGAGGTGGAGGATTCTGCAGAAACTTAAGGAGAGTGGGAGGGTGCATTGATCAGGAGGCTGTTTTCTGTGTAATGAGGGTGAGAAACAAGGCGCGAAGTCTGGAGCAGCCAGTGCAGGAGACAAAGGAAACGGTGAGGTTAGAGGCTTGGATGGAATACAGGGTGATGTAGGAGGCAATGCAAGCAGAAATCCTGTACTTCAGGGTTCTGGGGATCAGGGGTGCCTTGCAAGTGAAAAAGGAGACGTGCTTAATTTATAGGGAACTGTTTTTATCTCCCATCCAATGGGGCTGGAACAATGTTCATAGTGCAGGTGCTAAAGGCGGACATCATCTACCTGGATTGTTCTTACGACTTCAAGCCAAGGGATGTAGTAGCACCCTCAGCATCCCTACTTCCAGCACCCGTGTTCCCATCTTGTTCCACATGCCAAGAAAGCAGATCACGGGGTCCTGGGAAGTGATCCGAGATTCTGATCTCAGTTACAGTGGTGAAAATCCAGAGTCACTCCATTGGCTTCAGTGAGGTGACTTCCGATTTATCCCAGGCTAAGTGAGATCAGAATCCGGACCAAGATCTGTATTTTTTCATTGCACAGGGCTCATGCACATTATACTCTCGTGTGTTATGAGTCTGATCCAAAGCCCACTAATGTCAATGGAAAGACGCCCACGGACTTTAGTGGGTTTTGGATCAGGCCCTCAATGCATTTCAGGATCGGACGAACATTGAAATATCATTATACTGGAGAATACCTGCACTGTGGCTTAGCTGTCCCTTTCCCTGTGCTTCAAATCTCAACCCAGGAAAGAGCCAGCCAAACCGAGAGCTAAACATGACAGTCATGGAACGTTCTTTTAAACAACTCACCCAATCAAAGAATATCCCTGAAGTTAGGGGACTGGTCACTGGGCACAAATTCAGACTGAGCTAGGAATTGCATTATAACTCTCCATAAAGAAGGCTGCAGTACAGCTGTGTCTATTGGGCATTCACACCAATATAGAGACTGTTGTGAATCCTCTAACTCCGCAGGTACAGGATGGAAGGTGAAGGGGAGTTAAAAGTTAAACAGAAGGGGTGCAAAGGGAAAGTGGGCAAATGATGTGGGTACAGAGTTGGGGGCTTAAGTCAAATTATAGTGCTCCCAGGAATGCACTGAAGGTAGCATCTAACCCAGGTGGAATGTTGGTTTAGGCAGCTGGATAGGTACAGATGAGCTCTTGTCCACACACTATACCATGCGTAATACAGTATTTCCTCAAGCATCAGTCACCCATGTCTGGTTTTCCACATTTCCTTCACCAGCATTAAGGTACTGAGCCAGGTCCCGCCCTCACTTCTGACGACTTTGCACTGCTCTGGCAAACCTGGCAAAAAGCTGGCTTAAGCAGCAAGGTGGAGATAGTGTAGAAGAATCTGCATGGCGTGTTTCAGATGCACCCACAGGTTCTGCTGGGCTGCTCTGGTTTGGGGACCCCTCAGTGTTCTCAGACCCCCTCCTGCTGGCCTTGACTGATTCTTGCCTGAAGAAAAAGAAATGATAGTGACTCCCAAGCACCACCCATTTGGGGTGTCAAAGTAAGACATCAACCATGTTGTAGAACACAATCACTCCTCTCCTGGCCAAAGGGCTGTAGTTAGGAACGTTGACATTTCAACAGAGTAAGCTCAGGTGTGTGATGTCCTAGGTCTTGAACCCAGGCCTAGGCTGCTACATTTTGGCCTCCACCTATTGGCTGCTGACAGCTAGAAGGCTGAGGTGATGGTCCAGGAGCTAGTAGGACTACAACCTCAGCCAAAGTACCACCCACAGGAACCCTGATTGGAGGATCGCCTGGCTGCACCCACTGATCCAACCACTCTATTTAAGCCAGAAGGAGGCACTGGAAGTTTGTCAGAGCAACAAGATGATTTCCCTTTGTGCCTGTTCCTGTTCCTTGCTCTGCCCCAGCTCCTGCCTTACTCCTCCCTTTTCCACTCTTCCCACCATACTCCTGCTCCATGCTTGATCTTTGCCTGTCTGCCAGTTCCTGCCTTTACACCTCACCTCCAATCAGCAGTTACCAGTCCTGGCTCCCACCCTGGCCTCCAACTTCTGAACCTGACTTGACCCTCGGCTCTGACCCTCAGCCTCAATTCCTAGTTCTGACTCTGGCTTGCCTCCTGGCTTTGGTAACTGGCAGTTGACTCAGGGGCTGACCCTTGGCTTCACTCTCCACCTAGGTGCCTGTTCTGCCCACTAGATCTGACTTCCCTAGGCCAGGACACCCACATCCTAGGCTATAACAAGGTGTTGGTATTGGAGTCAACACTTCACTTAGATGATATGGGATAGCTCAAACCCCTCAAACTTGTGATTTCAGGCTCCCTGCAGACTCTGGCAGACACCTCTGTTACTCTTGGTTTGCATTCTGAAGGTTTTCTTCACAACCATAAGATATGCATTTTTTAAAATGAAATCTTAGATTCTGCAGCACAGGTGGGTGCATGCCCTAATTTGCATAACTCCTCCCAAGTCAAACACTGATGGCAACCTAAGGCTCTCTATGCTCAACTGTCAGTTCCCTGTGCCATCCAGTCCCGTCCTGTTGTCTGTTTCAGTTTGTCTAAACTCAGTGGGATGGTAAGAGCTGGAGAACCAAGGACTGATTGAATGGGATTGGCAAAAGCCACAAAGTAATGGCTGGGGGCATGCTGACATTTTGCTTCAGAGATTCCTGCATGACTGGTATAGCATGGTTACTAATATTACTGTGGATTGTCAGATCATTGCAAAGCAATGTCAGCAAGTTGTACTGTGATGCGTCTTTCTCCCCTCAGCACTGTTTGATCCAGTTTCTCTCTCGCTTTTGTCTCTTACACACCTGAGCATAATGAAACACATTATGGTAGTAAAGTAGTTATGGGTGTGTCCCATTATGCTTAGATACTGGAGAGCATACAGTACATTTATTTGACTTGTTACACCCAGAACGTTACTTTAACACAGTGGATACTTTACCCCACCCAGCTAAGGCTGAAATTCAAAACAGATCCTATAAAAAGCTTTGCATGCTATTATCCCATTAGCATTGTTATTTATTAAGTCATTATAGGTCTACCAGTGTATACACCCCACGAACCACTTACATTTAACAGATGGGTAGAAAAGAATACTGTCAGCTTGCTTTTTTAAAAAAAGAATTGACTCATTTTAAAAAAATCCACTTTGCCAGAGGCCTCAAAAGATGTTTTTTGTTTTTTTTAAGGAGTACATTTTTTCTCCTTACCTGGTGACATTCATTAGGGTGCTTTCAGCAAGGGAGAACCCAGGTAAGGACTTGTCTGCCTTCAGAAAATTTGCAGAGGTGATGACTACCAAAGCAAGTTGCATTGTCATCAGCTCCACTTTGCATCAGCTTAGTATATTTAAAATTTTTATTAAAGCTAATGTTAAAAAAATATATAACATGGGTTAAGAAAGGAGTGGCTGTACATCTGGGCATAGTGCTTAGATCATCCACAAATACAAAGTTTGTTTTAAAAGTCTTGGATACATATAGTACATGATCAGCAATAACCCAAATATATGTGACTACGTTTAACAATGCAGTTTAGATATTAGCATCCACATATTTGGGTACAGGTTTAAGATTAGCAGCCGTGTTAGTCTATATCCGTAAATAAAATGAGGAAGACTTGTGGCACCTTAGAGACTAACTAGTTTATTTCAGCATAAGCTTTCATGGGCTATAGCCCACTTCATTGGATGCATATGGATACGTCACTCATTATAAGTTATACAGAGAGTTGGTTGTGGAAAGCACATGTATCAATGAGTGAAGATTTCTCCCCAGTCATTGAGAATTTAGGGTATGTTGTCCATTTGATACAATCTATCAAGGAAGTATTTCAATTACTTTCCCAACAGTGCTTCTCATAGATCTACATTAGAGTTCTCTCCCAGTGTAATCATATCCGTGCATTTACACCCATGCACTTGACTTTATTGGGATTACTCTTGCGTCATGTTATGCACGGGCCCATGGGCTGGGTCTTCCCTCTGAGTGGATCTACATTGTAATCGGGATAGCACATGGAGACATACCTCAACTAGAGTCTGAGGCAGGATTGTACTTTGGCAGTAGCTGGGCAAATGTTTTGGGTATGGAAATTGTATGGCAGGCCATGAACGCTCACAGAATTGGGGGTGGGGGTGAAAGCTCTGACTGGGAGTGCTGGCTCTGGGGTAGGGCAAGGGATGAAGGGTTTGGGGTACAAGAGGGTGCTCTGGACTGGGAATGAGGGGTTCGGAGGCTGGGAGGGGGATCAGGGCTGGGGCAAGGTGTTGGGACACGAGAGGGTGTCGGGATGCAGGCTCCAGGTGGCACTTACCTCAAGTAGCTCCCAGTGGCATGTCCCCGCTCTGGCTCCTATGTGGAGGCGTGGCCAGATGGCTCTGCGCACTCCTCTGTCCACAGGTACCACCCCACAGATCCTATTGGCCGTGGTTTCTGGCCAATGGAAGCCATGGGGGCAGCACTTGAGGCAGGGGCAGTAGGCTGAGCCCCCTGTGTGTAGGAGCCAAAGTGGGGGACGTTGCTGCTTCCGGGAGCCATACGGAATGGGGCAAGCCTCTGACCCCGCTCTCCAGCGGTAGTTCAAGGGGCGGATTAAAATGTCTGGAGAGCCAGATGCGGTCTCCAGGCCGTAGTTTGCCCATCCCTGCACTAGCCCATGTCTCTGCCTGGGTTACACTGCTATTTTCAGTGAGCTAGCTGGATCATGGCTCATTCAGGTATGTCTACACATGTTGCAATTGTACCTCTTGATTGCAGTGTTGACATACCTATGAAAAAAGGTGTGATCTTTTCTCAAGGTGAAATCCTAGGGCAGACAGTGCTCCCTCCATATTCTTTAATTCAACCAGCTAACCTGTGTGAAAACAACAAAATACCTTGTCTTCACTAGGATCGTACCCCATGTCAGCTAGCGCAAGTTAAGAACACATTTCTTCTAGTGAAGATAAGGCATTAGTACTTGCAGGATCAACGCCTTACAGCTGTAATGGCCAAAATATGGCCCACGGGCTGGATCCAGCCCACCTAACTCCTCTCTCTGGCCTCCTCTGCCCCCTCGCGATCTCTGAGTCCGGGCCTCTAAAAGTCCCTTGGTGCAGTGGGGCGCTCAGGCAGGCTGCCTTCCTGAAGTGGCCCCCTGCCGCTCCTGGAAGCAGCCAGCTTCTGCTGGCACCAATCTGCGCACCTCTGGAGGGGGTGGGAGGACATCTCTGCGTGCTGGCCACGCCCCCAGCACCATCCTCACAGCTCCCATTGGTCAGAACTGCCCCAGTCCTGCACCTCCTCCTTCACCCCAATCCCCTGCCCCAACCTGGAGCCCCCTCCTGCACCCAAACTCCCTCCCAGACCCCACACCGCTCACCCTCTCCTGCACCCCAACTCTCTGCACCAGCCTGGAGTTCCCTCCTGCACCCAAACTCCCTCCAGACCCTGCACCCCTTCCATTAATATAGGAGAAATGTGCAGCCTGTGATGACTTACCAAAATTTGTGGAGTGGCCCCCTGTAAACATTATTGCCCACCCTTGTCTTACAGTATGAAGAGCTGACTTTACCAAACACCTTTTGCAGAACATACAAACCCGTAGAAGAAGAGAAGGGTAGATCATCTAGTCCCTGATTTAGATAGGTATTTAAGCACATGCCTAATTTTAAGCATCTGATTAATGTTAAGCCGGGGCTTAAGTACATTGCTAAATGGGAGCTTCCGATCAGACATTTTAAAAAAACCAAGATTGTCTAAAAGACCCACATGTGATCATCGGCAGGACATTATTGGTTCGTGAGGCTTATGACTAACATAATTTTTTGCTAACCCTTTGGGCTTAAATGACAAGGAGTAGTTAAAAGAAAAGAAACCTCGACTTGAAAGCATTGCAAAAATCAATTAAATGCCTCTCAACCTGAAGCGAAATCTCAGACATAACAGAGAAATTACACCCCTTTTTTTTAAAGTTATGAGTTTATTATTGTTAAGACTCCCTGAAGGCACTCTGTGGTCTCCTCTCCCCCAGTACAGGCACCGACCATAATCCCCAGGGCTGTGAGTGGGAGTTAAGCTCTAAATAGTAAAATAGACTCTCCTATGAATCATTGTCACAAGAAGCTTGTACAATACAAGAAAGAGCCTCTTATGTTTTGATTCTATTTGGGTGGGATTTTCGAAAGAGCTCAGCATCGGCCTAATTCTGCTGCTGCTGAAGTCAAGTTATCATCGACATCAATGGCAGCAGAGTTGGGCCGATGCTGGAAAGCCCAGCCTTTGGATTCTGGAATCATTGTAAGTTAAATATCTCCAGTGATTATTGCTGGGTCATGTGTGTGTGGATAAACAGCTGATGTGGTTCATCTCAAGGCTGTATGTCCAGGTGGACAAAGCGGTTCCTTTGTATCCTGTAGTTTATGTTTCAGTTTGTTAAGGGCCAGACTGTGAGATCCTTATTCACCCTGGTGAGCAAGTTACTCCCATTGATGGGACTGCTGGTGTTATGGCAGAGACACTGCTATGGTGCTACCGTGCCCTAGTATAGATGCTTTCTGCATACGTGAAAGGAGGTTTCCCGTCAATGTCATTAATCCACCTTTCCAAGAGGTGTCAGCTAGTTCAATGGAAGAAGTCTTCTGTTGACTTAGATTGATCCACATAGGAGGTTAGGCTGACTCTAACTACATCACAGAAGGCACAACATTCTTCAGACCCTGGGTGACGTAGCCGGTCAATCTAATATTTAAGTGTAGACCAGGCTTCATTGTTCACCAATGTAAGGGCTTCACAATCTGTCTCCAAAGGCCCCAGTCCTGAAGAACACTTGTGTGTAATTGCACTCACTGGCGCAATCTCTGGGATTACTCATACAAGTAATGATACGCACAAAGCATAGATTTGTAGGGCAAGAGGCTTCTGAGAGCAGATGTGTTTTAACAAGTATCTGGCTGGATGTCTTCTCATCTCACAACAATCGTGTCTAATTACCTGCATCTTTTGGAATCCTCACACCTCTGCTGCTGCAATCAGCAGCGGCCCCTGTGCTTGACTCCTGCGTGGTGTAAAAGGGAGAAGGGATGCTAGAGGACAGCGTCTCACCCTACTCAAAAACAAATATCAAAGTAGCCAGATTTTGTTGTCCTTCCAGGCCTGTCTGTCTGAGTGGCCATTGGCAAAGGGGGTGGGCTGAGGGTGGGATTTCTGTTTGGTGGGAAAAGATGGCGGGGTTTGAAGTGGATTGGCTGCATGGCTGGTGACTGAGGGCTGGTCCATACTGAAAACTTACATTGGCATAGATACGTCTCTTTGTGGGTGGGTGTGAAAAATCCACACCCACTAGAGAAGTAACTATGCCGACCTAACCCCTGGTGTAGACAGCTCTGGGTCAACAGAGGAATTCTTCCACTGAGCCAGCTACCGCCTTTCGGGGAGATGGATTAACTACATCAATGGGAGAAGCCTTCCTGTTGGTGTAGTAAGGGCTGGTCTACACTAGAAATTTACATAGCTAAACCTACATCTCTCGAAGGTGGAGGTGGCTGGTTGTGGGACAAATCCACATCCCTGAGGGTATGTCTACAGTATGAAATTAGGTCGAATTTATAGAAGTCGATTTTTCGGAAGAGATTTTATACATTCGATTGTGTGTGTCCCTACTAAGCACATTATGTCGGTGGAGTGCGTCCACAGTACCGTGGCTAACATCGACACTCGGAGCGGTGCACTGTGGGTAGCTATCCCACAGTCCCCGCAGTCTCTACTGCACTTTGGTATTCCGTTTTTTTGAATGGAGTTCTGCCTGCACAGATTCTTCAAAGTTCCCAGGGCTTTTCCTGACTACCTGGCTAGTGCATCTGAGTTGAAAGTGCTGTCCAGAGCAGTCACAATGGAGCATTCTGGGATACCTCTCGGAGGCTAATACCATTGAATTGCATCCAGGGTACCCCAAATTTGAACGAGTGATGTCAATTTTAACGCTACTCCCCTTGCAGAGGTGGAATACAGAAATAAATTTTAGGAGCCCTTTAAATCAACAAAATGGAGTTGGTTGTATGGACGGATTGACTTTTAATTTGACATAACGTGGCTATATTTGACATAATCGCATACTGTAGACCAGGCCTGAGAGAGATGTAGCTATATTGACGTAATGTCTGGTGTAGGCAGAGCTAGGTTGACTGAAGAATTCTACTGCCTCTCCCAGGGTGGATTACCTATGCTGATGCTGCTGGAGCATTTAAATGTACACATAGTCTTTAGTGTCTACACTGTAGTGTTACAGCGGACATACTTTGAATGGGAAGGTGGGAAGAAGAAGTGCTTTGCTTGGTTTTCACTCTGTATCACGTAGGTTCTTGGAATTACAGCTGAGTGAGATCTGGGTTGTCTGTTTCATGGGACATTCCATGATTTCAAAATACTCTCAGTTCTGAAACTGAACAAAAAATGCCGACATTTCGAGCCAAATGAAATTTTGAAAAAAATATTGTTTTGCGTTGATCAACTTTATTCCAGTTTGATCATTTTATTCTGATTTTGGCCTCTTAAAAACTGTTCAAAAAGTAGATAAAAATATGAATTCCCTTTCAAAAAGTTGTTTCAAAATGAAAAATTGAGGTGCTCCTCTCTGAAAATGTCAAAAGTTTTTTTCCCCCGCAATACAGTTTTTCTAAAATCTCAATTTTGTAAAAATCAGCCTTGTGACTAAAAATGTCCAAACAGCTCTGTCTGTGAAGGTTGGGAAGAGATGTCCTTTGGGTGAGAGGTTTCTTTTAAAGAAAAGCTAAATGATTTCATAAATAAATATTCTTCCCTAAATGAACAAAATGGGGCCGGATTCATCCCAGGCATGTTTACGCTATATATGAGTACACTACTGACCTCATGTCAAGTGGGATTTCATTCACCAACTAGTTTGGTATCAATCATGCAGTGTTTCTCAACCAGGGGTACAAGTACCTCTGGGGGGTACACAGAGATCTTCTAGGGGGTACATCAACTCATCTAGATATTTGCCTAGTTTTCCAGCAGGCTACATAGAAAGCACCAGTCAGTACCAGTTAAAATTTCATATAGACAATGACTTGTTTATACTGCTCTATATACTTACTGAACACTGAAATGTAAATACAATATTTATAGTCCAGTTGATGTATTTTAAAATTATATGGTAAAAATGAGAAACTTGGCAATTTTTCAGTAATAGTGGCTGTGTCGCTTTTATATTTTTATGTCTGATTTTGTAAGCAAATAGCTTTGAAGTGAGGTTAACCTTATGCAAGACTCGTGAAAGGGGTACAGTAGTCTCGAAATGTTCAGAGCCACTGTGCTAACTCATCGTTGTGGAAATGTGTTGGGATTTATTTTTTAAATATTCAAAGAAATACAGCATGCATATTCTACCCAGAATTATACACAGAGTGAGATGTATTAATCACTGCTGAGAAAAGGTGAAATGGAGCTTTTAATTACTCTTCGCCTTTCTAAGGACTTGTCCACACACAGAAGTTGTACTATTTTAACTATCCCTGTTTAATTAATGTAATGCAATGCCCCTGTTGTGGAAACAGTTACAGTATATCAGCATAAAGCACCATTATACTTTATACCAGTATAAAGATGATTTATACTTGTATAACTAGTAAAATGTAACTTTATACCAGTATAACGTTGTCCACACTAGTGGTGTACTGGTATAACTATTTTGGCAAGAAATCACACTTCTAGTTAAAAACTGCATGGAGCAGATCTCAGAACTTGATTTGTAGCCCACTGGAGTTGGTAGCAGTCTTTCTATTGACTTTGGCTTGGTCTACATTAGAAAACTTGTCCCAGTGTAACAAAATCAATGTAAAATCAATCTAGTTACACTGACGCATGTCTATTATTTATCATTTTTATGGTAGTGGCATCTGGAGGCTCCAGACCCACTGTGTTAGGCACTATACAAACAGGTCAATGACAACCCGTGCCTCAAAAAGTTTACAAACCATAGCAGGGAAAGATTTGCAATAAACTAAATAAATCTATTTAGTTCTATTGGTGCAAGTTTTCTAGTTGTCTCTGGGCATTGATCTGGCCCTTGGGCTGAAATTCTGACCCCCAATGAAATTGACAAAAATCCCATTTGCTTCAATAGGGCCACCATTTCACCCTGAGCAAAGAAGGTGTAATTTGTAATACTGTTTGTATGAGTTTTATGAGGAAGGATGGGAATAGATTTCCAGTGTAGTTTAATAAGGGTTTAACAAAATAGTTTTTAGTCAAGTTGGTTGAAAAATGCAAAAGGAGGGGAGAATTGCAAATTAAAAAGAATCAGTCAATTCCGTTTGTGGGGGTTGAAAAGGAATTGATTTTATTTATTTTGTTTTTGTGAACATTTTTATTGAAATTTGATGTTTAATTTTTTTAAAAACTTCTCCCTCTCTAATTTCTTTTTCCATTTTGCCACTGAAAAAGGAAGGATGGGGGGGAGAGGAGAATGGAGGGTGGAAATGAAAAAGCAGTAAACCAAAAACAAATAATAACTCCCAAAACAACTACATTTTTTCGTTTTCCAGTGGTGTAGCTAAAACGGAAAACTTTGAAGAAAATCATGAAAATGTCCGATTTGGGTAAAATGGCCAGTTTTAATTCCTTTTGTATTGTTCCTTGAATAAAGTTCTGCCAACTCGAGTTTTCCGCAGGAAAGCTCTTAGGGGCTTTATTTTTGTCCCGTCCCCAGCAGCCTGTCAGCGATTAACAACCCCCAACCATCAAACAAAGGCTGGAGGTGTAAAAAGACAAGCCTGTTGACACAACAGGTTAGACACTACAAGGTGAGACTCTGGCCCCATTTAAGTCAATTGCAAAACTCCCACGGGGGGCCAGGATTCCAGCCCGGTCTCACGCTGGGGACTCGCCCGCGGGGCGTTGGGAGCGGCTGAGCGGGGATTTAAAAGCCTTTAACAATAAAATCACTTCACAGCTGAGCCGGGGTGAGCACAGATCGGTACTTCCCCTGCTCAGGAGGGCAGAGCGGGCGCAGCTCGCCCTGTTTTGCGTTGCTCGGTTGCAAGCTAGAGAGGTTTGGAGCTGGACTCGGTGAGCTCAGTGGAAACGCTCCAGTTCGCTCCCACGGGGCAGGATTGGACCCTAACAGCGCTGCAGCTTCAAACGTGTAGCGAAAAGAAAAACCTCCCTTGAGCCGGGAGAGGAGGCGCTTTGGGCTGAATTCCCGCCCTTCTCCGTGGCGATGGGACAAGCCCAGCTTCGCTCCGGAGCACGTGGCCCGGGTCTCGTCACCCTGCTGATGTGAAACTGGAACGAATGCAGATTGTTAATCATTCCCCGGGCTCGATTATCATCTGCGAGCTCCCTTCCTCCAGGGCTCATCTGCAGGCGCTCCAGGAAAGCCCGGGCCCGCAGAACCGACCCCTGGTCGCCCCCAGGGCTTCCCTGCTTGTATTCAAGACCTGCTCCAAAGCCCGCGGGAGTCCAGAGGAAGGCCCCCGTCTTGGAGCAGGCCTTGCGTGCTTGCTTTGCTTTCAGAGCCCTGCACCCGTAAGACTCACCCCGGGGCAAACATGGGGGAGGGAGGCTGCGCCTATGCTCATGGGAAGCGCTTGCTCTGAATCTCTCTGCTGTTTTCACTTGCTTGGGGGTCGTTTGATTCTTCGCCCACTACAGGAGCCCGCCCCGCTTCTTTGGTCTCAAAAGGCCTGGCCAGAGTTGGGAGAACCGTCCCTAGACCCGTTAAGAGCCTTCCCCCACCATCAGGGAAACCGTTGCATTTCCCCGCCCGTTGACGCTTCCAGGCGCTCAGGTTTCCACCAGGTGAAAAGCGGAGGCGCCGGCTTTGCAGGCAGGGTCCCACCCTCTCTGGGTTGCTGGGAGGCATCTCCATCGCCGCGCGCCGGGGCAGCCAGACGGCTGGAGCCCGGTGCAAAGCAGACAGACGCACACAGCGAAAAGGCCCCGAGCGGCGCCCCTCCCCGGGGGAGCCTGGAAGGGCCGGTGCGGGGTTCCCGCACGAGCGCGTGTCGGTGCAAAAAAAAAAGACACGCGCGCGTGAGACGACTGCCCTTGCACGGGGCTCCCGGCGCGCGCGCCCCGCGTGTTGGTGGTCTGCGAGGGAGGGGGGGGCAGAAGTCCAGCGCCCGCTAAAGCAAAGCCCATTGTGTCGGGGGCTGATACACTAAGCAAACAAGCAAAGCCCCCGGGGAAGCCCATGTGGGTGTAGGCCGGTGGGGGTGGGGGGGGTCTACCTGGCTGTGGGGGATGGAGGAGTTTAAAGGGGGGGGTGCAAGGAGAACACGGTGGATCCCCCCCCTCCCCAGCCGTTAAATTCTTTTGCAAAGATTCATGCCTAAGGAGGAAGGGCTGGAACAAAGCGGAGCCGCTCCAACCGGTCGGACAGGTAAGGAGGATTGTTGACACCGTTATGTGGGCAGCACGCATGCTCCCCGCCGAGTTTCCTGGTGCATTGGCTATTCCACCTTAGGAAACTTTTCCCCCCCCTCCGCCGCCCGCTCCGGGACCCCCCACCCCCCCCCGCCCGTGCCGACCCACCCCCCGGGAGCTGCGGCGGCCCGGCTCGGCGCTCCCCGGGGTGGGGTGGGGGGGAAGCCGGGGGCAGCCCGGCGCTCGCCCCGCACCATGCCCCGAGCCTTCCTGGTGAAGAGGCGAAGCCCGCAGCCGGCCAGCCGCAGCTGGGATGAGCTGCCGGACGAGGAGCGAGCCGACACCTACATCCCAGGT
>ML677359.1:2744117-2779252 GCA_007922305.1 Dermatemys mawii
ACTGCTCCCTGTCTGGCACCACCCCACTGCCCCCTACTCCCTGTCTGGCACCACCCCACTGCCTGCCCCCTACCATCCTGTCCATGGGCAGCGCCCTCCCACTCTGCTCCCCCGAGCCCAGCCTGTCCCTGGCAGCACTGCTGCTGCCCTTCCCCGGGCCACTCTTACCCCTCTTGCAGGAGCCCTGAATCTGGCCACTCCTGCAGCAAGCGTCTCTCCCTTTCCCAGTAACCCCGGTTCTCTGCCTCGCCCCAGGAGGGATCAGCTGCGTGCTGCTGAACTACCGCATTGAAGACAGCTGCAGCTTGGAGAGCAATGGCAGCAGCAGTGCCACCAGCACCAGGGAGGCAGAGCGGAGTGATCCCCCGACTCCTCAGCCTGCAGCCGAGGTCGGGAACGCAGAGGGGACCCTTCTGGACTTGGCCGTGAAGCGCTCAGGGGTCAGATCGAAAATCAAGGTACAGCACCAGCCTCCCATAATATGCCCACCAGGGACATCCCCCTGTCAACACAGGCCCAGATCACCCAAGGTATTTAGGCACCTGACTCCCATTGGAGTCTGGGCCACACCACCTGCTACAGCGGCTGCCACACTGGGGTCTACTCACAGGCATAGTTTGACTTCTATATTTGGGCGGGTAACTCCAGTCAGGCCGATAGGGCTGCATGTGGGGGAGCAATGCAGTTTGGAGGGGGCAAAGCCCTCTGTCCTCTCCCAAACCTGTGCCCAAGGGCCTGCTGTAAAAATGTCCTTTGTTGAAGAAATACTAAGCTATGGGAATACCTGCCCTCAAAAATTGTGGATGAGATAGGGTGACCAGACAGCAAATGTGAAAAATCAGGACATGGGGTGGGGGGAATAGGAGCCTATACAAGAAAAAGATCCAAAAATCGGGACTGTCCATATAAAATCAGGACATCTGGTCACCCTAATGAGATTCTCAAGGCAGACTAGGGGATTTAGACACTCACCGTGTGTTGAAATTCGTGAATTATCTATTAACTAACTCCTTGGAAAAAGTCCTTCTCTGTGTGTGTTTCTTGCGTGTGTACACACACACACACACACACACACACACACATTTGGAGCCGAGTGAGGCTGATTGTAATGGAGATTTCAGCAGAAATGGCAAGACAGAAAAAGGGCCGTTGACTGAATGTTCTTCCCTGATGGAAAAGATAAAGTAGTCTGATCAGAGCGAATGAGTTCAGCTTTGCTACGGAGACTTCGTTCAAAATATTGCATTTGGCTTATTATCTTTTCCATGTGCCAGTTTCTGCTGGCATTGCTTTGCTACTGATGATGATGAGAATCAGGCAAAATAGCCAGGGCTTCAGGAAAACCTAATTCTCTGCCTCTTCATTATTATTTATTGTTTGTATTCTGGTTAAATACAAAATAACTTGTGTGGCTAGATGCCCTGATTCTGCCAGGACCTCTATGTAGGTAAAGCCTCTTGTTTGTACAGAGCTGATTGTGGGATCTAGGCCACATACGGCCAGGAAGAATAGAATCCGCTGGGAATTTGGGGGTTATTTTTTGCTCAACCTGAAATTCGTGTGGAATTTCTGTGAGGATTTATTTTGCTCATTAATTTACTGATGACCCTTCTATTTTAATCTCCAGTATTGCTAAAGCCACAGAGAAATATGGATCATCTTATTAACAGAGTTTCTGCAGAACACCCCCAAGCTTTCTAGAAACCCCACTAAATGCACTGCAGAGTGTCAGGAGTCGTCATAAGAGACCCGAGGCACAGAGTGGCTGGCATGGGTCAGCTGACTTGCGCTTATGGAACTAGACAATTCCAATATCGACATTCCGGCTCGGGCTGGAGCCTGGGCTCTGGGATGCTCCTCCCACATGGGTCTTCCGTTCCAGCCCCATCCTGAATGTCTACACTGCAATCTTCTAACCCTGCCTCCCAAGCCCCATGAGCCTGAGTCAGCTGACCCAGGCCAGTGGCTGGTCTTTTATTGCAATGTAGATATACCTTTAACAGCCAGCGGCAAGCACTGTGGCTATCAAATTAATGTTTAACTATTGGCATAATCAAAACACTGAGCCTTTCCCATGAAGGATGTTCTTCCAAATAGCTGAATTGCCATGATCGGGTCCAGCCACTTCAGATAATCACATTAGCTCGACCTTTCTTGTATTAGAATCAAGAATGAAAACATTAACTCATAATCACACTTTCAAGTTAATTAACAGGCAAGTGAGATAAACTGGGGAAGACTATTGTTTCAGTCTCTGCAGAGTCAACACAATGGCATGCTGGCTTTGTAAGGATTAGCTTCACAACCAAAACCTCTAGAAACTTTTTTGGTAAACAAATCTTCTGTTCCATCAAACACGGCAAAAGGAAGTCCTTGGAGATACACTGAAATCTTGTTTACACCAGAAAGCTGCATTGACTTCACTAAGGGTGTGATTTTAAAACAATTTAAGCCTTGTCTATACGGGGAAGTTTTTTTTGGTGTAAACTAAGGTGTTAATTCAAATATCCTCATAATCCGCTGTGTAGATGCTCTTGTTCTGGTATAAGGGTGGCTTTTTTGTTGTTTGGAGGGGACGTAAGCTAAATTGAAAACAACTCATAGCAGGGCGGCTGTGTGTGTCTATCTAGGACAGTGGCTCTCAACCTTTCCAGACTACTCTATCCCTTTCAGCAATCTGATTTGTTTTGCGTACCCCCAGGTTTCCCCTCACTTAAAAACTGCTTGCTTACAAAATCAGACGTAAAAATACAGAAGCACACTGTTAGTGAAAAATTGCTTTCTTTCTCATTTTTACCATAAAATTCTAAAATAGATCAATTGGAATGTTTAATATTGTACTTACATTTCAGTGTATGGTATATAGAATGAAAGTTTGGTTTGTACTGACTTTGCTAGTGCTCTTTATGCAGCCTGTTGTAAAACTAGGCAAATATTTAGATGAGTTGGTGTACCCCCGGGAAGACCTCTGTGTACCCTCAGGGTACGTGTGCTCCTGGTTGAGAACCATTGATCTAGTGGGTTCTACCTCTCTAACTGGTAAAACTTTCCTGTGATGAGGCCTTAGTTAAACAGGCATAACTCTCTCATGGAGACAAGGACCAAGGTCTTGATCCAGCAAAATATCTAAGTATGAGAAGTCCCATTGAAGCCAATGGGTTACTCATGGGCTTACAGTAAAGCATGTGCTGAACTGCTTGGCTGGATTAGGGCATACATCTTTGGAATGTTTCCATTTTTTCTCATGACCGCATGTTTCTATTATCCCAGTTTATAACTCATGGGACAGGTTCCCTTTTGTCCTGTAGAAAAACCCACAGGGACTCTGAGATTGCTCCTTGGCTGTTGAATTGGGCTACAGACTTTGCCCCATACGCTGTGGAACTCCTGAGATCTCCGTGGATCTCGGGAGAACCGCTGAAGTGTGTGGTCCGGGCCTCAGGTTGTATAACACCTGGACAATTCCTTGTCACGGTGGAGGGAGTCTTCCTCATTTCTCAATGTCCAGGCTAATGTCGTGCTAGCTGCATCAATTCCAACACAAAAACCCCATTAACATGACAGTAAGGAAGCTGGTATCCATGCCTCACTAACTGACATACTATAAACTCAAGAAATCCCAAATAAGGTTGTTTTACATGCTTTAGAAATCCCATTCTCTTCCAGACATCATCATTCAGTCAGTCCTTTTTCATATAAGTTTGAATAAGAGTTTGAAAATCACATAGCACCCTTAACTCTGACCCCCACAAACATGAGCTTATCTTTTCAGCTCATTTTATTAAATAGATCCAGAGACGCACAAAATGTTTGAGACCGTTTCTGCAGATCTCTCCACTCCAAGCAATTAAATTCTTATATATGTCAAATCCTGAGCAGGTGTAAATTGGTGTAGCTCCACTGATTTAAATGGAGAGAAGCCAATTGATACCAGCTGATGATCTTGCCTGAGTCCATATGGAATAATTTACACCCAAATCAATGTTATTAAGATGCAGTTCTACTAACTGTACTAACCCACAGACTCAAATCACTACAACTCCTTTCGTGGGACTGTAGTGTTTTTAGCGATCTGTTTAAAAATGATGCGTTTAAAACAAACCCTCAGGCACAATATGTGTTAGGAAGTATGGTCTAAACTCTAAAGGGCAGAATTAGGCGCACCGTCAGTGGAAGCTGGGCACCTGGCTGTCCTTTGTGCCTTTGAAAATCAGGCCTGGACACAGCTGGGCGGATAATGAAGTGTCTTGTGAATGGCTCTCTGTTTTCAGATGCAGGTTGTGACACTGATTATGGGGTGGGGACATGTAACGCAGGAACATTATGTCATGTTTCTATCGGATGCGATGGACCTTTGGCCCTAATGTTTTAGGAGACGAACATACTGATAATGCAGGGAGGTCGGTGTAAGGAATGTGGGTGCAAAGGGCCAGCTTGACACAGCTCACCGCAAGCGGGAAGCCAAGGCCCCAGAGGATAACGGCCGATTTCTCGTTTGCGATACTGTTCAGTTTCTTCTGTGTTGTTCCTGGGAGGATGTTTTCACTGTGCAGAGAGAGCACCCCCCTTTCTTTGCTCGTGCCTGTCAACCCAGAATCGGATCGAACCCTGTTTGATTCCCATCCCTTAGTTCACCACTGGCACCTGTGACGATGTGGTGCTGCACAATTGTGAGCTGTGCGGCAAAGGCTTTCGCTTGCAGAGGATGCTCAACCGTCATGTGAAGTGTCATAGCCAAGTGAAGAGACACCTGTGCACCTTCTGTGGCAAGGGCTTCAACGACACCTTTGACCTGAAGAGACACGTAAGGACCCATACAGGTGAGAGCCACGGGGAGAAGGTTCTGCAGCCTGACCACGGGGTGTTGCTTTTAAAAACTAAAGTGCTCTGCCCCCTACAGGCAACAGAGAGCAACGTTTGGTGCAATTCCACAGGACAGGATTTTAAATTCAGTACAACCGCAGATAACTATGGTTTGGTTTAATTATATCCTACTCTGCCTCCCCTCCAGACTGGCTGGTTTGAGGAAAGCCAGACAGCAAATCTGACTTCTCATAGCCCTGAGTACACCCCACAGAGCCAGCTGTCTGACAGAATCACGCTGCTTTGGGCGTCACAGAAATTGCACCTATTAAACAAACGGCTTGTGCTGCTCTCTGTGGAGACATTGAAGGTACAAAAGCCTGTGTGGACATTGTTGTTCCAGGTTAGCTTACTCAATTAGGAACAGGTTTAAGCTAAACCAAAATAAGCTGCTATCAAACTGGAAAAAGAGTGTTTACACAAGGGTTTGCACCAATTTAAGTAAACCAGTGCAAGTGTGAACGCAGAGGGCACCTAAATTGGTATAACCCCTTATGTGTACACACTTGTAAGAGTGGCAGATAACTAAATTAAGCCAAATAAAATGGATTGATTGATTTTTAAGAATGCCCACTAGAAGGTTGCCCTGGTTTAACTAAATCAATCTAGTTACACTAGTGCAATTTCTGAGGGACCCTCACCACTGCAGACATTCCTGGGCAAGGTGGCTATCATATAAAATAGGGGTCACTAAACAGCAGGTGTTTATCTGGTGCTGCAGGATTTGGACAACCAGTAATTGCTAGGCAAGCACCCTGAATTCTCTCAGTTTCAGTACTAACCAGGACCTTAGGGATGCTAGGTGCAACCTTGATTATCCTTTTTGTTTATGGTGTCCCCAAGCACAGTCATTGGCCAGGTACCCCGCTGCACATCCAGGTGCAATAACTGTGTAGGCAAACACAGCATTTATGGGTTAGCAGTCGCTCCCCCACAGCCACTGACATCTAATTTACTGAGAAAATGTTGGCCAAGATACGTGTCTTTCTATTTGAAAAGCATTGTGGGATCTTCAATTTGTGCATGAACTGCGGGGAACAACATTTTGAGACACACCATCGGGTTCAATTTGGCCCAGAGTTTAGATTTTGTAAAAACAAGATTTTATTAAGTACAACAACAACAAAAAGCTAAAACCAGCAGACACATTTCCATATATAGTATAGTGTGACATTTCCGCAAAACTGTTGTTCCCTGCAGTGTTTGCAACCAAAACTTTGCAGCTCTGTGATAGTGCATGAGAATATGAAAGTGAAACCGATTAGTCACTTTCTATTGCCTGAGCTGAATTCAGTGTAAAAAGTAACCAGCATACATTCTTTCAGTTTAATTAAATTTTGTTCGTTTTAGATACGATTTATAAACTTGTTTGTTTTCCCTGAATTCCAGCTAGATTTGATGGGAATTGTGAAGAATTCTCACCCTGGAATTCTTAGCGTTGTAGCTATGCTGGGCTAACCCCCACTGTAGAGGCGGCTAGATTGACGAAAGAATCTGTTGAGCTAACTACCATCGCTTGGGGAGATGGATTATCTCCTGCAGTGGAAAACCCCCTTGTGTCGTTGTAGGAAGAATCCACACTATAGTGCTACAGTGGCGTAGCTTTGGCACCATAGCTGTACTGATGGAGCACCTGTAGCGTAGATATGCCCTAACTACTAGTGTGATTGGCACAAACATTTCAACATTATTAGAAAAATATGTGATTAAAAATCTCCCTCCTCCAGCCTCAACTTAGCTGGATGTTTCTGTTAAAATGATCCAGTAGTTCAGTTGTCAGCAATGGGGGTGCACATTAACACAATTCGATTACAAAGTTACCATCCATTGATATGAATGGGGGAATGTTACTCCTCGTTTTCTTGTTTCTGTCTGCCTGCAGCAGTAAAGCCCTGAGCTTACATACTGTTTTGCACATGCATATAAATTAGGGCTGTCAAGCGATTAAAAAAATTGATCACAATTAATCACACTGTTAAACAATAATAGAATACCATTAATTTAAATATTTTTGGATGTTTTCTACATATTCAAATATGCTTATTTCAATTACAACACAGAATACAAAGTGTTCAGTGCTTACTTAATATTTATTTTTGATTACAAGTATTTGCACTGTAAAAAAACAAAAGAAATAGTATTTTTCAATTCACCTAATACAAGTACTGTAGTGCAATCTCTTTATCATGAAAGTTGAACTTGCAAATGTAAAATTATGTACAAAAAAACTCACATTCAAAAATAAAACAAGGTAAAATTGTAGAGCCTGCAAGTCCACTCAGTCCTACTTTTCGTTCAGCCAATCGCTCAGACAAACAAGTGTGTTTACATTCGCAGGAGTTAAGGCTATCCACTTCTTGTTTACAGTGTCACCTGAAAATGAGAACAGGTGTTCTCGGGGCATTCTTGTAGCCGGCGTTGCAAGATATTTACATGCCACATGCGCTAAAGATTCACATGTCCCTTCATGCTTCAACCACCATTCCAGAAGATATGCATCCATGTTGGTGATGGGTTCTGCTCGATAACAATCCAAAGCAGTGCGGACTGACACATGTTCATTTTCATTATCTGAGTCAGATGCCATCAGCAGAAGCTTGATTTTCTTTTTTGGTGGTTCAGGTTCTATAATTTCCACATCGGAGTGTTGCTCTTGTAAGACATCTGAAAGCAAGCTTCATGCCTCGTCCCTCTCATATTTTAGATGGCACTTCAGATTCTTAAACCTTGGGTCGAGTGCTGTAGTTATCTTTAGAAATCTCACATTGGTACCTTCTTTGTGTTTTGTGAAATCTGCAGTGAAAGTGCTCTTAAAATGAGCAACATGCTGGGTCATCATCTGAGACTGCTATAACAGGAAATATAAGGCAGAATGCAGGTAAAACAGAGTGGGGGACGAACAGTTCTCCCCCAAGATGTTCAGTCAGAAATTTAATTAACACTTATTTTTTTAATGAGCATCATCAGCATGGAAGCGTGCCCTCTGGAACGGTGGCCGAAGCATGAAGGGTTATATGAATGTTTAGCATATCTGGCAGGTAAATACCTTGCAGTGCCGGCTACAAAAGTGCCATGCAAATGCCTGTTCTCATTTTCTGGTGACATTGTAAATAAGAAGCAGGCAGCATTATCTCTCATAAATGCAAACAAACTTGTTTGTCTTAGCAATTGGCTGAACAAGAAGTAGAACTGAGTGGACTTGTAGGTTCTGAAGTTTTACATTACTCTATTTTTGAGTGCAGTCATGTAACAAAAAAAATCTACATTTGTAAATTGCACTTTCATGACAAAGAGATTGCACTACAGTACTTGTATGAGGTGAAATTCTTTTCTTTTGTTTAGCATTTTTACAGTGCAAATATTTGTAAGCAAAAATAATATACACTTTGATTTCAGTTACAACACAGAATGCAATATATATGAAAATGTAGAAAAACAAGCAAAATATTTAATAAATGTCATTGGTATTCTATTATTTAACAGTGCAATTAAAATTGCAGTTAATAGGATTCATTTTTTTATCGCAATTAATTTTTTTTTTGGGTTAATCGTGTGAGTTAACTGTGATTAATTGAAAGCCCTAGTATAAATATTAGAAGGATCACAGTGTCTAAACACAAAATGGCACCAGTTTATCTAAGGTTGGAAATTGACCAAAATAGCTTAAAACTTGAGAATCAGGATCCCCAAAATCATGAGATTGGCTTAAAAATAGTTGTTTTTTTTTAAGTTAGTGTTTTTTATTTGTCCTCTGGGTTTTGAGTTTTTAGGGGAAAACATTTTCAGCTTTTTCTCAGCATCCACAAGAACTGGAAACATAAGGTGAAACCCTGGCCCTATCAAAGTCAATATCGTGAGAGTTGGAAGAACTGTATAATTTAGGACAATGATTCAAGAAAGGCATATGTTTAAGCTTAACAGAGAGGCTAAGTCTCATTGAAACACTTTTGTGTTTTCCTGAAACAGGATGTTAGGTGCCTAATATGAATTTAAGATGCCTCACCTGAGGTACCCACTTCAGAAAATTTTAGCCTAAGAAAGTGTAAATATTTATTTAGATTGTAAGCGGTTTGGGGCAGGGACTGTCCACTAATCAGTATTTGCAGTCTAGCGCAATGGGGTATTTTTCTTGGTTGGTCCCAAAGTGTTCTTGGAATATATGTTATTCATAATAATTAATAATAAACAACATCTTCTGGCCTTGTAGGAATTCGTCCTTACAAATGTGAGATCTGCAACAAGGCATTTACCCAGCGATGTTCTCTGGAATCCCACCTTAAAAAGATCCATGGGGTACAGCAGCAATATGCATACAAACAGCGGCGCGATAAACTTTACGTCTGCGAAGATTGCGGCTACACAGGCCCCACACAAGAGGACTTGTATCTGCATGTGAATAACGCACACCCTGGGAGTGCTTTCCTGAAGAAAACCTCTAAAAAGCTGGCAGCAGTCTTACAGAATAAACTGACGTCTGCTCTGCAGAGAGACCCGGAAGATGATGAGGAAGACGAGTAACACAGTGGATTACAATAGTCACATGCAATGAAGTTTACATGTCAGGTATTTTTTCAAACTGTTTTGAAAGGGATCCGTGTAATAGCAGGCATCTTGTCCTTTTGGTGATGACAGGCTGTGGATGTTACAGCCTCGACATGAAAGAAATGTTCTCAGCTTAATGCAAATACAAGGCTTTTTTAATCATGAGAATAAAAGGAAAAATTTTGGAGCCAGTATTGGCTGTGGATAAAGTCCTGCACTGGTACTTGGGAGACTCCACATCAGTTCCCAGCTCTGCCACTGGCCTCCTGTGTAACCTTGGGCAAGTCACTTAACCTTTCTGTGACTCAGTTTTCTCAACTGTGTAATGGAGATAATGACACTGATTGACTTTGTAAGGTGCTTTGAGATCTGTGAGTGAAAAATGCTAGATAAGAGCTAGGTATCATTAATATTATTCCCAGATGAGAAGACAGTAAAATGAAGTGAAGAATGAGTATATGTATCATAAGGTAAGAAATGCACAGTCAATACACCCAAAGAACCTTAACTCTGCCCTGTGGTGAAACCATGCAGTAACCATGTGATTACAATTAAGGTTGTTAAGATTTGAAATTCCAGGTTAGAAAAAAATAAATTTTAAAGATGTTAGGTTTTTTTTGCATATTATTTCCCCCTCCCCCTCCCCCCGACATGATTCCAGGGCAGAGTTAAGGTTTTTTAGGTGCCTTGCCTGTGCATTTCTTACTTTAACATGTTTGGATTTCTTTTGAGTGTAACCTTAACTCTGAATTGCCTGGTTTTGTAATGCTTAGTTTTGAGATCACTATCACATCCCTGTAGCGGTTGTTTAATCCTTCATTTACTGAGACATCTTTTCAACCTTAACTCCATCTTAATATATATTTTTGGACTGGGAATTTTGCTAGTTTTAAAAAATGTTTATAGATGAACACTAAATAAGAAACCCAAAGAGACTGTTACCAGATCCTTCTAAGGATTTGAAGACACACAGCACCAACCTTCAATCATTTTTTAAAAAAATTAAACTTCCGAGGCTGGATTTGCTGGGATACCAAATCAATGCAAAGCAGCCCAAGGGCACAATCCAGATGACCTCATTTTAGAACTACATTACGGCGCCAGAACAGCACAAATCAACCAAAGCTTACTGGAGACTGTGGTTCTTGGTTTGCCATTGACTTATTGGTTTAGAAGGCTGTGGTAGTGAGACCACCACTCTGCTGGGTGACGGGAACAGGGACAGAAGACCCCAGGCCTGGAGTCCCTGTTTCCCCTTTGCTCCCTCTCTGGTTCCTTTGGCGGTGCTTGCTCAGTGCTCCCTTGGGGAGCCTTACAAACACTGATGCCCAAACATGTGTGCAGCCGCCGAATGGAACCTTTGCAGAGCAGTGCCAGTGGGGCCAAGCCATCCATCTGTGAGAACTCCTGGCACGTGTCCAGTCTGCCTTGGTACCACCAAGTCATTACAGCCAATAGCACTGTTGCTTGCAAATTAGCTGGCCAGGAAAGGTGGTGCTTGGTGCTCTACTCTGCTAAGATCACTCAGGACAGAGAAAAGACTCGTGCCAACACTAATTTCTTAAAGGACCCAGTTTGAATGCCTAACCCAATGAATGAATTTACTTGCAAACTAGCCGAAAACACATTCTGCACTCGAAGAGCGAGTGCTGGATGTTTGGGGAGGACACATGCTTACTTTGCATAGAGGTTGCATCTCTGCTGTAATGCAAAATGGAACTCAGCCTGGACTATGGAACTGAACTCATTAGCACCTCCACGGTTAATATAGGAAATGTCGGATTCTGGTTGTGTCTGTAAAAACTAAATTTTCTCTGATTGCCTCTGTCCTTGTACAGACATCTGTGAGGGCTTTGGAGGGGGGAAAAGGCTTTTGGGTGTTCTTAAGCATTTCTTAATGAAGCAGCTATTTATGCACTGAGACTGGGGGTGTGGGGGGCCTTGAAAGAATCTTAATAAAGTGAAGCTTAGATGTAAAGAATAAGAAACTTACTATCCTATGTAACAGGAAAGCTTACAAGGGATACTTTCATCAATAGAATTCCGTGTACAAAGTGTTGAGATGAATGACAAAATATTAATGACATTTTGGCTGCAGATTATATTTTGATTCTTAGTTGTTCCCTGGTCATGACTGTCTTCTGCTTCAGAGATGAAAGCCGGCTTGAGTTTTTAGGTAGGCCGGGCAAGGACTGGCATAAAACAGCATCCAAAATAAAAACTATTCTTTTCTAGTAAGGTTTGCCTCTCTTCAAGCACACCAATACATGAGATTGGATAGTGTAAGATCGTAAAGTTTAGGTTTGATCATGCGGGCTAGCAAAATAAAGGTGGATAATTGTATTTAATTCTGTTTCTTTTTTAATTGTAGAAATTTTAGGCTAAAATAGTCCAGGAAATAATGTAATTTATTTGGTGGTGAATGAACAGTTCTATATGGCCAGGGCTAGCACCATTCTTCCCGGACAACTATATTAAACAGAAAAAACAAAACAACTAAGGCCATTTCCTGACAAACGTACTTCTTCAACCTTAACTCTGTCCTAAGTAGCAGGAATGTAAAAGAGAAGAGGCCTGAAAAGAACGGTGTTACTTGAAATGACAAACTTTTGAAAGCCAGGGAATTCTAAATTGGGGTTACCTATATAAGTTCTTCCAATGCATATTTTTCTCTCACCTCACTGCAGTTAATCCCCCTCAACACCTACAGTCCAGAGCCAGAGTGCAGGAGCTTTATATCATAGATAGCCCAGAAAGAGTGAACTGGGGATAAGGCATCAGCTGTACCCCAGGGGACCTAGAGGACTGGGTAGTGTTTGATAACACGTTTTGAAATGTTTGAGCTTGTTTAACTTGAGCGTCAGGAGGAGGCCGTGGCATGGGCAGGGTTTGGGGGGTGTTTGTCCCACACTAGCTTAGAAGGGTCAGAGCAACCAACGAGGCCACAGCTGAGGGGAATTAAGTGATCCCTTGAAAGATGACCGAGTCCAGCTGTGAAGGAACTGGTGGGGTTAGGATAAAGCCAGGAAGCTGACTGTGGAAAGGGGCTGCATGAGGAAATGTGCAGGCACCTTTGGCTGTTAGGGTGAGAAACCTAGTGAGAGGATGTAGGAAAAGGCTCAGGGAAACAGCAGGAAGGGTTAAGACAGTTCAGGCCTTGGCTGCTGATTCAATGGTCCCTGGTCTGGAACTAGGAGTAGAGGGTGGGCCTAGGTTCTCCAGCCAGCCACTGGGGCAGTCGGACCAGCTGGACAGTGAATAAGAGAGTTTCTGTGGAAAGACTTTGATACCCCAGAAGGGGGAAACCATAGTGACCCAGCAGGAGGGCCAAGCCAGGAGAGCACCTGGAGTCTCGGAGAGAGGCACACAACAAGTGGCAGAAGGGGGCATTGGACCTGCAAAGAGCTGATCCCCAGAGCAACCAGGAGGAGCCGCCCTAGCAGTGACTAGGCCCCCATGACACGGGTTGAAATCAAAATGTTGCCTTGTCCCAGTTGTGTTCGGAGTCCTTTGGTGGGGTAAAGGAACAGTTAGGTGTTGTGGAACCCTAGTCATGGACCAGAACCTCAGTGCGCTGAACAAACAGAGCTTACGATCTAGGTGTCTGCAGCTGTGGGGAAGGGATTCCTGGGAACCCTTGGCCATCTTGTTTTAGTCTCTCCCTGCTTTTCACAACAGGGGGGTGATTTTTTTCCCTCTTCCCCTGGGAGTGATCCCTCCTCACAGCACTCTTCAATGGGAGGAGGAAGCCGTCAGTAGCGGTGAGTGTCAAACTTCTTCCCCATTCAAGGAGTGTTTTCCCCTTGTTCTCCAGCAGGGGGTGCTGTATTCCCCCTCCACCCAGGCTTGGGGACTGTCTATACCAGGGGTGGGCAAACTACAGTCTGCAGGCTGGATCTGGCCCACTGCCCATTTTAATCTGATCCTTGAGTTCCCCCTGGGGAGTGGGGTCTGGGGCTTACCCCACCCTGGCACTCCAGCCGTGGAGCAGGGTCAAGGGCTTGCCCCGCTTTGGAACTCCAGCTGGGGAGCAGAGGTGGGGAGGGGAAAACCTCTCCATGCGGTCCCCAGAAGCAGCAGCATGTCCCCCCTTCTTGCTCCTATGTGTGCGTGTAGGGGGTAGGGGGCAGCCAGGGGGCTCTGCTCCACACCCTACCCCATGCGCTGCCCCTGCAGCTCCCATTGGCCTGGATCTGCAGCCAATGGGCACTGCAGGGGCAGTGCCTGCGAACGGGACTGCACGCAGCAGAGCTGCCTGGCTGCGCCTCTGTGGAGGAGCCAAAGAGGAGACACGCCGCTGCTTCCGGGAGCTGCTTGAGGCCAGTGCTGCCTGGAGCCTGCACCCCTGAGCCCCTCCTGCACCCCAACCCCCACCCTAGCCCTGATCCCCCTCTTGCCCTCTGAACCCATTGATCCCAGCCTGGAGCACCCTCCTGCACCCCAAACCCCTCATACCCAGCCCCACTCCAGAGTCCTCACCTCCTCCCACACCCCAATTTCATGAGCATTCATGGCCTGCCATACAATTTCTATACCCAGATGTGGCCTTTGGGCCCAAAGGTTTCCCCGACCTGGTCTGTGCCATGTGATGTATTCATCTCTTAGTGAGAACCCTGTGAAACTCCTTTGAGAAGGACGGCAGGTGCCACAAACTCATCCCGTCTCACCTTTTCTGTGGAAGTGCTAAAGGTCGATGCAGACAGCGTCTAGAATCAATTGAACTGGCAGAATGGGGATAGCCTTACCAGGCAGCAGTGCTACTTGGTGTGGTCTCCTCCCACCTGAGAAAATGATTTACAGTAGATTGCACTGTTCTTTGCAGCTGCTCCTGTCTGTGGGGCTTTTTAAAATATTTTTTTTACATTTGACTGGGGTTTGCATGTGTCTGGTAGTGAATTTATTGTAGTTCCTCTGGAAATAGGAAGCACAGCAGAAAGTTATAGTATGGCTTAAAAAACAAACCAAACCCCCCCTCAAGGTGAGTAGTCCACTCTTCAGACTGGAGATGCATGTCACAGGTCAACTGTAAGGTAACTTTCTCTAGGCTTAGAGTAATTGCTTAAATTTGCACTATAACCTCAATGTCTTGCTAGACTCCTTTGAAAATGCCAGTCCTTAAACTATACAGGTCTAGTACTGCCCTCTGTGTGGATGTGGTTATTGGCATAAAGCTTTGCTAGAGCTATTCTTGCATGGGAAGAGGAATAAGCTACATCAAGAGAGGGCATCTTTATATTGGTATAACCACATCCATGCTAGGGTTGGACTGGCATAAGTATTTTACTAATGAAAAGAGTGACCAATAGAGTTGTGGTGTTTTAAAAAATAAAATAAAAAAATCCTGAATAGACCAGGCCTAAGTGACTAGACCTTGAAAAGTCCCAAATAACCTTTCCTGCCACCCTACTGACCACTTTGGTGTAGTGCTGATCATGTGCCTTTTGAATTCAGTGGTGCAGCAGATCTTAAGAAGGGGCATAGTGGTCCTATCCCCTTCTGTCAACAAACATTACTACACAACCCCAGGAGCGGGGACTGAATCCTGAGCCCACCCAAGCCCTGCCACTGGTGTGTGGGGGGTGGGGTGGGGGGGGGGCGGGAAAGCCCCTGACTGATTATAGGTCCCAGGCAGGGGGCCTATAATCTGAACCTCTTGGACTTTGGCCCTAGGTGTTGGGTTTCAGCTTCAGACCCAGGCCCAGCAAGGCTAATGCCAGCCCTAGTGACCCCATTGACACAGGGTCATGACCCATTTTGGGGTCCTAACCCACAGCTTGAGAACCATGGGGCTATATAGACTATTCTGACCCAGTATGGCCCTTCTTCTGTTCAAAAGCAAACCTGTTCAGTCCTTTTCAGGGCCTGTCTGGTTGGTAAAATTATGGATCAGCTGTACTTAAATATGTCATCCTGGCTGATGACAAGAAAAGCTCAAGTGTATGATTCAAAGGAATGAAACAAATGGGAAAGGTTGACACATACACAAAGCCATAGCACCTAAGAAGAACCCCTCACTATTTATTCAACATATACAACACTATATTGTTACTATCTCTTCTTACAAACTCGTTTTTAGTAAATTAGTCTCAAAAGTGACTCCTGGAAGTTAGGACTAATTATTAATCGATAAACTTATTTAGTCGACTTAATACAGTCAACAGAAAGTAAGATACCTTCGTAGTCTGTGAGGGATATGGTTGCTGGTTTTGCTAATTTATTTTACAACTATCGTCAGCTTTCAGTTCTTAAATGTTCAGGCGTTAAATTTTAAAATCACACAGTAAGGTATATTGATGTCAGTAAATTTTTCAGAAACATCTGCACGCCCCTCCCACAAGGTTCTGATCCTGCAATTAGTTCTGAATAGGTGGGTCCCCTTAGTCTACACAATACCCAGTGCAATCAATGGGGCTGTTTTGGTACAAGAGTGTTTGCATGAAACTCATTGTCCAATTGGGGGCTAAGGTACAAAACCTCAGTTTCATTCTCACTTTGCTCTATGTGAGACATGCAGTTTTGTACTAAGGCAGAGAAAACTGTACAAGAGCCCACTCTTGTTATAGCAACCTCTCATCTCAGGGGGCTCTTAGGGGTAGTCTTCTGCTATGCCAGTTACATTTCTGCTAAAGCAGCCAATTTGTCTTAACATTCTGAGTGATCGCTTAATGCAGGTTTAATTATAATTCTTAGCACTTGCAGTTTTTCTGCCTTCAAAGGGACACTGTCAACATAAAAATCACATGTTGTAAACAGATGAGAGATTAGCAAGAGCTGAAATGTTTAAAAGCCAGTCTACTTGTCATTATTTATGCTCTTTGTTGTTTGCATTTCACTCAGCTCTGACAATGCAAGTTTTGCTTTGGTTCAGAGTCAATTTCATTTTCATGTTCTCAGATCAGCAAGGGTTAGGTTTCAAACACAGCAAGAGTGTGATAGTTTGCTTACATAAACTTCTAACTGGATTTTTTTCTTTAATTGTGGGAACATTTCTATTGATTTCAGGTTTTATAAAAACTTGCTGCAAAATGTAAATATCAGCCCAATTTAAGTTGGCCCATTAAATAGTCTTTGCACCCCTGTGAGGTAGGCAAGTATTAGTCCCAATTTACAAATGGGACACTGAGGTAGAGATGTTAAGAGATTTGCCCAAGGTCAAAGAGGGTCAGTATCAGAGACTAGATTAAAATTCAGGACTTCCTGCTTCTCTTCTGTGCTCAAACCACATCCTTCTAACTTGTCTCAATGGCATTACTGGTCTTTTCCTTCTCTTTGTATTCTTCAAGACGCAGGAGCCATTTGTTCCAATACTGAGAGCACAGATCCGAGTCCATGAAATGTGGATGTGCAGGGGAGCCATCTTTATAAGAAACCACAATGAGTCCACAATTAACCTGCAATGAAAAGCATGGCATCAGAAATTCAATGTCAACAGGCAGGTTCAGTTGTCTATTCCAAAGATTAAATTGCATTTTCACCATGTAGATCAATATAAAGCTAAAATAAAACCCACTAACTCTAATTAGCCGTGTTATTCACAATAAAGCACCAGGAGCCCAGTTTTCTAAGGTCGGGAGTGCCCACTGACTTGGAGTTGTAGGTGCTCAGCAATCCTGCATATCAGACCTTAGAGGTCTGGACAGTGACAAATTTCCCATCGACTTGGAGTAGATTTTTGCCTGGGCCAGTACAGATTCAGGCCCATGCCATTCAGCAAATCTGGCTGGAAGGAAATGGTTACAGGTTCCTCTGCATGTTCCAGTCCCTATTGGACTTGTCAAATAAAACAACATACAAAGTTAATAGGGAAGAATAAAGTGATATCACTGGCCTGTTATCAGAGCCATTTATCTTTTTTAAAGGAACAGAACCACTAAGATACTTTTTATATTTCTCAATGAAATGATCCTGCCACAGCATTATACAAGTCCTCAGCTTAACTGATCTGTTTCTTTCCTTTCCTAGAAAGTCCTTGACAGGGCCTTGGGTATCCTGTCATTTTCTCCTGCTCTAATCTTCCCTCTCCAAATGAGGAACTGCCATCCTTCAGGCCAACCAGAGCCCCTTTGGAGTCTATAAACACACATCCCTTCCTCAGCTGTTGAGTAATGGGCATCACTTCCCTTCACCGCTAAGGAATGGAGTAATGTTCCCGGATGGTTTAAGGAGAGCATTTAATCACATCCATTCAGTTGCCGTGGAGTGAGGCACTCTTCTAGGAGGCAATTGGGAGTGCTTGTTGCTAGCTCATTTCCTTGTCTGCATACTCTCGAGTTTGATTCCTTTCCTCCCCTTTCACATGCCATACTCATGCAAAGCTGCATGGAGCTGGATGGTTCTCCTCTGCTGTGCATTGCCCAGATGCTATGTTCTCACTGTAAACTGGCTTGCTGCGTTCGGGTCTGATGTCCCGTAGTGGTACCTGTGGCTCCCACTACGTTCCGCTGGAGATTTGGGAGCTCAGCTCTTCTCAATAGCTGCGCCATTAGCTAAGAGCTTGATGAGTGCAAAGTTCTCTGAGTACACTGACAATATACTGCTGACCAAGGGAGCAGCAATGAAGGTGGAATTAACCTAGGCCGGGACAGGTACAAGCGTGTAAATGCTAGCTGCAGTTCTGTATTGACTAGAGGACACGGGGTGGGTGAGAAAATGAAGCTGATGTGAGCGCTCCTGCTTGTCTCAGCAGGTAGGCGGCCTACTGACCTGGAAGTCATAATTAGCATCATGGTTTATGGCTCCGGTATATGCTGCAACCTGTAGTGGGTTGTCAAATGTGTTCCGGAGATACGGCTTTGATTTCTCTGAAGTCTTCCAGTCAATCACACATAACTGGCCTCTGGAAAACCAAGCAAAAGGGGAGTATGTTAGTCAAACTTAGTGCTAATGAAAAACCGTGACATCAGACACGTAAGTCAAACACTTTACTCTGTTCCTCCTGTTTCCTGCTGATGAGGGGTCACTTGTTACATTGCTGGTGGCAGCCTGAGTTATGAACTCCTTCTGCATAGGCTCCATTAGATCCAGGGACCAAGAAGTACAAATACCAGTGGCAGTTCTAGATTACACCATTTGGTTCACTTGGCCCTTTCGTGCCCCTCCAGTGGTGTGCAGCGATTGCTCGCTAAAAGAACAGCAGCACTGTTCGCAGGGCAATCAGTGATCTCCCATTCCTCTCCTCTTGCCCCTATTTCACATCCTGAACTTGCCTTGCCTCCCCTGTTCTATCCCCGATGCTGCTGCTCTGATGCCTCTTCAGCTCCGTAGTCTCTCTGGCTTCCTCCCCCAATCCACTCAGCTACTTCACGTGTCCTACCACCTGAGCCACATAACATCAAATAGGCTGGATCTGTCCCACAAACCAGCTGTTTGGTCACCAAAATCATATAAAAACAGTGGGATATAATAGGAGAACCAGATCTCACCGATACTCAGCCACACAATCTACAAGGCCTGAATAGTGAAGAGTCTCATGATGAACTGCACTTTCAAGAGCTTTTACTCCACTGATGTCTCTCAGGACATGCTGCACACTTGCTAAGTAGCCAGAGACAGTGGTATCTTTTTCCAGCTCCTTCAATGGGACCTCTTCCGACAAAAAGACAGACTCCAAAGCTGCATGGAACAGATTTCCTTGAAAGAGGATGTCTATGAAAGATGACAGAAAAAAACATCTTTGAAACCCCTGTCTTTATAAGCAATGCTCATATATGGTATTCATACGTATTTTAAAAACTACTATAAAATCAGCTTAGCTTAGCTAAAATCAGCCTCTAAAATCAGCCCCATTTTGGCGCTGAAACAGCTTCAAGGGGCATAGGAAGGGGAAGGGAACAAATAATGGAATTATTTAAGGTATTAATCTAAATTAGCCTCTGAGTCCATGAATTGTCCAGGAGCAATTTACCACATGATCAGATTTATTCTTTAGTCAAACATATTTGCCATACAATTTCCATGAATCAGTCTTGGCTTATAGAATGCTTGTGAGCAGTCAATTGTATTTAATCAAAACTGTGATGGGTAGTTTTAATTGGATGCACCTGTTACCTAACTGAACATAACTCTTAGGATAAGGTTTGAATTAGGAATGACGGCTGCTTAAAATGTATTGTTTCTGTAGAACATTCTTGCTAGTATGTTTGTTCATGAAAATATTCAAGAATACAGATGGGGTATGAATACAGAAAATTCAGCTTTTTAGTTGAGCAAAAATTTAGATAAGAAGCGTCAAAGTATTAACTAAGCTCTAGGTATAACAAGAGCTAGCCAGCATCCCCAAGACTGGGTGTTTCAGCAGGACTAGGGTGCCTTAGCCCCATTGACCATGGGGAAATCAGTTGACAGTCTATGAATTAAAGACCTGATATGCACTAGGACTTCACAGAAAAACTTGGAATTCACATATAAAGTTAAGGCCTTCATTATATCAAGCAAGCTGTGTGGTTGCCCAAATGCTGGTTGGTTTGGAGCACACAGTAGGAACAAAGACACTTAGCTAAAGAGTCTCAGATCTGTTGAGACAGCCAGTGGTCTATAATCAGATACTGGCCAGCAGGCTTTGACGTTTGGATTCCCGAATGCAAATATCAAAGTCTCCAGAACAGTCATCTCCAGTTATCCAAAAAGTCTGGGTGTCCCATGACCCTCAGACAATCACTGTTACAGTGTCGTGTTATGTAGTGCAGTGAACCCACTTTATTCCCAAACTTGGAAAAAAAAGATCATTCTGTGTGTAGAAGAAATGTTAGTCAAACTCCACAAATCAGGTGTGAAGTATCAACCTGTTGCAGATTCTAGCAAGTACTACCAAAATAATGGGGGTTGGCGCAAGGAACTCCTGACTTCTAATCCCGCTTTATTGCTAAGTACTATTAGGTTGTTGGTTCATCCCCTGTGGTTCTTGTAGTCAATGGGACTGTCCCTGAATAAGCAACCAGGGAAGGCCTCAAAATGTGGTCCATTAATACCAGGCATTCTTGTAAAGTGCTTTGGGATTCTGAAATGGACACTGCTATATAGATATGCATACGTGTGTGTTCTAGGGCTAGCTCTTGGAGCTATGCTGCTGAGTGCATTATTTGTAGAAGCATTTTGGTTAGACTTACTTTTAGTATACTCTGCAAAACCATCTTTTCCAAGTTCTAGAATCATCCGCTGCTTCCACCTCTTCAAGTAGAACACCTGGTCCAACGGCATGGTCTGCTGAAGAACACTCGTCACACTGGGCACCTTGTGCCTTTGTAAACCGATTCTCAGCAGGTGCTTGCGGTCACCGTTTGGAGGCAAAGTTCTCTTATTGGAGTTTATCAGAGGGACCCAACTTTTTGGAATTTTTGCTTCGACATCCTTAACTGGAGGCTTAAACTTACTCACTGGTCCATATATCAGATTATCTTCTTCAAACAGAGTTTCCGGTGTCTGAGGGCTGGCTTTGGAAGATGTGACAGAACGGACCAAGTCCATGTATCTTTCTCGGTCAACTTGTTCATAACCATTCTCTTTTTTCTTCTTGCTACAAAGGTAGGAGGAGATACACAGGCGCACACATGGGACTTGACTTTTGCAAAAGTGTTCTATGAACAGCATTTTTAGTTTCCCTGATTTTCTGGTGAATAGCTCGAGGGATTTCATTCCCAGAAGCAGCATCTGTAGATGGTTAAACTGAATTTTCTTTCTTCTGTTAGGAGCATTCAGAACCTTCCATAATTTCCTACTGCAGAAAAAGAATATCCATGATTTGAAGAGTTACTGCTCTTTAGAATCATCAAGCTATCACTCACTTCGCAAATTAAAGCTGCACAGTATTCATTAGTGCCTTTCATATCAACTGAACTCCAACCACTGTGAGTTAAACAACACAGGAATAGTGAGAAATAACAGCAGATGGAAAGATAAAATAAGAGGTATAGACAAGAGGAAAAAATGTTTTCAGATTTGAAATGAGGTGGAGATAAAGGCAGGCTGTTGCTAGTGAGAGAAGCTGCAGTGCAGAAGGCTCTGTCTCTTACAGTAGCAAAACTGTAGGGAGGTACAGAGAAGATGGAACTACACGCAGGGAGAAAGAGACAAGTTACATGGGCTTAGACAATTCTACTCCAGGGACTTGCTTCTAACTGACTAGAGAGGGCAGATGAGCTATTTGGGAATGGCAGGGATGTGTTTGTTTTCTGTACATGTGAGAAGGCAGCCTGCAGTTTTATGTAGAGCATCTGGAGAGCTGAAACTTGGAGAAGCCTAAGGGAAGGAAAATAAAGTAAAAATATTTGCAATCTTCAAATACCAGTTTAAGCTCTTTTGGAAAATATATGTTTTTAAATTAAAATTGGAGATCTTTTTCCTAACTGAGAATAAAACAACTCCTATTTTTAAGCTAAGACATGTTAGAATATTTCTTTAATAGAAGCTGCAGACCAAGATAGTCTAATTTGTAGCCTGGCTCTGAAAAGTATGTTGTTGCAATTTTTGGTTCTGACCCCTGAGTAAATGCACTAAAATAAATGTGTTTCCTAGGATGCTTAAAATTAAACATAGGCCCTAATACAGATACGACTTGTGCCTAAGTTTCCTTCTGTTGAGAACTATCCACTTAGCAATCAAAGTTACTTCATTCCATGTTTTGCAAATAAAACGTGCAGGCAATATGTATTACAAGTTAACATGACTGCTTTGTTCTTGAAACACTTCAGTATTTTTCATTTCATTCACTGCATTTCTCAAACACTCGACACATTGTTCAAACAGTAGGATTACTAGAAAAAAATACAAAGGTCTTGATCTTACAAGCTATTCTGGACATGCTTGCATACACACAGAGTCCTCATGAAGTCAATGGGGCTCACAGAACAACTTGCAAGATCTGTGCCCAAAAACACTTATAGCTTAGTAGATGGAGCAATCCTAGTGACAAAGGACCTTATGCAGTCCCAGTTCAGGTGCTTCCCTTACTAGCAATTCATCAAGGGAATTGCTAGTAATTGTAGGATTACATTGTGGACTACAAAAGGGAAAGGTAGGGGAAAAAAACCCAACAATACAAAGCTGTTCCATCCCAGAATTGTTTGTACTTGTTTGTATAATGTAAGTTAATGCCTTTGGGAAACCATAAGGTATGTAGTGGAAACAAAAAATAAATTATAATTTCCTGGTCAATATAGCTAGTCATTTTTTTTGGTTTAGAATAAAAATAAGGTACTTTAAAAAGGAAACGTTTCGTACAAAGACATTTTGAATACCAAAATATAGAATTTCCCTATTACATTTGTATAGCAGAGAAGACGGTATCCAAGCTTAAAGGGATTAGTCAAAATCTTAATGTACTTCAACAAATAAATAAATTAGGATTGCGTTGCGTCCTGTTACGTTTGCGGTGTCCTCTTATATCTGTTCGCTCTTTTCCAGTGTGCAACAATGGGAAATTGACATGAATCTTGCTCTAAGCATCCTGACATTCAGACTCTTGTCAAGTTTAGTTTCTGGCCTGCACACATGAATAGAGCAGTCAGGTGTAGTAGAGAAGGGCAAACCAATCCATTCCAATCATTTTCATAATAAGATAAGGTGTGCAACTGTTGCCAAAATTAGATCACGAGTAGTAACCATGTAGATTGGTTTTATGTAATGGGCTAAATTCTGCCCAGTTCAATCTCATTGAAATTAATTGCACAAGTTTTGAGTAAAACCTGAACACTATCAATTTTCGCATTACTTCTCGTTTTTACTTGGTGGCAGAGCCTTATATTTCATGTTTGCCATAAATCAGTGAACAGAAGCTTAACAAATAGAAAATTGATTAAAACAATCTGTTCTTGCCAAGAGGCACTCTTCTTTAATCCTGTTGACCATCCATCATTTTTAATAGAATTATTTCCAGTCTCTGATTAGGTCAGTTACCTGTCATAATTTGCTAGACAAAGAATAAGGAGTGATGTTTGTACACAATGACAGAGGTATAAATTCTAAAGACTGTCAAAATGTCCTACCTTGTGTATGAAATTATGAGAAGCGGTGCGCATAACAAATTGATAAATAAAGGTCAGACTTTGTTACCAGAAGCAAGTTGTTTCAGGGAAGCATTGTCTCCCTACCCATATTTTTGTAATGAAACAATCGGGTCTCCCTTGCTCACACTACCAACCTTAAGGATTGGGAGAAAATTTGCAACCTATCTGCTTGCATGCATGTGCCCACTCCCCTCTAGTGGCTGACACAAAGAAGAAAGTTTTATGACTAATAAAAACTAAAGGACATTCTTGAGTTTTTATGGAGGAGTGTACTAAGCTCTGTGCCCTGAATCACGTTTGTGTGTAAAGAACCCATGATCACTTACAAAAGAAAATTAATCTCTGCCCACAATCAGTGTACACAGAGACAATGGAAAAAACAATCTAGCCCTACTCCTTCAAATTCAGTGCTGAATTCTGATCATGTGCCTCAGAACTGCACTTATACCAAGGAGACTGCTGCCTACTGGATGGCAAATACAAGCGACAAATTTCACCTCAGTGGTAACTGCAATGAGCATTACCTATTTTAACAATAGTATCTAGTTCTGATATTGTACTTTTCATCCATGGTGCTCAAAGCCCTGTATAAAGAATGTCGGTAACTTTTCACAGATGGGGAAACTGAGGCACAAAAGGCAAAGTTAGTTATTTGCCCAAGACCCCTGAGTTAGTCCAGTGGTCTTCCGAATCCCAGTCCATGGCTCTAACCAGTAGGCTACACGTGTTGCCAGTTTTCGCCACACTGGGGTGAGAATCCTGCTTCCTGGATGCTGATTTTAACAGAGCCAGTTAAAATGTCTCTCCGAGTCCAGGGATGGGTGTTGCAGGGAGGCAGCCTGGCCTAGTGACTACAGCAGCAACCTGGGACTCCGTAGAGCTCTGCCACTGGCCTGCGGGGTAGCCATGGCCAAGTCACTTTCCCCGCTCCGTGCCTCAGTTCCCCCCTCTATAAAACGGGGTTGGGGGTGATGGCGCTGCCCTCCTTTGCAAAGCGCTGGGAGGTCCGAGGTGAAGGGCCCCGGATGCTATTAGTACAGTGCCTCCTTCCCTGCGGAGAGCTGTCTCCACGAGGCTTGCGGCAGCGGGAGACTGCTGTCCCACCGGGGGCCCCGTTCCCCATCTGAGCGCCCTCCCTCCAGCCGTTACGACCGTTACCTCCGATCACGCAGCACCCAGCTCACCAGTACCTTCCCGCCACAATAGCGCGCCGCCTCTCGGGATTTGTAGTTCTCTGCCCACCGTCCCTCAGCCTATAGGCTGTACAGGTCCTTGATCCCGAGAACTACAACGCCCACAATGCATTTCTCCCCTCCCCCTCGGCGCGGAGCTCGGCGATTGAGATTTACGTCATCGGGAAGCTACTGTTGTGATAGGAGGGGGCGTTGTGAACACGTGATGGAGATGTGTTTCTCCCGCTGCCCTCTGACCTGAGGGCAGAGTCACCAAGCGTACATGCCCATTCCCGCCCGTATCCAAAATGGCCTCCCAAAGCCAGGCGAGTGCTCCCCCTTCTGGGAAAGGCTTTTGGATCTCTATGGTGGGCCGCGCGCGGGCTGCTGGGAAGGTGGGGGAGGCGCTGAGGGGGCGGTGCCCGGCCCCGCTCGCGTGGGTCAGGTGGCCTGAGCCTATATGAGCCGCCGCGGGCGTTAAGGGAGGAGGGCGGTTGTGGGTAGAGACGGCGGGTGCTATGGCCGCGCTGCCTGAGGAGGTGGAGGAGGAGAAGAGGAAGGTACGAGGGCGCCTCGCGTTGCTGTGGGGCGCCCTGGGGGCTGAGATCCCCCACGCTCCCCCCTTGGGGCCGCCTTCCGGGGGGTGGGGGTTGTGATCCCCAGGCTCCTTCTCCCTTGCGCTGGATGGCAGAGCCCATGGGGGGGAGGGGCTGGTTCCTTCTCCCAGTGGGGCTGTGACCCCAACATCCCTATCCCTTGGCAGGGGGCTGCTGGCTGAACCACCCCTGCTGGGGGGCTGATTCCCCCCCACACTCCTATCGGTGGGGCTGGCTGCCTTCTGGCCCGTCCTGGAGCCTCTCGCCCCTGGCTGGGCCCTGCCTAGGGGTAGATGTGGGGCTTGCCTCCCCCTTGTGTTGTGCTTTGTCCCGTCCCTGTCTTAGCTCCCGGCTCCTGTGCTACTCACTAGCCCTGCTGTAAATCCCCCTAGAGTGTGTGTCTGTGTCTTGGCTGGACCAGTGTCTGTACCACTTTACACTCTTTAGCTAGCAGTAGTTAGTGTTGCCTTGTCTAATATCTTGGAACAATGGCTGTGAGAAGGTCCATTTATAGCAGTAAACTCCCCAGCATTGAATAAGCCCCATGGCTGGCCTTACAAAATGTAAAGTCTTGTGTCTGTGGTGGCTTTTAATCTGAGCATTTCCTATTAAAATTGCTATGCTTGCTATATTTCTAGTGCACACTGAACAATGTGTGGGTCTTGCCCTTAGATCAGACCACCATCGCCAGTTTAGTGGTGGGGGGAGAAGAAAGATGAGGGGCGACAATTATAAATGTCTGAGGCAGTGTCTGCTGTTGGAATCTTAGACATTCTGCTCTGGAAGAGAGTGGCTTTTAAGGGGCACCTGACCGTTAAATGCTTTGGTAAAGATGAGGAAAATTAAAACCTGTGCATATTTTTGTTATCCACTTCACAGCAACCATGAAGTCTCGCTTGGCTTCCCTTGTGTGCTTTGGTTCTGACACACTCTGTTTAGAACATGCAGAGGAAAGCAGAGTTAAATAACTGCTCAGATGCTCTCTTGCAGTATTGGCATCGACTCTGCACCAGTGTAGACAAAGCCCCTTTCAGCTGTGTTGTGAGGAGGACAGAGTTTTTCTGGCCTGAGGGCCAGGAATAAACTTAATTACATATCTCCCAGCCTTCAATCTGTGATGGTGTTTCCCCTAGGGTCTTTGAGAGACTTGCATGAAGATAAAAGGGTAGACAGAACATGGTCTGTGTAGCAACTGAACTTATTTTGCTGCTTATTTTATCAATATTTCATCTAGAAGTAGCAGTTATAGTCAAAAAATTGGCTCCCTTTTAGGACCATGGATGTTCCTGCTCCCTATGTCTTCCCTCTGCTGCTTTCTTTGTGGATTTAACTTCCAGTCCCTCCTGTAGTCTGAAATCTGAAATGGTTAAAGTGGCATTAACATCCCAGTGCAGTTAGTGGGAAGCAACATTTCAATCACTGTTTCAAGATGTTTGCAGGGTTAGGGAAGCAACTGTGCTGATTATGCTTCTGTAACCTTCCAATTGTGACCTCAAGGATTAGGTAAGTACTTCAAGAACAAGCAGAATGTAAGCTTTTGTTTAAATGTCTTGGAACCTAGCTATCAAGCAGGATGAGTGTCTGACCTCTGTTTCATGACTTAAGCTTCTTGGTGGGAACAGAGCCCATGTATTTTTATATTGATGGAAGGGGATGGGGTGTGTAAGCAGGGTAGTTGGAGGTGGGAAAGGACTGGGAGGAGTGATATGCTGGGCTAGCTTGGGGAAAGGATAGCAATTCCATTAGGTGTGAAGTAAACTGATTTAAAAACAAACTTGAGCGGCAAGCTGCTTGAAGTTATTAAAAATCCAGACAGCAAAGTGGTACAGAGTTGGAGCAGGTGGCCTCCCCAGCAACTTACAAGTCTGTCATCCAGAAGGGAAATCAAACCTGCCTCTTCTTTTAGACTCCTGGTTTCAAGGAGGCTGAGGATAGGCCTCCCATGAGTCACCCTGGACGAATAATCACTCTAAACTATAAAATTTAAGTTGACTCAGTTAAGTTGCTAAAGGGTGTGAGACATCCACACCCCCGAGTGACTTAGTTAAGTTAAGCTAACCTAACCTAAACCTGTGTGTAGACAGCATTTGGTTGACAGAAGAATTGTTCCAGGAACCTAGCTCTCTCCTCTCAGGGAGGTGAATTAACTACAGTGATGGGAGATCCGTTGCTGTAGTGAGTGATGCTGAAGGGTTACAGCAACACAGCAGCAATGATTTAGCTATAAATATAGCTTAAGACATGGTTTCTGGAAAGCCTCCATCAGCTTCTGCAGAACCTCAGCTTTCTTTGAGTTTAGCTCTTATGGTTGCAAAAGAACTTCCGAAATAAACCAGTGCTGTGCATCTATCAGCTTCTGTGGACTGTAAACAGGTCAATCTTGTCTTTGCTGCAACCAAGCTGTGAAAACTGACAGTTGGATCAGTCTTGGGCCAAGCTTTTTCAAGCAGCAGACCAACAGCTTAGGCAAATAGTGGAGTTATTTCCTGGGGAAGAAGATCTCAAAACAGATGCTGGTGGCGGGGGGGGGTAAGGTACTGGAGATGCTCCCTGCAACAGCTAGAAAGTTGAGGGAGTGTAGAGTAGTGGGCAGCACTGACAACCTTTACAGGAGTCAGGAAGATCTGGAAAGGGGGTGGAGTATTGGGGGAGGACGGGGGGAATGTGTTCTTTCCCTGGGAGCTGGGGTGGCTTCAGACATGTGGCACCTAGAGGCAAGAGGCTGATATACCAATCCCCAGACAGGGGTCCAGGCACAACACACTGGTAGGATTTCTAACTCAACTTTTTTCCAGTAGCTGAGAGAAAGTTGGCTTTTTCCAGACAGTGCCGCCTCCCGCTCTCACCCAACTTTGCATTGGCCTTGTGGTTAGTCCCTAGGATATCAAGAGGCTAACAATTTCCAAGGCCCATAGGAGGATGGATCTGTGTAGGTTACATTTGCCCACTCTCACAGCACACTTTTCAAAGTAGAAGAAAGGAGCAGCAAAAGTTAAAACAGAACACGTGGAAAGGAGGAGGGGTATGTGTGTGGGGGGGGAAGGAGCAGAATAAAGAGAACAGGAAATGGAATGAAAAGGACAGTATGATCTATTAGAGGAAGGAAAAGTGGTGTGAAGCCAGGAAAGGAAAATGTACAATACTTTAAAAGTAACTATTCAGTAACTCAAGTACTTGACAAACTTTACCAATACTTACCCGTTATCTGATCAATACTGTCCTATAGAAATCAACACCTCTATAGGTGGTCAGATACTAACTAGAACATAAATATATTTAGCAAGTACCAGTGAAACTGACTCTATTCTGCTGTTCAATCAGTCCTAATAGTACGTTGCAGTATATTTAGGCAATATTTTGAAGGCAAAGCATGCTACCAAAGCAGATGGTTGCTGTATTGCTTAAGTCAGGGGTTCTCAACCATTTTCTTTCTGCGATCCCCCAATACGCTATAAACTCCATGGACTACCTGTGACAAACTGTTTTTTCTGCATATGAAAGCCAGGGCTGGCGTTAGAGCAGTTGTCTGGGGCCCCACACCAGATGGGGCTCAGCAAAGCTAAGTTGCTCAGGCTTTTGCTTCTGCCACATCTGGTGGGGCTTGAGATCCAGGGCTTCAGTTTTCTGCCTTGGGCTCCAGTGAGTGTCAGCCCTGCTTGCAGCCCCCCATGGGGCCTCAGGCCCCTAGTTGAGAATGGCTGGCTTAAATTACAGGGAATAGTACTTGAGCAGTAGTGTGGTGGTGTAGGTGTGATGGTCGTGGGTATTAGCAGGCTGTTCTTGGGCAAGTAGATTTTGGATACACTTTAATGCCCTAGGTGCTCTTAGGTGAAGACATTAACCTTTCTAGGCCAAGTGGATTGGTTCCAGTCCCCTGATGCCGTGGGTTGATACTGGTGGAGGATGTGAGTGGCAAGTGTCAGAAGGAGAATGAGTGGGTGCTCAGCTAGCAGGAGCCATCATTGTACTAAATCAGTGGTCTCCAGACTACGGCCCGGGGGCTGGATCTGGCCCATGGCGTCAATTTTTCTGGCCCCAGCTGAGCAGGCATGTGGAGAAGCTGCTGCTGCTGCCCTCTTGTTCTACTCCCCCGCTCCCTGAGCAGCTGCTGGCTGCCCCACATGTGGAGGGGTGAGTGCCCCCATGGTGTGGCTGGAGGAGCGGGGGGGGGGGGTTTGCAGCAGTGGGGAGCGAAGGGATGTGTCCCTGCAGCACGGCCGGAGGAGCAAAGGGGGTGGAGGCCGGAGGATCAAAGGGCGGGGAGGCAGAGGCTGGAGAAACAAAGGGCTGCAGGTTGTGGCAGTGGCCGGAGGAGCAAAGTGGGCTCGGGGGGGCGGTGTCTGCGGCAGCGGCCCACGAAGCCCCTTCAAAAATCTAATATGGCCCTCGTCTCAAAGTTGGGAGACCCCTGTACTAAACTAACAGTCCAAGAATAGTGCTGCTCCTAGAGACTAAAGTTGCTTCCTTCTCCTGGTGGCTGCTGCTGCTAGGACTTTTCTGGGGGAAATGGGTTTCCTTAAATTCTGCTCCACCTGTAGAGAGCACGGCTGGTCGATGAGGCTACTGGGACCTGTGTTGCTGAGAGGAAGGGTGAGGTAAGCCCTACTCAACAGCTTTCTCCCTGCTTGGTGCTGGCTGCATCACATTTTCATGTGCCGTGAAAGGGAGCTTCATAGTATGAACCAGTTATAAGGCCTAAAAACTAGGACCCAAGTTTGACTGTAGTAATGCTTGAATTGGCTCTGTCTAAAGAGGCTGGCTGGCCTAGTTGACTGTGGGCAGTTCCTGACCCATTCTCTGAGCTGGAGAACTGCACCGCTGAAACACAAATGGGTACAAGTGCTGACCATGCACCATCCACACACAACATCTCTGCAAATATCTGCAGGGTTTAGGGATTGTTGCACCTACTGCACAACTCCTAGCATCACTGGAGCTCATCCATAACCTGTATGGTATGTCTGGTTGGACATCTACTGTAGTCAAGACTTATTGCTTAATGGTTTTGTTCTGCATGCATCTCTCCCATACATTGTAAGCCAGGGGTTACATGCTGCTATCCCCTCGACTCTTAGTGCTGATGACAGAATGGAGAATCTCAGACCTCCACCTGAGGTGCTGGAAATGAGGCTGGGTCCTGTTATGTTGCTGTTAAATCCTTTCTATATATTGAAAGGCTGTGAGGTTTTACTTAATCTCCCTGGCTGGAAGCACTAGTATAGATGGGCTGCCAGCACTCTGCTGTCATGTCGTTCAGCCTGAAACCCTATTGCTAGCACTAGCGGAATTACCATAGTGGGTATCTTCAGAATGATGTGACTTCTCTTGGAGAACAATCGGGATCAGTAGTAGCACTGATGGGAGTTTGCCCTTCAGTCCAGTCATTTCACTTAGGTGCTTAACAAATAAGGCTAAAATAGTAACACTAAGGGGGAGCAAGGTTTTCTTGCTCTGAGGGTGTTGCTACACAGGGATTAAAAAAACAAAAACCCATGGCTGGTCCAGGTCAGCTGATTCAGGCTTCCAGGGCTCCGGCTCCAGGGCAGAAAAATTGCTGTGTGGACATGTGGGCTTGGGCTGGAGCCTGAGCTCTGGGACCCTGCGAGGGTGGAAGGTCCCAGAGCTTTCGGTCCCCAGATTGAACATCTACACAGCAATTTTTGGCCCCATGAGCCAGAGTCACCTGATATGGGCCAGCCATGGCTTTGCTGGGGCCTTTTATCCCTGTGTGTACACACCTTCAGTTTCTTTGCTGAAGTACAAATTAATCTAATTGCAACATGTTAAAATCCATGATGGGGAAATGCAGATATTAAGGTATTAAGAGCAACACTAACATGCATTGCACATATCTAGGGCGTGGTCCTGTGTTTCTGGTTAAATGCCTCACTTAATAGACTGCTTATAAAACTAATTAAAATTTCAGACTGTGTCAAAGCTAATGGTGCTTTTGGAACTAACTTTTACATGTCCTGATTTTATTCCAGTTGCACAACTAGTTACAATATTGCATAACCTTGTATTTGTACTATATATACTCTAGTAAATGAAGTGTTGAGTACGTTTTAGTAAAACTAAAAGAAAATCAGGAACTAGGGTACATAATGTTTGAAGCATGCAGCATAGCCCTGATTTTTAATTAATTTATGTTAGTATTTGCAGGTCACTTAATGTTTGATTACTGCAAGTGATGTCCTAGAATATTTCAAAGCAAGTTTTTTCCTGACTAGATGCAGGAAGATCTTATCTTAAGAACATGGGGATCAGAAACTAAATGGAACTGATTTTCTATATGTTTAAGAACTCTAGAATACAGCGCTATAGCATGTCCAATAGAAATACTACTAACTGAAAGCTTGCTCCTAAAATTCTTCCATATTTGTAGCCAAGAAACAGTCTTTAAAATCTAGCAGCCGGCATAATTTCATTGAAATTTAGATCTTGCGTTGCATGAAGAGAGGCATGGCTTTAAAGATAACTAGTTAAAAAGCAAAGCCACTTCATAAAATGAGATGCATCCTGTTTACCCTTTTAGTAGTAATTGGCTCTTGTTCCAATGTCCTAGCTAATAACTAAATTTCCTAATCAGGAGCTCTTGCACATGCTTAAAATTGAGAGAAATGTGCTGTATATTCTTACTGCTAGTGTCCACATGCTGCATCTAAGTTCTGCAAAGCAAGTTTACTGATGTGATTATTTGAGACTTTAAATAATGGCTTGGCACTCTAAACAATGGGCTCATCTGTTATTGCAATAACATAAACTAAAACATCTAATTGTTCCTACTAACCTCAATAGTAGGAAAATATACAGTGTTACAAATATGTAGCACTGTATAAAATCAGTAACATAGTTATTGTGCAAGCGCCTGAATTATACTACGTGGGTTGCTGAAAGCAGTAGGCTTTGTCATGTGGTGTTTAAAGACTGAAGATGCAGCTGTGGTAGGCAAATGCATTTGACTTTGGGAGCCTCACTTGCCCTTGGGTGTCAGTTGGCCTTTATAACTTCATTTCCAGATGAGTATAAGCTGGAGTCAGTGAGCGAACGTAGCACTACTTCTGGGTAAACTTGTGAACACTCTATACCAAAACAATCACTAAATCCCAGAAATTGAGTTATTCAAAGACATGACAGCTTTGAAATACATAATCAAGGCATCTAAGCAACCTTAACTCTGCCCCTCTTGCCATGGGTGCACTCTGCAGGGTGACAGATGGTGTCTGCCTCCCCACCTGCTGTTCCCTCTACTGGATTGCAGCATGCTGGAGATGAGGAAACAGAGTACCAGTAGCAAGGGGTGGTGAGCATGGGCCCCTTTCACTAGCACTAATTACTTCCATCCTCCCCTCCAGTGCCTTTGGTATTTCCCATGCAGGGCCATGCAAAGATGCTTCCCCTGCAACTAGTCAGCTACCTCCGGCAACTTTTCCTGCTCAGTTGTCCCCAGCACCTTCTACCATCCACTTGCCTGCCTCAAGTGCCACTGCATGGGTGAAGAAGTAATATCTTCCAGCTCTCTCTCTCCCACCCTCCCTAGAGAGAGTCACTGAAGGAGAGCCCCCCATCTGTTTCAGGGTAGTGGGTGCAGGAGAGGTTCCTTTCTCCACCCCTGCTCCTATGGTTCAATGCTGGAGGTCAGGAACGGTGAGTTCCCATTGGAGAGGCTTCACACATGGAACAGCCCCAAACATAACCAATTTCCTTAGAGCTTGTGGGCTGAAAGACAGTGGGATATCCAAGATGAGCATCCCTCAGTTTAGTTCCAAAGTTACCTACATACATGTGCTAGGCCCTACTCTTCAGTGGCCTGTCATCCTCCCTTTCATAAGTCTCCCTTTAAGAGCCGTTGTATTAAAGGAAGGAATCCCACAGTATTGTTGTAGGGCCAGGAAGAGCACCCAGTGATTGGACAGAGCAAGCTGTGCTAAGCCCTGAACAAAACACAAGATTTAAAATTTTCTGTATTTATTTTTGTCCCTATTCTGGGTTTTTCACACCTCATGATCCACATGTGGGCCTTGGCTGCTTGAGGTCTGATTTTTTTGTGTAGTGGAGATACTAGTTGCTTCTTAGCAAAGGGGAAAAAAAAATTGCTCAGATTTATGGGTGGTCACAGTATCTATTTTTATAAATGTATTGATTACTCCAATCACCAGTTGGGGAAGGAAGAGAAGACGACTTTGAATGGAAGTTCAGACTTTGGACACGTCCTCACTACCGCAGGCAGCGGTTGATGTTTTAGCGATTGATTTCTCGCGTCTTGAGGATGCGAGAAATCTAGCGCTAGCGCTGGCCCGTCAACTCCGGAACTCCAGCTCCCCCTGAGGAGTAAGCTGGAGTTGACAGGGGAGTGCGCCACTGTCGCTGTGAGGACTGGAGGTAAGTTGGCTGCAGATACGCAACTTCAGCTACGTCAATCACATAGCTGAAGTTGGCGTATCTGCAGTCGATCCCCCGCCTTAGTGAAGACCAGCCCTCAGTCTCGGCAATTGCATAGCAACTGACTCTGTTAAGACTAATATAAAGTTAAAGGCTCCCCATTCTCCATTGTTAAGTGGGGCTTTGAGAGCAAAGAGGGCCAGCTTTAGATTCCAGCTCAAATCACATGTTTAATACTTCTTACTTTGGAAGGGAAAACCTGTTCCACCAGGTGGGGTGGTAGCTTTTTCAGGCATAAGCTGCATAAATAGAGATGAGATGCTAGTTACACAACTGGTTGCTTCTACAGGAGGGAATGTTGCAGGGTTTGATTATGGTGCAGAGATTAAGTGCCTTCTTCACCTTCCTTTTTTGAAGGAGAAAATAACTAGATGGCTGTTTAATTCGAGAGTAAAACAACCTTCATACTAATTCCCCCTCCCTCCCTCCGCCTGGCTGATTCACAGCCTCCTGTAGCTAGCTGAGGTGTCAGTTGGGTACTAAGCAAGGTAGCCTAGGTCTGCATACATTTTTCATGTGCAGATCTTTATCCAGTCATTTCCCCCAACATAGCCTTATCTATACTAGAAAAGGCATGTGTGCCTTTGAGTCTGTGCAGCTACAATGGTGTGTATGCTCTGTACCTCAGAGGAATATCCAGCATCCCCAGTGATAGTCCTCTGGCACCTTAAAGACTAACTAAAGTGTTAGAGCAATAGCTCTAATAGTTAGTCTTTAAGGTGCCACAGGACTTAGTCTGGAATTGCAGAAGTGACAAACACGGCTACCCCTCTGATTCTCAGCATCCCCAGGTTCATCCTTGTAAAAGGATTGTGATATCCAATGCAAAGTTTGTCATGTCAGGTGTCTTCAGAAAGCTCATGACACGGAGCATTGTTACTGTAATGTCACTGTAATTGTTACATGAAATTCTAACTTATAACATTACTGTATGTAGTTGAGGCTGAAAATGTAGCCTCATGACTTAAAATGAGCACAAGCAAAAACTCTCCAAGAGCAGAGAGGCAGTTCACACTTCATCAGGGCAGGTATGGGACAAACCCAGACCAGCCTCACAGGAACGAAGGACTCTGGCCTAGGCTGCAATGAGGTATTGCTCACTGACTCTCTGGACGGGGGAGAGGGATGGAGGAGGGCAAAGTCAAGAGGGGGAAAAAGGACATGATAAAAGGGAGAGATTTGCCATGCTCTTCCTCCCTCTCCCACCTATATCCACAGACACAACACCAAGCAACTGAAGTGCTGATCAAAGGGTACAGCTGGCTGAAGAGCAGCCAGCCTGTGGTGAGAAGCATCTAGGGCAGGGATCAGCAACGTTGGCACGCAGGACCACAGGGTAAGCACCCTTAGCGGGCCCCGCTGCTTTATTTACCTGGCATTTTGCCGATCCCGGCTCCCACTGGCTGTGGTTTGCTGTCCTGGTCCAATGGGGGCTGCAGGAAGCGGCGGCCAGCTCCATGCTGCTTCCCGCAGCCCCTGTTGGACCGGGATGGCAAGCCGCAGCCAGTGGGAGCCGTGGT
>ML677359.1:2779652-2976003 GCA_007922305.1 Dermatemys mawii
TCTGGTCACCCTAGAAGCATCAAAGTTTGTAAGGGCATTGAAAGTGTTAAAAACAAAACACATTCTAAGATCTTATTTCATTTGACCAAATCTGACTTGTTATGCTTGATTTATAATCCCTTAATCTACCTTTATAGTTAATAAATCTTTGTTCTACCTGAAGCAGTGCATTGGGCTTGAATTGTGACTCCCTTTGGGAGAACAAGCCTGGTTTGTATCAATTTCTTTGTTAAATTGATGAACTCATAAGCTTGCAGCATCCAGCAGGCATAACTGGACAATGCAAGACAGGATCCTATGGTTGTCAGGGACTGGAGATATTGGCAGGGTCATTCAATTGTACAATCCAGGGAGCAGCTTACATGCTAGAGGCTGTGTGTGAACAACCCAAGAGTAGGGGCTCTCACAGCAGAGCAGGGTAAGGCTGGCTCCCAGAGTAAGGATTGGAGTGACCTAGCAGATCAGAGTCCAGACAACACTAGAGGGGAACATCACAGTGTGACCAGCAGTAGAAACTGCAGTGTAGACATCATTAGTACTTCTGGTTCAGTTAGCTGCAGCAGCAGGGTGAGGGGGGGAACCTACAAAAGTCTAGTGCAAACACGTATTTAAGTTGCTAGTAGCACTGTTAGCATGTCTGGTTTAGAGATCAAGGCATATGGATCATTAGCACAGGATTGCATGCACCTGGAATATGTCCCTGCCCAGTGGAATTAGCTAGAAGTAGATAACCTTGGCTAGACTTCAGTACTAGTCTAAATACTATAGAGAAACTTGTTACTTAAGTTAAAATAGCTTATCTTAGTGACACTAAATTAGCTTTTTATTTAAATGAACCATCAGCAAAAGTTTGAAACATAGGCTTTAGTCAAGATACTACAGTGATGAATCACTTGAATTCCATTACACTTTTCCCCCCAGCCTCTTTTGGACTTCTGCATTTCCTTCTTGGTTGGGGTAGTGAAACAGTGAGTCATGTTGCAAATGTTTTCTAATCAACTAATGCTAAGACTGTTAGTGCAAAGGGAGAACAATCTTTTTTTTTTTTCCCTACAAAAATAGTCTAAAAGGATAGCTCACAACTGTAGGACTCCTTGTGGAACCTTTGAGACTAACACCGTTATCACTGAAAACTGTAGGACTAGCTGGGTTGTGCAACACTTCCTTTGAAAACTAGCTGAAAGGAAGCTGCTCCCTTTAGTTTATCACACTCTTCACAGACTCAGCAGTTTGTATTGTTTTGCCTGTCGATTCTGTTTGGACAGCAAAGATAAGAGTCAAAAAAGAGTAGGCTCTTTAAAATAATCACTGTATGCACTTTAATACCTTGCCAGTAACTGAAACAAAACTGTTAATCCTGTTGTACTTTCATTGTTAGCTAATGCTGAATAGCTGGTCCTTCTCTTTATAGGCAGCAGAACTGCCCTGAGCTCTGGTTCAGTTAACAAAATTGGCAGCACTGCTGCCATCAGACCTAGTTAAACTGACCAGGCCTGAAAGGAACTACTCTAGGCAGATATTGATCAAAACCTTTGCCATTGTTAGAGGCTTCAGCTGCTCCTGTTTGAACCAGATTAAGCATGACTGTTGATCCACACTCACTATGCTGATTTTGTGTTCTGAACAATCGATTTCCCCCATATCAACAGTGGTGTGCTCAAGCTATTTCAGTTGCAGTTTCCTCTGGTTCGAAGCAGCTCTTAGGAACTGTCAGTTTTGGAAGATTTGAAAAGACCGCTAGTGAACTCTGGGAGATTAGGAGGGCTCCTTGCCCTGCGTTGACAATACAACAGTTCAGACTCCTGGTACTCAGGGTTGTCGAAGGCAAATTTAAGCCAAACAATATCCAGACCATGTGTTGGAGCACTTGACAGGAGCAGGGTGCTACTAGGGGGAACCAAAGGTTTCTTAGAGTAGCGCATCTTATGTAGACAGTGGCTTGGAGCCAGGCACTCTAGATTTTCCTGGAAAAATAGGAAGGGAGGCCTTAAAACACACATCCTACAACTCATTCACATACTGCAGGCAGCAAATGCATTCAGTAAAAACAGGTTCATGGCTGGCTTTAAAATAAATGGTCTTGTGACTACTACAGAAATGAAATGGTCAGACTTCCATATAGGTTGGCTTTATGGGGCAGTGAGCCATTGGATGTTATGTTGCATAATGGCTGGCTGTACAAGTTTTCTGTTAACCTTTTGATCCTTCCATTCCTAAAAGGGCATGGTAGGGCAAAGTGACTTTAATACCCCTTCCTTGCTACTCTACAAAATGTGAAAGGGGGAAGCGCAAGGGTTGCAAACTTGGTAATTTTTAAACCAGATGTTCCAGCTGGGGTGCTGGAACCTCCCCTCCCTGCTTCTCCCCCTGAGACCGCACCCCATCCGCTTCTCTTACCCCTTCCCCACCCTTGTTTGCTGCTTCTCCCACCCACCACCTGCTACCCAGATCAGAGAGATGAGCCTGCAGAGACAGGGCTGGGAGCTGCAGCTGCCCAGTGAAGGTAGGAGGCAGCCCTGGCTGAGTAGGGCCTGGAGCAGATGATGAACTGGGGCCGCTCCTGCTTGCAGCATCTGGATTTTGGGTGTTCGGTTAGTAAGTCTGACAGACACTGTCCAGTCCCCTTTTCAACTGGACTCACTGGTTGAAAACTGGGCACCTGGCCGTGGTAGGAAGTGCTGACTGTGTAGTGCTGGTTGATGATAGTTACAGTCCACAAATGGTTGTCTTTATGTGGTGACTTTGGTCATAGTCCATGCCCCAGTAGGGGCCCAAACTTGGTTAGGCTGAGGCCCTGAGAAGTTACTGAGCTACAAATGATCACTACAGCTGGCTGATAACATGTTTGACTTGCCTGCAGGAGCTTTCATGTCAGTGTGTAGGCATCTGTTACCTCTGAACCCAGCAAAAAGCTACTGCAATAGTATGCTATTCCTGTTTGTCCTGGTGTAGAGTAATCACATGATCTGCCTGCTGAGCCTAAGTTCCTGCTGCTTAGCCTCGTTTTTTGTCAAATTTGCTTGTCTGTCATTTTTTTACAATGAGAGAGCAACACAGCACCTCATTCAGAGGAAGCCTTAAGTGTGTGTGTGTCAGGGGATGTGAGGGAATACTGAATTGTTACAGTCCCCGCTAACTAATCTGGCCTCTTTCTGTCACTTCTTGGTGTGCAGTGTGGGGAGAAGTTCTGAAGTTTAATCTGAGTGGGAAAGCTTGGGCTTTGTCCTTTCAAAGAATGTCAGATTATGACCTCTAGGAATCTAACATGTGCAGCCCACTGCTCTACCAGCTGAGTAGGCTATTCAACTGCTTAGCAAAGTGGCATGTGTTACATGGAAATAGAAAAGTGTCCTGGAAAGGAGGAGGGAAAAGCATACAGTTAGACCAGGCCTGCACAACATGTGGCCCAGGGGCCACATGCAGCCCGCAGGGGCTCACTGTGCAGCCGGTGGGAAGTAAGTAGGGGTGGGGCAAGCGAAGCGATGGGGTGGGGGGAAGTGGAGGGGGGCAGGGCTTTTCGTCCCACAGCTGGATTTTTTGCAGTAATATGGCCCTTGCCGATTTCCAAGTTGTGCAGGCCTGAGTTAGACCATTAGACATCTGTCTCAAAATATGAATCTTTTTCAAGGTATTAAGAGTTTCTGGTTGTGCACTTGCTTTAGTCTGTCTAGACTTGCCAGTAATCTAAAATTGATAATCTTGATGTCTGATTTTAGGCTTGCTTACTTTAACTTGTGTTTCAGGTGAGAGCTGTGTCTGTGGATCTGAATATTGATCCTTCCCTCCAAATTGACATCCCAGATGCCCTGAGTGAAAAAGACAAAGTGAAGTTCACCGTACATACTAAGGTAAATTCATGGTGAAAGGGGAAAGTGGTTAATACACACACATGCAGGCTTACAATCCACTTGAATGAGGCAAGCAGGATACTTACCTTGTTGTCAAATGGGCCTGTACCATGAACTCCTAGATTTTAGGCTTTTTTTAAAAAAAACAAACTGCAGTGCTTAAACATAACAGCCATACTGGATCAGACCAAAGGTCCATCCAGCACAGTATCCTGTCTTCCAACAATGGCCAATGCCAGCTGCTTCAGAGGGAACAAATAGAAGAAGGCAATTGAGTGATCCATACCATGTTGTTCACTCCCTGGCTTTTGGCAGTCAGACCTGGGGACACCCAGAGCCTGGGGCTGCATCCCTGAGCATCTTGACTAATAGCCATTGATGGACCTGTCCTCCATGAACTTATCTGATTCTTTTTTTGAACCCAGTTACACTTCTGACCATCACAACATCCCCTGGAAACAAGTTCCACAAGTTGACTGTGCATTGTGTGAAGAAGTACTTCCTTTTGTTTGTTTAAATGTGCTGCCTATTAATTTCACTGGGTGACCTCTTGTGTGAAGGGATAAGTAACCCTTATTTACTTTTGCCACACTAGTTATGATTTTGTAGACCTCTATCATATCCCCACCTTAGTCGTCTCTTCCAAGCAGAAAAGTCCCAGTTTTATTACTTTCCTTACATGGAAGCTTTTTATATCCTTAATCATTTTTATTACCCTTCTCTGTACCTCTTCCAATTCTAATACCAATCTTTGGAGGTCAGGCGACCAGAACTGCATGCAGTATTCAGGCATCGGCGTGCCATGGATTTGTACAATAGCGTTATTTTCTGATGATTACTGTCCGTTTCCTAATGGTTCCTTCATTCTGTTAGCTCTTGACAACAGCTGCATGAATGTTTGCAGAGAATTATCCACAATGACTCCAAGGTCTTTTTTTGAGTGGAAGCAGCTAATTTAGACCCCATTATTGTGTATGTATAGTTGGGATTGTGATCTCCATTATGCATTACTTTGTATTTATCAATATTGAATTTCATCTGTCATTGTTCCCCAGTTACAGGTTGGTGAGATCTTTTAACTCTTTGCAGTCTGCTTTGGACTTAGCTATCTTGAGTAGTTGTCATCTGTAAATTTTGCCATCCCATTGTTTACTACTGTTTTCAGATTATTTATGAATACTTTAAACAGCACTGGTCCCAGTACAGATCCATGGAGGAGCCTGCTATTTACCCCTCTGTTCTGAAATCTGGCCATCTATTCCTACCCATTGCTTCCTGTCTTTCAACCTGTTACTGATCTGAGAGGACCTCTCCTTCTTATCCCATAGCTGCTTATTTGCTTAAGAGCCTTTGGTTTGAAACCTTGTCAAAGGCTTTCTGAAAGTCCAAATAAATTGTATCTATTGGATCCCCCTTGTCCACATCTTTGTTGCTCTCTTCCCCAAATTCTAGTAGATTGGTGAGGCATTTCCCTTTACAAATGTTGTGTTCATGTGTATCAGTAAAGAACAGAATTATCAATCATTTCAACCAGTTTGCCTGGTACAGCCAGTAATCCTAATTTCAGTAACTGCCAGGATTGCCTCTGGAGTGTATTTTTTTTAAAAAAAATTTGTTGGCTATCCTCCAGTCATCTGGTACTGAAGCTTATTTTATCAATAAGTATGTACCACAGTTCTATACTTTCATATTTGAGTTTCTTCAGAACTTTTGGGTGAATCCCATCTGGTCCTGGTGACTTATTACTGTTTAATTTATCCAAAACCACCTCTAGTGACACCTCAACCTTAGGCACATAAAAGGAATGGCTCAGGTGTGGGAATCTCTCATCCTCTGCAGAGACAAGTGAGTCAAAGAATTCACTTAGCTTCTCTACAATGGCCTTATTTTGCTTTTAGCACCTCAATTGTCCAGTGGGCCCATTGTTTGGCAGGCTTCCTGCTTCTGATGCACTTAACATTTTTACTGGGTTTTTTTATGTGCCTCTTTGCTAATTGCTCTTCAAATTCTTTTGTCCTGCCTGTTCATAATTTTTTCACCTTAAGAAAAGAAAGAACTGTCCAAATGGAAACCAAGTGACTGATGCAGGATTGTTATCGTGAGTCTTCATACAGATCAGTACTGCCGTTCTTAGCTTTGCTAAGCAGTAGTGGATGTCAGTCAACCTCCCTAGGCCTCTGTTTCCTTATCTGTAAAATGGAGATAATACCTGCCTCATTTTTGTAAAGTTTACAATCTACTGCCGAAAGCACTGTGTAAGAGCTAGGTATAATTAATTCTGGCCAGCTAAAGTGGTGTGGCACATTTGAATATCTTGTTCCGACAAAATTATCCTTTCACTGCTAAAGGAGATATGCAAAGAGAGCTCAATTAACTGAGGGCTAGCCAACACTGGAAAAGGCAGTTAGGTGTGGCCTTCGCTAGTCAAAAGGACTTGCTATGGAAACAATGAACAAAACTGCTTCTAAAAACACTAGCTTACAAAACAGTAGGACTTCTTTATCTCTTCTCTTCCAGACTACACTGCCAACTTTTCAAAGCCCAGAGTTTTCAGTTACGAGGCAGCATGAAGACTTTGTGTGGCTACATGATACACTTACTGAAACTGAAGAGTATGCAGGATTTATTGTAAGTGTGTGTTGCTTAGAATTGAATTATAATGGGGAAAATCAAATATGGTGCACCTAAGAGGAAGTTAGTAAGGATGCTAACCCTGCTAAAGTAAATACCGCTAGCATTTTCTGTCTTGGATCTTTGCTATGCAGATTCAATGTGGTTGTAACATTTATCTTCCCTGAACTGTCTGAAAACATAGGGCATTACCGCTACCTTCCACTCTGTAAGCTCACGGTATGGGAATCGTGCAGGTACTGCAGAGTGGATTTGCCTCACGTTAGTATCGTTCCTTACCCCCTATAGAAGCCCTTCTGGAGAGAGAGCCATTGATTACCCTGCTGCAAGGACTTTTGAGAATTTGACACCTCAGTGTTGAGTCTGAGGGTAGCAGCTGGTGGAGAGCCTCCATTAGTACAGCTTCTCCAGGAGCCATGCAGATCACAGGATAAACGAGGCAAGAGGCAATACAGAAATAAAGGCCCATGTCTCCACATGTGACAAAGGATTTGTGGGTATTCTGGACGAGCCCTGTTGCACCCAAAAACCAAACTGCACTATGCAAAACATGGGTAAAAAGAGTAGCAGTACATTAGTTTACAAGGTAGCTATGGAAGCTCTAGGAACCTTCACTATAGAGTGATAGGCACTTGCAACCAATACAGTCTTTTATATTGATTAGATACCTCCAGCGCCTTCAAAGCCTGACTTTGATGGTCCCAGAGAGAAGATGCAGAAACTTGGGGAAGGTGAAGTGTCTATGACAAAAGAGGAATTTGCAAAAATGAAGCAAGAACTAGAAGCGTAAGTATGTGTAGTCTGTGTGTATAAAACAGTCAGTTCTGCATCTTGATGGAGGATCTACTTGTATAGTAATACCAAACCTTAGCCTTATTTTAAACAGGGTTGGTGCAACTTCACCATAACACCTTTAACCATGTCTCTTTTTCTAGAAAGTCTTGGATTTGGTTAAACCATATAAATGCCTAACAACCTTAGTAACTTTCTCAGCCCTGAAGAAGAGCTCTGTGTAGCTTGAAAGCTTGCCTCTCCAACAAAAAAAGTCCAATAAAAGATTCTCCCGCCCAGCGTGTGTCTCTAACCTTCATAAAACATCTTTTGGCCATCACTGTGAATTCTAAAATGTACTGGAAACAGCCAGGTGGATACAGGAATGCTTGTTCAGAAGCACTAGGCCAAAACCCGAAGCATTAAATAAAACTTGTTTATGCAGTGAAGTAAGCAGTTCAGACTGCACATCTTCATCAGTGCTTAACTTTGAGATTTTTTCCCCCTGTGGTCTTCTAGTGAATACCTTGCTGTCTTTAAGAAGACCGTGTCATCACATGAAATTTTTCTTCAGCGACTTTCTTCTCATCCTGTGCTCAACAAAGATCGTAACTTCCATGTCTTCCTAGAGTATGACCAGGATGTAAGGAATCTTTTTCCATTTCCTCTACACTTCTGGGACAGAATGTTAAGAATGCAGTCAGTTTCCATGAACTCATTTAGACTTTGCTGTAGCTGTAACAAAAGTGATAATTTAAACGCACAATCCTACATAGTGTTTATATGGTTATTTATGTAGGACTACACAACCAACTTCTCAAAGGATATCATAGGGCCAAAAATTCCATTTCACTCAAAGCTTTTTTTGGGGGGGGAGGGGGAAGGGAGTGGGGTGGATGTCAGTATTAATGACAAACTATTGCCTCAAAGTATAAGCGGCAACATACAAACCAGGCTCGATTGACTTTAACACTGACTTTAAATCAGCAAATGGGGAAACATTGATTTAAATCTGATTCAAATCTTGTTTTGCATGTGAACCTTTCAGTTATCTTCCAAAAGAGGCTCATTCTCATGGTGGTATAATTTGGTACTACTTTTTGCTAGCTGGGAGGATGCACTAGGTCAGGGGTCTCAAACATGTGGCCTGTGGAGTTCTTTGCTGTGGCCTGCCAAGCTCCCTGTGCAGCCCCCCTCCATCTCCCCAAGTTACTTCCTGTGGCCGCTAAACTACCCTCACCCCTTTTGAGTTATTTCCATGGCCACTAAACTCTCCTCCTCCCCACATGCTGCTCCCACTACTCTACCTACCTCCAGGCAGTTCCTGCTGCCAAACAGCTGTTTGGTGGCTTAGCAGTTTCCAGGAGGGAGGGAGGAATGGGAAGCCATGTGCACAGGGGAGGAGTGGAAGAGGCAGGGATTTGGGGAAGGAGTTGGAATGGGGGTGGAGAGGGGGCAGAATTGAGGTGGGGACTCTGGGGAATGGGGGAAGAGAAGGGGTGGAAAGAGGCAGGGCCTCATGGAAGGGGTGACATGGGGGTGGGGCCAGGGGCAGCAGGGGTGAGAGTGGGGGAGTATGTCAGTGGTGTGTCCCTCAGGCTAATGCATTAGCTCTCATGAGGCCCTTGATTATTAGTTTGAGATCCCTGCACTAAATCATGGTTTGTAGCAAACTATATTTAGATGGAAACTTAGAATTTGATTTAAAATGCATAGACAACGTTTAAAAATGCTTTAAACAAAAGAGCCTTAAATCTTCTTTATTTAAGAAAGATAAGCAGGTCTTAAATTAAAAAAAATATTTTGATAAACTTATTCAAGCAAGCATTCATGTAGTTAAGGAATTGACTTGACTTGCTGGTAGTCATGTTCAAGATTTTAGAACTTGTAGATCTCATTCCCATACACACTTCCATAGATTGGAGGAGGTAGGGGGTGGAAGGGAAACAAGCTTTCAACCAGCTTAGTTTCTCCACTTTGAATCAACTAGTAATTGAATTGAACTTTTTAAATATACAAAACAAAGAATCATTTCTCCACCTGCAGAAGAGGTTACTGTTAAGCTGGTTTACCCCTTCAACAAACTTTGATTTCAAGTGCTTAGCCAGTGACTTCCTTTGACTTTAGCCACGAACATACTTCTCAAATACTCTTGTCTTTTAAACATAGTTCATCATTCAGAACTAATTTTAAACAGGAATATTTTTAAAGAAAAATGTACTTAAAGCCCTTTAAAAATTTTACCTACCCTGATCAAATTCAGCTTCAGAAAAGCCTGTGCACTTCAAATCAATGTCCTTTCTCCAGCTGTAGGAGCTCCTGTTTAACATGCCCATTACACAGTGTATCTGCTTTGTATGTTCCCTTTTTATTCAGAGGGATTAAATACTAGTTATTAAAGTAAGGTGCATTTTGAATGCACCTGCAGCTGTGGAAAAGACAGTTATAACATCCTTGTTCAGAAATTTCTTTGTGCTAAATTCATTTAACTCCCAGGCTTCTAACAATAGTCCCTTCATTGCAAGACCTCTCTGGTGCTACAACTTGAAAACAGCAATTCTAGCGGAAACTTGCAAGTCAATCACTTTAAAATATACCTAGGACTTAGTTAAATGCAAACATCACTTTGTATGGTGCAGTGACAACACCAGTAAAATATTAAATTTGAAGCTTGTCTTTGAACTACTTCTTGCTGCCCTAAAATGCTTTTATCGTGTTGTGTTTTAGCTAAGTGTTCGGAGAAAAAATACAAAAGAAATGTTTGGTGGCTTTTTAAAAAGTATGGTGAAGAGTGCTGATGAAGTCCTCTTCTCTGGAGTGAAGGTAAGATTCGCTCCCCTTCCAACAACACTTCCTCCCCAACCCCTGGCTGCGTTGGTCCCTTCCGGGAGTGACATGGGGCCGGGGCAGGCAGGGAGTCTGCCTTCGCCTTGCTGAGCTGTCCAAAGTAAGGGCTGCCTAGCAGGAGGCTGCACCCCAGCCCTGAACCCCCTCCTGGAGCCAAAACCCAGAGCCCCCTCTCACTGCAGATCCCTTGACCCTAGCTCAGAGCCTGCATCCCCTCCCAAACCCATGCCCCAGCCTGGTGAGGGTGAGGTGGAGTGAGCAAGGTGGGACCTCAGGAAAGGATTCCCGCATTAGCACAGCCAAGTTCATTAAATACATAGTACATGCAGTCATAACTTGTATTTTGTATTACAGCAAGATCCATAACTTCTGAACTGTGTGGTTAGGTTTTTTCAGGGGTCATGTTATTTTAAACTGCTGCCCATCACATGCCACTGGCCTGGGGAATCAGGTCTGCAACATCATTAACTTGAGCCCCCTGACATCATGAGCTACTTCAGCAACCCAAGTTGAATGGAGATGTCAAAAGGAAAATTAAAATTCAGTATCTCCAGACTCTTCTTGGAGGTCCCTCATCACTTCTGCATAGAGGAAATTCGTACTAGAGAAACTTTTTAAGCAGCTTCGGCTTGTTTCACTGTGTACACTGAAGTGGGGTGTGTGGATTAGAAATGTGGAACCACACTTAATGACAAGATTCACTACATAAGGACAAAGGTTTAAAGTTTATTACAGAGCTCATTGGTAAATGGAGATGCTGATGCTCTAGCTGTGCAATGAGTCTAGCAGATCAAATTCTCTTTTTCAGGAAGTGGATGACTTCTTTGAACAAGAGAAGACTTTTCTCGTAAACTACTACAACAGAATCAAGGATGCATGTGCAAAAGCAGATAAGATGACAAGATCGCATAAAAGTGAACTCTCCTTACAAATCTTTTCTATGTAATCTCAGTGATGTCACTAGAGACACAGCTGAAAGCACTGTCCTTGTTCCCGCAGATGTTGCAGATGACTACATCCACACTTCAGCTTGCTTGAACAGCCTGGCTTTAGAAGAGCCCACAGTCACTAAAAAGTAAGCAAACACCCTCATTGTTCAGTGAATACCTGTTCTTGGAGTTACATGTGGAGCACTAATTTTAATTATTACACAATAAACTGAATCCTGACTTTGAGGTCCTCTTTGATAATTAGTATCTGTAGTGTTCAGAATGTGGGTTTATTTCTATTTTTTAATGGTACTGTCAGTATGGCACACTTGAACTTTAGCTGCATATCCAGTTCCACTTACTGTTTTTAAATAGAATCCTAGCTGAATCCAGCAGATTTGGACTCTTGGTGCACAGGATGTCCAAATTTTAGCTTTCTAGAATTGGAGGGACTTTGAGAAGTTATCTACTCCTGCAGGGGACAGGAGTAATTATCTAGACCATCCCTGACAGGTGTTTGTCCAACCTGCTCTAAAAATCTCCAATGATGGAGATTCCACAACCTCTCTAGGAAATTTATTCCTATGCTTAACCACCCTGACAGGAAGTTTTTTCCTAATTTCCAACCTATACTGCTCTTGCTGCAATTTCAGCCCATTGCTGCTTGTCCTATTCTTAGAGGTTAAAGCAGAATTTTTCTCCCTCCTCCTTGTAACAGTCCTTTATGTACTTGAAAACTGTCCCCTCTCAGTCTTCTCTTCTCCAGACTAAACAAATCAATTTTTTTCAATCTTCCCATTATAAATGTTTTCTAGACCTTTAATCATTTTTGTTGCTCTTCTGTGGACCTTCTCCAATTTGTCCACATCTTTCCTGAAATGTGGCACCCTAGACTGGAGACAGTACTTCAGTTGTGGCCTAATCAGTGCAGAGTAGAGCAGAAGAATTAGTTCTGCTAATACATCCCAGAATGTTTTGCTTTTTTTCCCCAACAGTGTTGACTTGTGATCCACTATGACCCCCAGATCCCTTTCTACATAGTCCTTTCTACAGACATTTCCCATTTCGAATGTGTTATACAAAATGTTATAGAAGCCCTGTCTAACGTATAACTAAGTTAGTCATGCACAAGGTACAAGCTTGTCTGTAAACGTGATGTGTCCACAAATGGCCAGTACTCATGGTGGAAACTAACCATATGTGTCCTTTGCCTGGAGCCTGTAGTAGTCTGACACATCTGTCTTCTGATGTCAGAATTTTTAGCATAGAAGGGACCCCTGACTACTTGTAAACAGGTTGGCCTTCCTCCTTCCTAGCTCCTGAATATATTGCCCTGAGGACATACAGTGGAGCACCCACAAAATGAGACTTCCTATATGTTTTAAGGTGCCCGGGATAGCTGTCGGTATCTTCCCATTCATTGGATGTTTGTGGATTTGGGGAGACACTGACTTGTAATTGTCTATATCAAGGCTCTTTCTCAATGCAAGACAGCAATTAAATGGATCAGGCCAGTTTTTACTGGGAGAGACCCATTACGTATACAAGGCCTGAATAACTTGCGTCAAGAAGTGTGGTGCAATGCAAAATGTCCACCTCAAAGTGGGGTCCTGTAACACTTCGTGGCACTAGAGCATAAAGACAAGCCCTCTGGAACAAAGAGCTTACAAGTTGGGTAGACTCTCATAAGCAGGCTAAAGTTAAAAGCTCCTTGTTTCATTCCTGACAGTGTAAGAGAATGTTTTCTTTCTTGTACTTGAATTTCCTCATTCAAATAAGGACTTATCTAAACCTGCACCTACACCAGTATAGAAGCTTGTGTAGGTTTCTGCTCTAATGCTAACCAACCTTGTGTTTAAGTGCTATGTTACAGATTTCCATGATGCGTGAATAAAATTTTGTGTTTGTGCTTTTTTTCCCCTTTTTAGGTACTTGTTGAAAGTTGCTGAGCTCTTTGAAAAACTCAGGGTAAGAGCTTCTTTGAAGCACTGTAAATCTAAGTTTCATTGTCTCGTTACCTCATTGCTATCTACTCCTTTCTTCTGTAGAAGGTAGAGAGTCGTGTGTCATCAGACGAAGACTTGAAGCTGTCTGAACTGTTAAGATACTACATGCTCAATATAGAAGCAGCGAAGGTGAGCACTTCTGCTAAAACTCATCCTGTGGTGTTCACTGAACTTGGGTACTAACTTGCTAATTAGCACGTGAGCTTGTGTCGGGAAAAAACCCCACAACAAGGAATACAGCCTGTCTCTCTCCCACCCTCCCTTGTGCCTGGAAAAATAGACGTGCTGTACATGTTTCCTGGGCTTTAATTCAGAGGACTGGAGTAGGAAAGCTCAGAGCAAAATGTTCTGATGGGGATCCTTGACAAGCCACTCCTGCCTCCAAGACCAGGGATCTGACTGCTTAAATAGCTCAGCAGTTGCAGTCAGCTGAGGAGACTCTCAAGCTGTCAAAACTCCCTTTTAACCACATGATGTAAAAGCTGATCTTCAGAGCAGGAGGTCAGGTCTACCAGCTGTTTTAGTTCGAGTCTTGAAAAAGCCTTTCAGGTTTCTAATTGGATTGTGTTATGCAACATTGTTTAAAATCTTGGTTTGTAAGAAAATAATTGGACCATACGCAGCCATACCCACGTGAGTCTTGTTTTTTGCCTTAATTACAACAATCTCAGGTTGGATATTTAGTGTATAACAGCTTTCGTCAGCTGAAAACAATCTTCCAGCACGTCTGTCAGTATTGGGGGAACTGGATGACAGGGGATGGATTCCTTGATCTGCCTTGCTTCCATTGGAAGCATTTGGCACTAGCCATGGTCAGAAGACTGTGTACTGGGCTAACTGGACCATTGGTCTGACTCAGTGTGGCTGTTCTTACATGCTAAGTCCCCTGAGGGTCGGTCTGCACTGCAAAGAGACAGCTGTGGCTGGCCTGTGCTAGCTGACTTTGGGTATGCAGGGCTCTTTCATTGCTGTCGGCTTCTGGACTCGGGCTGGAATCTGAGCTTTGGGACCCTTCATGGTGGGAGAGTTCCAGAGCCTGGTTTCCAGCCCAAGCCGGGAAGCCTACACAGCAATGAAAGAACACCGTGAGCCTGAGTCAGCAGGCCCATGCAAGCCGTGGGTTTCTCTTGTCTGTGTAGCTCAAGGTATGTCTATCACCATTCCCATAAAGCTCTAGGGTGGGAATTTCAGAAATGCTTAGTGTAGTCCTAATGCTGTTCCCATTCAAATAATGGTAAACCCACTGACTTCAATGGGGAGAGACTTTAATTTAGCATGAGTTCTTTCAAAAACCACACCCTTCATATTTAAGATTAAAAATGGCACCTGCCTTCTACCACATCGTGGCTTTGTCATGGATTTGGTGTGAACTTGAGTTTACACTTGTTTAGATCAAGGTTATGGTGGGACCTTCCATACACCTTTAAAGAGCCAGCTTCATTGCTGGTTAGTGTTCCATTCTGATCATACTGGTGATGTTACAAAGGAGGGTACCACACTGTGTTAGATGTTGAAATAGTGCAGATGGAAACCTTAGTAAGCTTGTGGTTTGCATCAGGCTTGTACCTTGGTGTGTATAGAGTATAATAAATGATGTTACTGCATTGGATCATTCAGAGAAATGCAATTCAAAGATTATAGCCAGTCAAACAGTGGTCTCAGTATCCTTTGTAGTTCTACAGGGCACTGATGCCTTGTAACAGTTTTTATACAGAGCACTGTTGTATTTCTAGATTAGTGTAAATACAGTGCTAGTGTAATCTCTAGGTGCTTAAGGAGTGACATTAATGGCTGCAGAAAGTCCTGCCTAATCCCCCTGGAGCAGAAGTATCCTATCCAGGGTATGGCTGCTTGTAAGGAAGGAAAAGCAACCCTAGGACGCTAAGGGTATGGATAATCTTCCTTTAGATGAAGGGGAGAGAGTGGCATGATGTGTTAAAAATATGGAGCTTTAAATAAGTGAAGTGATTCTCCTGGAGCATCTATTGTAAGCATTCATAAACACTGCTCTTGAACTGCTAAGCTACTTTCAGCCTCTTTTTATGCTTTTTTTTTTTCCTTCTCAGAGGTAGGATCAAGTGGTCTGCTGGCTTAAAGTACAGTTTGTGTGAGGCTTATTGCTTGCCTTACTCCGTAACCAAAGCACAGAATCCAGAACCAAATCCTCTAGATGCCGTTGATACAAATAAGAGTAATATCTGACAACTTTTTTTTTTTTAAGGATCTCCTATACAGACGTACCAAGAGTCTTGCGGACTATGAAAATTCAAACAAAGCCCTGGACAAAGCTAGATTGAAAAGCAGAGATGTCAGACTGGCGGAAGCACATCAGCAAGACTGCTGTCAGAAGTTTGAAAAGCTTTCAGAGTCTGCAAAGGAAGGTAAATCCTCATTACTGCACACTCCATTCCATTGATCCTCTGCAGCCTTGCAAGGCCTCTTGGAGTTACTATGAAGAAATTCCCCTCTACATGTGCTCCACAGCTCACCCAAAAGTCTCATTTCTCTCAGCTCTTCTCTCCAGGCTAGCACACTGAGTAAGGTAGTCAAGCAAACAAGTTTCACATCACATGGACAAGTCCCAGCATCCCCAAATATTCCTTTCTAATAATTGGTGACCTCAAACGTTCAGTCATCTGGTGTTCTTCAATCTAAGTAGATCATTGTAATACTGAAGAAAAAACAGGGGGCTATTCCTTATGCTGCTTTAATGGTCCAGCGCTTTTCTTTTGGGTTGAAGCTTTTTGATCTTGCTGTTCTCGCTCCAAGGGTAACTTTGGAACTAAATCCCTTCAGCTACATGAAGTCAAGGTACCCAAATGGGTGTAGATCAATGGTCCATGTAGAGCAGTACTTGTCATGCAGGTCTAGTGTGAGAGGTATCTAATGGAAAAAGAAGTAAAACTCTTCTGATCAGAGCCCAAGCCCGCTAGTAAAACACACACAGGAAAGTGGTCTTCCCTCATTCTGGTTTCCCAACAATCCCCACTCCCAAGGCTGCTCTACTGGCTAGGAGGGGCATTCTAGGGCAGAGCTTGAGGGTCAGCCATACTCACCTGATCATCTCTTGCACAAGGGCAGGAGTGATCTGGGATGCACATGCTGCTGGCCAGAACATAAATGTACATGACTGCAGCTTTTCTTGTGGCCAGATAATACAGTTGGAGAACTGCTTGCATGCACCACCTCAGGAGTACAGGACTGAAACGTCTTCACATCACATATGAAGTGACTCTTCTGAATACTCTCTCTGAAGGGAAAATTTGATTTAGGAAACATACTTACGGGTGTCAGTACATGCATCACAAACTGAGCACACATTAAGATGCATAACAGTGCAACTCCATAGCACTGATGTGACCAAGCACCCAAAGCAGAGAACTGACAATTCAATTCTACTTGACCTGCCTCTGACTTGCTGTCACTTAAGGTAGGTCACTTAACCTTTTTGTGACCTACATAATGACACATTCATTCCTGACCTGGGTGGGAGGTAAACCTTGGATTTAAAGATCTCTAAGCACTTTACAAAGTACTTTCCATGAAAGTTCATGTAGTATTGCAGCATGAATGACTAAAGCTATGGCTACTCTAATAATCTACTGCACACTGCATTCAACCACTGCTATTCAGGAGTATGTACCTAAGTCTAGAACAGAGGTGTTTATTATTTTAAGGAAGGAAAAAAAAACCTAGTTGACTCAATTTTTGCTGGACTATCTAGTCAATGTCCATCTCTAACTTGCCCTCTTGCATTTTATATAGCAGTCCCTTGTGTATACTAGGGATTCTGCAAAGATGTGGGGTTCCTACTCCAAACAGCTAATCTAGGATTAAGCACACAAGGAATGAGGGAAGGGATGCAAATGCATAATCAGATGAGGTGAACAAAGCACTGTCTAGTGGTGCTGTGTTCTAGAATGTCTGGCAGTCGAGCCATGGCTAGTCCCCCTTGCTCGACCTGCCTCCATGCAGAGAGGAGGCATGACCCATTGTCTGACTGTCAGCTGTTCAGCATTACCTTCCTAGATCAGGTAAGCCACACTTCCTTTCTCTGATTCCTTACACATGGAGTCTTGCCCTGTGTTGGAGCTAACTCATTTAAACCCTGCCCCTTTCTCCTGTGGTACCACCCTATAGTCAGTCTCCCCATGATGCAAAGAAGTTCAAAGACCAGATTCCTGGGCTGTTGTACAGGTGCCACCCTGTTCCTGTTTCCTCTAGGAGAGTATAAAAGCAAGCCATAGGGCTATTCATTGGAGTCCTCAGGTCTAGCTCTCCAAAATTTCAACTCCTTGAAGACACTATTCAGAGGATGAAATAGGCAGGGGTGTCAAACTCATTCTGAGTGCTGAATGCTGCTTGTAGTCTGAATCACATTAGGATGGCTTGACTTGCAACCATGCAAATGTAAACGTTGCCAATTAAAACCCTGAGTTGGCAGACTGATACCATGTGCATGAAGGGGAGGTGAAGGACAGGTCCTTTTACATTCCCCGCTTGCCCAGAATTTAGCGTTCCTATATTCCCACCCTCTTGTGTTTGTAGAACTGATCAGCTTCAAGCAGAAAAGAATAGCAGCCTTTCGTAAAAATCTAATTGAAATGGCTGAGCTGGAAATCAAGCATGCAAAGGTAAGTGTGCACTCTCTCTGCTCCAATGTAAAGTGCACAGCTGTAGCACTACATCTGGGACCACAAACTCCCTAACATTTCTGGTGAAATTACTTTTTACTCTTTGCACATTAGAGGATTGTTCTTTCCTTTTTAAAAAATATATAATTTTAGTTTTACACCTTCTTGAAATCAATTTCTAAAACTAGGAAGAGCCAGATATCTTTTAATTACATGAGTGAAAAAATTAGTATGCAACAGGTCTCTGCCTTGTTCTGGGTGCAGGCTGGAGGATGCTTGGGGATTGAATATCCAATGTGGATAAGGAGACTGCTTGTAAGACCCCTGCCTTATTTGCTGGAGTAGTTGGAAAGGTTTAGAGAGCTGCAGGAAGATAGGACCCAGTTCTCCTGGGTTTCTTCCACAGACTCTGTGCTGCTGCACAAATCACTTAAATTCAGAGGTGGCCACTGTGTTCCTCATCTTCTGAGAGCCCGACTTGAGACACCTGTGGCCTCATTCCTGAGTGCTCAGCACTCAGACCGCCAAATAGTGCATGGGAGCTGCAGTGCTCAGCACCTCTGAATAAGCAGACTGCAGGTATCTCGTGTTGGGCATTAATCATTTAGGCACCCCCAGTTAGTGGACACTTGCAAATCCTAGCCTTGAATATCTGTGCCTTGGTTCCCCCATCTCACTAGTTGCACAGAAGATCTTGCAAATGTTTGTTTTCTAGTAAGTCCTGAATGAGATGGGCCCTGTGGGTGGAGGAGGATAGTATGATCTCTTAATTGAGGAATAAATATGCACCACTTCAAGGGGCAGAATTAAGGTTGCACAAGCCACCTTAATTTTGGCACTTCCTAACTTGAATGCTTATCTGTGCATCCTTGTAGTGGTCTTCGTAGTGATGACAGAACTCTACCTTTCAGACAGAGTAGAGAAAATTCAGCCTTTCCATTTGAGATCATAACTGCTAAGCTCACTTGTTTCCAGTGTGTGAATTGATTTGATCCCATGCTTCTCACTCAATTAACTGTCTTCCCTTCCAGAACAGTGTCTCTCTCCTGCAAAGCTGCATTGACTTGTTCAAGAACAACTAAGGCGCCTTAATCTGAAAAATGTGAAAAAACCGCATCAGTTGCACTCAACAGCCATGGAAAAATTTATATTTAGCTTGACTTCATTAGGTTAAAATATATAAAGACGGTCTCAAACATTTTGTTTGACTAATACTTAACCATGCTGATGCCAATGTATTGGCTTCCATGGTATAAATGAAAGCTGAATTGCATGTGAATTACTTGGATGTAGCTAATTTCCTGTTGAGAGTTAATATCTCCAGGTAAGCAAAAAGTACAAGTACTAGATTTCAGAATGACCAGTTTTCTAATGATAGAGGCAATTTTATCCAAGGGTGAACTGTGAATGAAATACAGTGGCATTGCAATCTCTCTATATAGCCTAAACTGTTTGTTAAAGACATTCATATTTGGGAGGGTCTTATGTACATTCTTAAGCAATTTTGTAAGGTAAAATACATTCCACTTCATAGCCAGATTTCTACTACACTGTATTTTGGATTTCTATAACTACATTCAGTATTTGTACACTCAGCAATACAGCAAAAATAAAGATGTCTAATACTATAAAATATTTCTGTAAACTAAATGGCCTTGTATAATAGACCATCTGTATAGGTGATTTAACCCCCTCAAGTAATTTAGGGGAAGATTGTTTTCATATCATGAAACTGTTATACACAGAATATCTAATCTGAGATTGTTGCCATTAGAAGGCAAAAACGAGTGAAGTTGGTACAACTGCTTATGGTCTGATTATCATGTTAGTTTGTAACACTTCAAAAAAATGTTGGACAACACAATCCAATAGGAAACCTGAAGGTGAGTGTGGGGGGGTGGCTCTTTGGGTAGGGAGGGGAGACTCTTGAGCTAAAATGGCTGGTAGATTTGACCTCCTGCCTTGAAGATCGGCTTCCTTGCTGTCCTGTGCATCCTGGCACTTTCCTTTCCTCTAACAGGTAGCTGAGCTCAGGGGGGATCCCAGATCTGCTCTGTTGCTTATCCTGTAGGCCCTAGATCAGGACTGGGGCCTTGTTCCATGTGCTGCCTTGAGGCCAGGTTGCTGCCCTGAAGAATTTTCAGTCGGACAAGGTGGAGTAGTTAGGTGTAGCGTTGCTCAGGAGGGGGGTATAGGAAAGGATAAGGCAAGTCCTAAAATGGGCAAAGCATCTGTACACAACTCCTTTTAAAGAAGGAAAATAGACTTGCATGGTCTGTGCTGGCTTATGAATAAAACAGGCTGAGTAAAGCCTGCTTTACCCTAGTTATAAATTCAGGGTTTCATTACCCATCAGTCGTCAGTAAAACACTAAGATGTATCCACTACACCTCCTGTACCCACAGCTCTAACTGCAGCCATGTTGCTACCTGTTTAATTGCCTAGTGTCTGACTCTGGCAAGAACTGAAGTTGCTTGCTTCTGACGCTGCCCAAGAGGTTTTCTGGGAAGTGGGACAGTAGTACTCTCACCAGTGTATCTCTGCTCTTCTGTCTAAACCTTTCTCCAGCCCTCTGCTGCATGGGTTTCTGCTGTGGATTTAAGAAAACATTACACTGGCCTCTCTCTATCCCACTTCTTTCCTGTGTAAACCATCTTTAGCAAGAACTACTATTAACAATAGATCTAAGTGAGTCAGTAATTGTCTAGATCTGGTGGCCTTGGTGGGTTTTAGCCATTGATTCATGTCAAAGCAGTAGACTCCTGTGCAGTAGCATTGATACTCTTTTTATGGCTATCTCCTTTCTCTCAGGCTCTGGCATGAGTACCATTTGTTACAAGATGGTTTCTTCTCCCCAGATCACTTTGATCAGCCTAAACCATGTAGGGTTTGTCAGCAGGTCCTTCCTATGGTAAAAGCTATGGCTGTCCAGTGCTCTTTCCTATCAGTTTGATTTGGGAGGGGTTTCCTGACTCAAGTTTGGGTATATTTCAGGCTCCATTGTGACTTTCTTTAGCCGTGTCTACAGGAGCACTTACATAGGCAAAACTCTTGTGGCTCAGGAGTGTGAAAGAAACAGACTCCCCCTGCACCACCCCTTGGGGTGATGTAACTTGCTGGCATAAGTTCTCATGTGCACAGTGCTATGTTGGTAGGAGACCTCTCCACCTGGCATAACTGCTGCTGTTTGAGCTGATTTTATTGTGTCTATGGGAGAGCTCTCATGTCAGCATAACATGGCTACATGAGCAATCTTACAGCGGCACAGTTGTAAGCTTGCAAATGTACACGTGGCCTTAGACAAAGCCTAATCATGTCATGGCCTCACATCCTCTAAAGCAAGGACCCAAACCATACAGGTCTTGCTGAGAAGACTTATATGATTTGCAACAGCTTTCTAAGCTCCCAGCCTATACATAGTTCATGTGGGCCACCTTATGTCATAGGGGAGTGACCCTGTCAGAACTGATAATGGGGCTTTGTGTAGCAGAATTCATATCAGTCTATATTGCTTCTCCCCCCCCCCCCCCCCCCACACACACACTATGCTTGGGTGGTGGGGCTAGCAGTGCTGTGTTTGAAAGCCCATGTGTCCCACCAGCTGGCAGCCTAGAGCTGGTGAAATAGTATCCTGACAAAGGGGCATTGAAATATTCCTACCACCAGCTGAATTGTGGGGCCAGAGGAAAAACCTTTACCAGGAAAAGTAGCCACTGGCTATTGGCTGGCCATGTCTTTGTAACCACCTCATTCTCTGAAATATCCTCACCTCCCTCCCCAAGAGCAACCTGCAAGCAATAGTTCCTGGACTCTAGTAGGGAGGGAGAGCTGAAGCAGTGGGGCGCTCACGGGTCTGAATGGATGCTGGACTACCAGACGACTTGCCTACTGTTCCACAGCCCTCAAGGGAAGTGGTCAGTTGTGGATCAGGCTGTGGGCCTACCCTGAGCTGCCTCTGTCCACCTTTAGAGGTCATGGCTTGGTGGCCAGCAGTTTGTGGCTAGAAGTGAGTGCAGTATATGCAGTGACTCGGCTGAGTAATTGCAGCCAGTAGAGGGTGCTATTGTGTGTCTTTCATCCCTGAGAGCAGCTGCCTCTTGAGACGTGCAGTGGCAGGCAGATGCGCTGTGCTCCCAGCACCTCTCCATACTGTATGTACTTAAGGGAGGGAGCTGACTGGCTTTCAAGCCAGTGAAGGGCACTTGTTCTCCAGCAAATACCCACTGGATGCTCCTGAGTGAGCCTGGTGGCTACTGACCTGACCGCAGTAGTGATGCTACAGTAGGGTTAAGAGGGTAACCGAGTGTCCACTGTAAACCTGACTTCTAGCTAATCTTAAAATTTAAAAACCTATTACCCTGAGTCTTAGTGAGCGAGTTCTCTAACCCTGGGAGACTCCCTCTGGCAACTACTCTGATTCATGTTAGGGATTTATTATCTGGGCCACTTGAAATATATGGTGAGTGAATGCAGTTCCTTAATTCTATTTTCCTTGTCACTTTCCAACATATAATTGATTCCCCTAGCAGAGATGTAGTGCCTTTTAACACTTTGGGCAAGGACCTTGCATAAGCAGTGTTGCAGTCTCTTGCAACGTTTGGTGTGTTTCTTAAAGCTCCAGCTTCTGGAATCAGGTCAGTGGGGAAGAAAATCTAATTTTCCCCTCTCCACTACACCCACTTTTAATAAAAATAAAATAAATTTCTAGCCCTCCTGGTTGGAGATATGACCAAAACTTTCCTCCAAGTGCATTGAAAAGGCTCAAAACCCAGAAAGCAAATAAATAACCTAAAATCTATTGTTTTTAGAAATGTCCTGGGAGCTTTTCAGCCAGTCTTGCCACCCGCCAGCATTCAGAAATAAAAATATAGTGTAACAACTAGTTAGCTTTTTCCTTTTGGAAGCACACTGGGGGCTATCCTCTCTAGTGTACTTGCCTGATTTTTTTCTCTTCCCCCCCAGACTAGGGGCTGCTGTATTTTTGTACCATACCGGGGCAGAGTTAAAATAGTTAATGGTGTGTGTGCTTTTTTTGAAAAATAAAGTGCATATCACTTTAATGACAGCATCCCACTTAAAACTTCATTGATCAGTCATTTTTAGGCTAGTCTTTAAATGGCTGATCTACACTTGCATTGTGCTGAAGTAGCTGTTTCAGTTAGGGGTGGAGTGTGTGTTTAATGGAAATAATATGGTTAGAACCACACCCACCAGCTGGTTTTTATCACTATAAAAAGTACATTTATGCTGGTCTAGTTACTCCCCTGCCTGCACAGTAATAGTTTCAATGTGTATAAAACAATCAATATCACTGGAGAGGTGATCCTGATCACAATCAGGTCTTGATACTCAAAAGGGTCCTAGCTGTAATGGGTTTCCTGATGGGCTATGGCAATGCATTGGGTTGTGGGTTCCCTCCTCTCCCTCCCCGCTTCAATCCTGTGGGTGGCAGGCTTGGACAGCCTTCTACAGCTGGTAACTAACAATCTGGATGGATTTACAGCCTGACTGTAAGTATCAGCAGGTTGCTGGACAAACCAGCTGTTTTAAATGGCACATCTGTTAGGCTGCCGGTTCTGCATTCACGCAGTAGGTGAGAGAAATGTGGTGGCGCCAAACAACTGCAAGCAACAAGCTGCTGCCCACACAACCCATCCATTCATAAATCTTGTGAGCAGTCGTGATGAGATGATGCAAGACATTGCCTCAGACTCTTATAATTGGCTAATGTTAACTTTGATTTCATTTTCCTTGGAGCTGGGCCTTTGGCAGAACAAATAGACCAAAATGGTGGCAGAGAGGAGGAGGCGATTCATAAAATAAAGAGGTTTTAAATACCCAGCTCCATGATTCAGCTTTCATGTGTGATCCTGCTCAGGAGTAGCTCTGTTCTGGTTGTGCTCCATGTGTGTGGAAAGCGAAGCCTTTGCATTGGTGTGAGTAGACAGGGGCCTTCTATCACATGGAGTAGAGTGAGACTTTTGCTGTGGGGTGTGGCTTGTAGCACAACAATCACTTCTCTCTCCTCTCTTTGAGCTTGGTGTAGGAACGTGGGCTGTTGTCCTGGAGGAGGAAAACCAACTAATTGTGTGTTTGCTACACTGTTCAGTAGAGCTCATCTGCAGAATCTAAGGCAACAGCTATCCCAGGAAACTGCTCACCCTGCTGGCTTACTGGAGCACATCCCCATTTGGCTGCCTTTGCCGGTGCTTCACAGCTTCAGTGACTGGTAGAATTGGCAAAAGACCTCTGGCACGGTGGGAAAATGTCCCAGTTTCTCCCATGACACTGTCAGCACTCTGCCTCCTGGGAGTATTTTTTGCAGTGCACTGGGGGCAGGGGAACCAGTGCTTCTCAGGAAATTGTGGGAGTTTGGGGTCAAGATCTCATAATTCCCACTTCCAGCCCAGAATTGTTTTGTTTTTGCCCCTTTTTAAAAATTCCGACAGTGCTGCCCTGTAACTGGCTCTTCCTCGTGCTGGTGTTTGAACCTCTCCACCATCTTGCTGGTAGAGACATTGAACAGATCAGCTGAGCTCTCTGGTGTGTTTTTGAGACGAGGTGGATGATTCTTTCATATTTGGGGAGCCACCAGTACTATACCACTACAGGGGACAGGTGTGCAGCAGTGAAAATGAGATTGCAAAGGAGGGGATACTGCTATAGGCATTCACTGACCATCTGCATTCCCCAGCATGGCAGTTTTGGGCCTGTGAAATGAGGATCAGGGTGTGTGTGTGTGGGGGTCAAATTGTGGAAGGATCATCTGCCAAACTTTTCGATGGGTCGGGCCATGTTCCTGAGTCGAGCTTGCCCCATCACAGAGATGCTAGAATGAGAGCTGCTTTAGTACTTGGGAAATAGGTGGCCATCACGCTGTGGAAGCTTGGGCTGTGGACAACCAGTTTGGAGCTGGGGAAACCTCTGGAGTGACTGTCCTCCAGGTGCATCAGGACCAGTCAGTGGGTTCTGCTGCGCAGGACTGGGACTCTGAGAAACATGCAGGAAATAGATGTAATGCATCAGGCTCCCATCTGCTGCCTTACTTCTGAATACAGGAAAGGAGGACTTCTCTGGTTACAGAGGCGCTGGAGCACCCAGGGTGTTTTGCTGAGTTTAGTGTTAGCTGCTCAGGGACAGTGTGTAGCACTCACCTCTTTAGGAATACTGGACTCTTCCAAAAGCAGGGAGCTTTTTCCAGGGCTGCCATACTCACAAAGGAGAGGTTGCAATATCAATTGTGAGTCTCAGGGCTCCAGCCTGCTCTCTGGTTCTCTGACTCCAGAAGCCAAACGCAGGCCCACAGCAAGGGAAGATTTCACTGTTGGCTGAGCAGGTGCTGGCTGACCATGGAGCGTGCCTGGGGCTGATTAAAGGGGCGACAGAGATGGCTTATGGCCAGACTGGATCTGAGAATTGGCCGTTCCCACTGTTGTTGCTGCAGGTTGTGTTTCACGGAGTATTTATGAGGCCAAGGGGGAAGTGGAGGGAGGAAGTGGACAGACTGTCTGCACTTGCAAGCAGCCTGGCACAAGGGCATTTACCAGAGCCCACTGGGTGTTGTGCAGATACAGGAGGGAGCATGAAATGTGCTGTGCCTAGAGTGTGTGCTGATATGTTCCTTTGACTACACAGTCCACAGCCAGGTTATGAACTTGTATGAACTGGTCTCAGTCTGACATGGGGTTGCAGCTCTGTATTGTGCAGCCAAGAGAGCCAATTATGGTGATCACAAAACAGATCGTGAGGGGGAGCTAATGCACCCCAAACACATTGCTTAGAAGAGTGCACGGTGCTGGCTGCCTCGCAGGTCATGAGCATGCATATTCTCGTAGCAGCTCTCTATCACCCCCTCTGGGGGTAAGGGGAAGATATACAGTTGCAGAGCATATTGGGGTAAGAGGATTATATGTCCCTGGCCCTTGAAGCCTATGCAGTGTAACGGGTGATGGGGTGTAGGCCATTTGGATGCTTTCTCGTCTTGGCTTTCTGCCCACAAGCGTTTCCTCGTCGCATTCTGGAATCGAGACTCATGAACAGCTCCCAGAACAAAGCAGCCCCGTGCTCTGGGTGACCCTAAACTCTGACTGCCAGGATCTGGGACTGCATGGCAGGATGGATCGCTTGCTAATGGTCCTGCCCTGTTCATTCCCTCTGAAGCATCTGGCCACTGCCAGAACGCAGGCTACTGGCCTAAGTGGACCATTGTCTGACTCAGTTTGGTCATTATGTTCATTTCTTCTCCTTATCTTGGTCAGTCTTCCAGCAGATTTGGAGGGGGAGGCTCTCAAAGACACCACAATCAAGGTCAATTATAAACAACCAGACAGAGCCATTGTTAGATATTTGGGGCTAGCAAGCATCAAAACTCCTAGCATTTCCCCCATACAGATCTGCATAAAAATATGTCCCGGCATGGCTCTGAAGCAAGTAGGGACATTGAATGATGATCTTGGTTCCCCAGCTTGTTTTCCATGCACGTGGGCGTCTATTAAAAACTAGAATGAGATTTGGGGTAAAAGAGCTAGACGTGACTAAAGCGTGTGAGCCACTTTAAAACTTTTCATACCGCTGCCAGGATTATTGGCATGGGTGGGTTATTCCATATGTGCAAGATTGTTGCTATAGAGGGCAGGAAATCCTTCGTCTGCGCTGAGTAGGAAAACACTGGAAACGATCCGACTGTAAATCACTCTTGTCTTTGGACTGAGAAAGGCGTGTTTTCCTGGCTTGTTTTCCTAAAGTCTCATTTCTCCTGCCACTTTTGCACATATTTGTTCTGTTTCTTAATTCCCTTGTTGCATGTTGAAGAGCAGGGGACAAAGAAAATGGAACAGCTGGCTGGAACTCGCTGCAACGGCCGTGTTAGTATTATCTGCAGTAGGGCACTCCATATGGGAATTTGGTATATTAGCAAGTGGCATGTATTAATACAATATCTGTGACCATATCAGTTCCTTTACTGCTCCCTGTATCCACACTCAGTGTTCGTTGGTCATTCCTTTTGCTGTCCCCTGTGAGAGGCCAAAATAATTTGTTCCCTCAGTGGGGGTGAGTGAATCCATGTCCCAAAAGCCCTAGAGATACCTGAAAAGCAAGACAGAAGTGTTTCAGGGTGGGGTGGACCCTCACCGCTCCAGCTGAGCTCAGTGAAGGGAAGATGCTGTCTAGAGATAGTGTTAAATTTTTTATTTTACCTATTTTAATTTGGTAGCAGTGGAGGGACTTGCGCATGGGAGGAGGAAATAGCTTATGTCATTTTTGGCTGGGGTTAATGTGTGGAACCTGTCTGCTCTATATAATAACATCCCAGGATGCTAAATCAATGGCAGTTTGCGATAGATTCAGAATATGCCTAACTGCAGTGTTCTGATCCAGATTGCTTAAGCAGGGCTACATGTGACAAGCAGTGTTGCTGGAGCACCAGATTGGGAGTCAGGACATTTGGATTCTGTTCCCACCTTGAAAGTACATAACCAAATAAATGCCAACGCTTTTGTTACAATCATGAGCTGCATTCTAGCTTTGTGGAAGGGCTCACCAGGCTTTCAGATCACAGGGAATCAAGGTGGTGGTTTTGAAGTTCAATGTTCTGCTGTAGGGTGGGATGACAAACCCCAGGACGTGGTGGGTTTAGGTTTCATGTTGACAATTTGGGTTCATGGGAACCCCAAACTCAACTCATGGTATCGGCCCTCAGAGATCAAAACCAAGGACTGTTCATGTATCCATTTTAAACTCAAGATGAACATTAACGATCTTTCTCTCTCTTTATTCCTTCCCCTGCTGAAGAGGAAATAGCTTGGCTACGTTTTGGGGGTTGGGTCACAGCTGTGGCGTGTTCTGTGCCTGTGTCTCTTGGTGTAAAGAAATCCCTGAGGGCAGCTTATTTTGAGAAATGACCTGTGGGCATTTAGCGCTGAACATGGTGAGGTCCGTAGTCATTCGTTTGTCTTGCAGCTGTTCAAGAGTCTGGCTGCAGACCCTGGGAAGGTTCTGCCCTCCGACCATCCCCTGCTGGTTGACACCCTCATTGTTCCAGAAGAATGTGGTTGTCGTGGCCCAAGGCAGGGTTTGAATGTCTGGACAGATGCTCTGAGCCGCACTCTGTATTGTGGGGGAGCCAGTGCGGAGACCAGAGTCATGTGGTCAGGGCAGCCTGTATTGCTCAGCTGCTGGCTATAGCACTTGGTACCAGCTGGAGCATTTTCAGGGTGGGTGGCTTAATTCCTAGAGATGGGGAGTAGCAATAATGAAGCCTGGAGGTCACACGTGCAAGGACCTGACCCCCCCCTCCCCTCCACTGGCCAGGTCTGTGTCTGAAAGGCTGGGGTACAGTCTTCCAATCACAGACAGAAGTGGGTGTGTTTGCCACCATGTCTCTTTGGGTGTCCAGTAACACAGGATTCAGTCTCAAAGCACTCCAGGGCAGATTTCAGTGCGACACTTGGTTTGTGTATCTTCCCCCCTCCCCCCACAAAAAAGTGGGGAGGTCACTGTGCTAGTAAGAAGATATGGCCTCTGAAAACAAGGACTTCAGTAGGGCTTCCCCCATGTCACCCCTAGGGGGAACAGCCTGCAGAGAGGGGACGTAGGCAACCATTACAGGGGGTGGCAGGACAGTGTGTGAGGCCCACCAGAGGCATGAATCAACCCTGGCCAGTGGCACCTACAGGCTTAGTTGCTCTCCAGGAGAAAGATGGACTAGAAAAGGTACCTCAGTTACTGGGCCCAAGGCTATCAATGCACCTCTATTGGACTGCCCCTTCAGGCCATGTTACAAACTGCTCTGTTCAACCAGTTGGACCTGGTGGGTTTGTGTGCTGGCTGCCCTCTTGGCCAACACACCCGTATTGAATTGAGGACTAGCACAGCTATGGGCAGGAGCTCTAGCTAGAAGCCGTAACAGCCTCCTCTCCTCTGAAGACTGATGCAGAGAGGAACTCGTCGCCCTTTACACTTGCACCCTTTCCTTGCACATGGCTCTGGTGAATAATCCTGTCCCTTAGGCACGTGGGTGGAAGTTAGAAGGAAGCTACTGGGAGCTGCAGCTGAAGTGCCCCCAACACTTCCCTTTGAGTCCATGGCACAACGGGCACGTTACCACAGATCTGGTGTGCTCCAGTGACGACCTTGGTTGGGTTGGGTTGGGTCTGCTGTACTGTTAAAGAGATGGCGAAAAGACTCCAGGTGTCTTTTATAACCACGCTGTTCTGACCTGGCTTTGCCTTTAACTGCAGGAAGGGTTGAGATCCGGGTGAAAGTAACGTAATGGGCCCTGCTGGCGGGTTTGTTTGTGCAGCCTGTGGGAATTCTTGTGACTAACACTGTTGGCAGTGCCGTGGTCTCTTGCCTTGTCTGTAAATATTTGTATACTCCCTCCACTATTGGCAGGCTGCTATTTACACACAGGGAGGGTAACAGATGTGACAGCAATCAATTTTCCAAGCTGCCCACTCACGTCTGCTGTGTACACAACATTTCCAACTGCCTTTACTCTTCTCCATGGGGCTGCAGGAATGGAGAGTGGAGTGAACAACTGGGGCATTTCTGCCCTGTATATTGTGCTGCAGGAGGGTATCGCTCTGCATCTTCCTAACACTGTTCTACTGATGACTTACAGAGCATGATGCTTATCTATTGACTGACTAGCACCCACTACATAAACATCTTCTGCTCCCTGTGTAGTAAATGCTCCGGAGTCAGTGTGCTCAAGGACAGCAGTTTTTATGTGCTATGCATACATGTTTAATATTTTTTTTCTTTTAATCCTTGCCTCAGTATCGTGTCAGTGAGTTCCACAGCCTGCACGTGCATTGGTTTTTTAAAAAAGTATTTCCCCGAGTTGATTTTAAATGTATTGCCCAAAGTGGAGAGGAAGGGGGTGGGAAGCAGACAGAGGCAGGTCTCTGCCCTTCCCTGCCATGCCAACCAGCAGAGTTCCATTTACAGCAGCTGAGGCTTTAGTTCCAAGACCATGCAGGAATATGGAAAAGTCAGGGCTAATATTCTACTACTGCTACATCACTCTGATGTACAATATTAGGTAGCCCTGATATAGCACTCTGAACCAGTATATCTCAGTGCCCTTTACAAAGGAGGGCAGGATAATTATCCTCATTTTATAGATGGGGAAATTGAGGCACAGAGCACGGAGGTGGCTTGCCCCAGGCTACCTAGCCGAAGTAGGACTAGAGCCCTGGTTTCCTGCAGTTAAGCCTGGTGCTCCACCTACTAGGCTACACACTAGTGTTTTTATTGAAATTTTACTGTTGCTTTCCAGGAATACTTTCACAGAGCTTAGCCCTGGAATGCCATGTGAAAGCTGCTGTTAAAGGGTTAAGCTGCCTCCTCAGGGAACCCCAGCTGATTATTTCCCCCTCCCCCCCCCAGGCACAAGTGTGGTTTGTAGAGCAGAAATCAGAGCAAAGTTTTCTAAATATGCTGCTTTTCCATGGGGTCTGCCAGCTCCCAACTCTTAATAACAGGATTCTTCCAATCCAGGGTTTCTGATGAAGAAGAAACCCAAATCAGAAGCAGAGTTCAGGTTGGCCAAAGTGACCTTAGAATATACTGTCCTTTATCTGATGTCTTTATACTTTCTGACTGCTACCAACGAGATGCTTGTCCTTAGTATGAGCATTACATGGCTTAAACTGTGCTGGGAGGGAACTCTTTGTTTGATCACATCAAAGTGAAAGCCCTTACTCAAGGCATGCCAGGAGCAAAGGAAGAAAATATAGAAGTTAACAGTATCCTTTATCTGAAGGCAGCAGTTATCAATAAAAATAAGCGTCTCTCTGTCCTCTGAGATGTGTGATGTGCAGATCATAGATTCTAGCTTCCTTATGAAACTAGCCAGGTAACTTTTCTGCAACCATCCATCACAGTTTTATAAATGACTTTTCTGCTGTTGGAAAGGGGCTGGCTTAATAGTCCTGGAAGTGAGTCCACTCTCTCGCTCCAGAGTCAGTACAGTCTGCATAATAGCAGTATAAGTTTCCTTTCTCTTTCCTGGAAGAATGGCTCTTGTGCTACGATGTAAGTCACTTGCTAAATCTTTTTGTTTTCCCTGCTGCTATACTAGGGCTGCCAAGTGATTGCAGTGCAGACTTTTGTTCGCTATAACCTGCATGAGATGAACAATCCCTTTCCCTTGGATCCCCAAACAGCTGTCAGCTGCTGTAGCTACCTTGAGCCGTTACTGACCTGGGTGACAAGTATGATCATGTTTATAGGCTCCGTTGCATTGCAGTGACGGTCTACTGAAAAGCATGCTCTATTGGGATGTTGGAGAGCCCCTGTTTGTGTCCCTGATGTGCTGGGTGTCCTTGGAGAAGTCACTTTCCCTTGTCCCTCAGTTTCCCTCTCTGTACAATGGGGATAATGATACTGCATTCCTTGGTAAAGCAATTTGAGCTCACCTAGCACTTTTCATCAGGAAAGAGCTGGGCATTATTTTGAATGGTGCTAACAATATTGTGACCATACAATCAAACAAATTGCCTGTCCTTGACCATAGTCTTCCATGGGTCTCTTGCCTTGAGAACATGAATGCCCTTTTCTTCACCTGTCTCGCTTCAACAGAGCTAAGTTGTTCTTTCCCATTAATGAATCCAGAGTGAGTGGAATATGCCAGTTTGGCAGGACTTCAGATGGAGTTTCCGATTTACTCACAGACCAAGTTTGGCCTGAGTGGAAGCTTTCTCTATCCTATGCCTGGGTTCTGAGGAAGATGGGCAGCCTGGATATTAAAAGGTGGCTGAGTCTCCACGTGTGTTCCTCACTCACTGGGACTTCCCCAAAAGTGCTTAGTTAGGTCCTGGTCCAAAGCTGGAATGAGCAATAGGTCACGCTCTACGAACTGGAAAATGAGCTCCCAGTGGGCAAATGGGGTTGACTAATGTGCTAGGAAAATTTCTCAGGTAAAGGCCTGCTCCCCTCAGAGCTCACCTTTCATATCCATTGGAGGAGACTGCAGCCCTGAGGCAGGGAATTTCAAAGGCTCCTGAAGGCCTTCATTCACTGTGCAAAATTTTGACAAAAAGGGGAGGGGGAGGGAAACTGATTCTCCCCGCCCCCATGGAAAATAGATACTCTCTCTGTGAAAATTCCCATTTTGTTAAAACCTCAGTTTTCCGTGGACTATTTGCCACCAGCCCTAATTTTTAAATGAGCAAAAACTTTAAAACATGAAGTTGTTTCAGTGTGGCAGGCTTTGAAACACTCATTTTTCAATTTTTTTCATCCTCCCCCCTGCCGCCCCATCTTACTGAAATGGTTCTTTGACTAAAATTGTTGTTGATTCTTTTACTTAAAACAAAAAACCCATTTCACTACACTCTTTTGTTTAAAGAAAAAGTGGTTAATCTAGCACAAGGAAAATTCACAGAAAAGTTGACTTAATAAAAAGGCATTTTTAGACACACACCCCCACACCCCCGCCCCGGGAAAAAAAAAAGGGTTTGGAAAAAATGCTGACCAGCAGTACTCATTCCCCAGGGAGAGAGACCGGCTCTGACTGGGATCCGAGTCACCCCCTCCTTACTGTGGGGGTATGTAAATAACTGGAAAACAGAAGTGGTCACTCTTCGCTCACAAAGCTGTGAATGGCAGAGGGATCACTGGGTATTTGAGGGGTCTGGTAAACCATCAGTCCTTTTATTTTCTATTTTAAGGCCCCAAGCCTGCAGTGAGCTCAGGGAAAACAAGGGCTCAGCTTTCTGCCCTGACGCAATCTGCCTGTTGACTGCAGGCCTAGGGAATCAGTAGCTGTATTTACTAGAGCCTTGAAATGAAGAACACGGAAAGATGGGGCGGAAGAAGCCTATCACCTTGTCTTTCATGGGCCCCAAATCCCTGTTCACTCCATTCCAAAGCGTAGAAAGCAGTGAATGAAACCACACAGCACACAGCGATTTTTAGAAGTCCAAAGGAGCAAATGACAAGGATGTTTTGGTCTTCAGAGGGTTAAGGACTCTGGTATTCCTTTTGTGATTTGAAAGAAGGAAAAATGTTCTCCGCTATTTCCCTCTGTCCAAATAAGGACACAATAGGCCCCGTGCAATAACATATATGAGGCATTACTCATATGCTCTGGAGTAATTCAATTAAAAGCCTGGCTTTAAAAGGGCAACTGGTGAGAAATTGTATGTGGCACTTGGAGGAATTTGCCTGCTGTAGGAAAGCCAGATGTGACTTCAGTAAATGGACACCTGCGGCATGAGCAGGAGAGAGAGACAAGGCCGTGCTAGAGAGAGAACTCGATCCCGTCTGCCCATTAGTCGTCGCAGGTTATTAAACTCTGGAGGCCGGTTTGTCTCTTCGGCAGGGTTTATGTGAATGGTAAGTGCAGGCACTCAGCCTGGTTTTCAGGGACTGCCAGCTGTTTAGGAAGCACACGGGTGAATGTGATAGAGCCTGAGACAAAACCCATTCAAGTCAATGGGAGTCTTTCCATTGACTTCAATGGACTTTTGATCAGGCCCCTAGATTACTCGTTAAAGATCTGTTCCTATACAGGGCTGCCGCAAGCACTAGGTAACCTAGGCAGTCGCCTAGGGTGGCACGATCTGCAGGGAGGCTTTTTGAGTTTCCTGGGTGCTGAAGTGTTTGACCAGTGATTGGTCAGGCCCCATTGACCAATCAGGCCCCTCGCTCATGCTGTGCATGGGACAGATAAAAGGAGGCAGCCCAGCTCAGTCTGGGCTGGCTGAGGAGGAGGAAGGACGTGTGCTGCAGGCTCCTGTAGAGATGCCCAAGACTCTCCAAGTGGTGGAACTAGGACCTGACCGCACTACGCTGTGGACGACCAGCCGACCGCAGAGACCGACTGGGAGGCTGAGCCGCTGCCGGCTGAGGAGATGCTCGAAATGCACCTTGCGGTAGGTAGTGACCCAGGGAATGTAGTGGACGCCGATGCTTTAATCCAGGGGTCGGCAACCTTTCAGAAGCGATGTGCCAAGTCTTTTATTGATTCACTCTAATTAAAGGGTTCGCTTGCTGGTAATACAGTTTAATGTTTTTAGAAGGTCTCTTTCTAGAAGTCTATCATATAGAACTAAACTATTGTTGTATGTAAAGTAAATAAGGTTTTTAAAATGTTTAAGAAGCTTCATTTAAAATTAAATTACAATGCAGAGCCCCGCCAGGACCTGGGCAGTGTGAGTGCCACTGAAAATCAGCTCATGTGGCACCTTTGGCACGCGTGCCATAGGTTGCCTACCCCTGCTTTAATCCTTAACATGGGATTTCCAGTTGGCTGTTAGCTAAGGCTGTAGAGCAGACTCATTTAACTCTTTCTCAGTGCCATGAGATGGGACAGAACAGCACACCCAGGAGATGTGTGGGTTACACTGGCCCTCTTCCCAAAGATGAATTCCCCCCATTTCTGAGCCCAGTGGATGAGTTTAGGATGGGCTGTAGAAAGGGCTCCATTCTGAAGAGTCCCCTGGCTCAATAGGATTAGTATGACAGTAGCATCATAAGGGGACAACACAGCACTGGGTGTTGGACATCCCCAAGAGCCAGTTCATGCCCTAAAGAGCTCCACGTCTAAGTAGGCAAATGGGGAGGCTTTGGTTGCAGGCCACTATGAGAGCCAAGACTAGAACCCAGCTCCCCTTGGGCCCCTTGACGGCTTTCCCCATTACACCATGCTGCCTCATGAGTGCAGGGATGGTCAATGCTGCAATTTCAGTAGTACACAATGTCGTTGTGTGGCAGGGCAGAGTGCTGGGCAGGGCGGGGTGGAGTCTCTGACCCTGCTGTCCCTCTGAAACCGAAGCAGGGTTTGGCATAAAATAGCTCGTTTTGTTACTGACGTCCCGCTAGTTCAGCTGTAAAACTGGTTCAGAAAAAAACCAGTTCAGGTGCAGGTCAGAAAAACTGACCAAAAAAAAATCATTATGGGTCTCCCCAAATTCTAAAACAAAATGTATTTCTGAAATGAGCCATTTCAGTATTTCTGAAACTCTGGTTTGATTTGACACACTCCAGTAAAACCAACCCAAATTTGTGAATTGTCAGTGCCCCAAATCTGCATTTTTCATCACACACACACACAAACAAGTTTTCGTTAAAAAATTTTATCCACTCCTAATCCGGAGTCTCCTTCTCCGTAGTCACTCTGTAGCAACCCACTAGGGGGCGTGAGAGGGTCAACACTTGCAGGAATTTACCAGTCTGGTAAAAAGTTCAGACTATAATTAATTGAGAGATGGGTGAGCGCTGTGTAAATTCCTCCTTAGCGAATATAAATGGTGCTCCAGGCTGGAATGTCTGTTCGGGTTTTGGAATAAGGCGCTTTCATTTTTAGTTTAAATGGTGCTTTGGGAAGATTCTATTTTTGATCCTACCAATTGGTCACCAATGCCTAGCGTCACGAGAATAATTGTGAATGTTCCGTAAGGAAAAATTGAGCAATGACCCATGAGTAAGGCAGCACGCAGAGAATCAAGTGGACATTAAAAATTATCTCACTGTGTCGCAGATGAGGTCAGGATGTCTTCCCTTCCTTGGCTCTTTCTTTCAGGCTATATGGCACTCCCTTGCCTTGCCAGCCTGTAAGTATTTCCCCCCTCCCACCCCAGGCTAAATAATAATAATAATTACCAAGTAAGTTAGCTGAAAACTGCCACCAGGGAGTAGTAGAAGCATGGCTCAGCCCTTACAACAGCGAATGCTAACATGCCTGGGAACTCGGGGGAAATCAGTTGTTGATCGAGGGTTTCTAAGTGCCCAAGAGGTGCTCAGTGGCTTTTTTGCTTTGAAGTCCCCCATTTCCATCCATTTCTGCTTGGAATAAGTGACTGTCTGTCACTGTTAACTGGCCATGAGCAAACTGAGTGAGGGAATGGGGGATAGCCTGGAGAAAACAGCAGCATATTCCCCAAACTATTACATACCCTTCTGGCTTTGAAAGAGATGGATAAGAACATGAAATGTGTGGGACAAAATACCCCCCATTCCTGTGACCCCACACAATGGGGAAGCAAGAGGGGTAAACATCACAGGAGGTATGTGATTTCTGTGTGGTCTGCATGTTAAAAGAGGGCGTAGAACGCTGAGCGTAATGTTCTTTCTAGAACTTGAACTTCGGTTCAACAACCATTGTTTATCAACAGCCGGTGGAAGTTTGGCCTTGGGTCTGTGTGTCCAGCTGTTATTGGTTACAGGGGCATTGGAGGCCCTGACCTAGGAAAGCCTGTCAGGTAATGTACCTTAACCATGTGCCTAGTCCCACTGGGTGAGCATATCCAAAGGCAGAAGCATCTGTCTGTTGAATCACCACCAGCTAGATCCCTGGAGATCTTCTGTTCATTTCATTCATTATGCCCACCACCCCTCTCAGGGTATGGGCCGCCAACAATAGATTGTCAGAGGATTCTGTCCTGGGCCATTCTCCAGGAAGTTGGTCTCTGAATTATCTGTTGCTTGCGTTTCTGTAGTGGGTAGATTTTTACGGGATGGGGTTGCTAGCCCCATGCCCAACCCTCCTCCTTTTTCATCCAGGCTTGGGAGCGGCATTGGCGGAGTTAGATCTTCTGTTCCATCCCTTTAACTCTTTACTTTCATGGCCTCCCATCAGTGCCACCATCATACGGGGTGAGTAGAGGATAGAACTCACTGGGGAGTTCTCTAACTCCACAATTTAAGCAGCCAGTGGGGTTTCTTGTTGAGGAACGCACGGTAGTAGGTGACCACTCTGGAGTAGGTGACCACTCCAGAGATCAGGCTAACTGCTGCTGGAGGTTAGGTGGGACTAGGGGACAGGGGTTGGAGGGTTCCCCCATTGACCACAAGCAGAACTTAGCCCACTGGCGTACTGTCTCTGCAGTCCCTTCTGGCTAGAGATGTGCAGTATTCACAGTGGTTTTCCCACGGCATTTCACATGGACATTTTCACCATTATAGTTCATGCATCGCTGTGCTCTACTTCAAGTAGCAATGAATTCCGGGAAGTTTGCTGGCCTGTGTTCACCAGGAGGTCAGACTAGAGGAGCACAATCATCTCTCCTACCCTTAGACTCTATGAACTTATGCAATTTTGCATCCTATTATTTGTTGATTAAACGGTTGAAAATTCATATGTGTTCACAGGCTTTTCTCTGAGCTGCCTCCCGTGAAAACCTGGCCCAGCTTTGTTTAACAAAACCCCCAAACAGTCAGTGTATCATGAGCCTTTCTGCTAAAATGACCCACAGTGGGGTTTGTTACAAAATACCAGAAATTAAAAGGAGCAGAAATGGAATTTTCAAAATGAATAAGTGACTTAGGAGCCTAAGTCCCATTTTCAAAAGTGACTTAGGAACCTAAGGCCATGTCTACGCTACAATCCCAAGTGTGAGTGCAATATGGGTAGACATACCCATGCTAGCTTTAAGTGCGCTATCACAGCTAAAAATAACAGTTCAGCCACGGGGCTGGGGGGCAGGGGCACTAGGAAAATGCCGTGCCCACTCCCTGCCCAAGCCGGCCTGCCTGCTAGCAATCTCAGAGAAACTCTGGCCAACTCCTCAGGCAATCTTTGAGGAGCCATACATGATAGCTTCATTGTGCTACCCCTTCAAGTGAGCTTTGAGCCACCAGGCCAGTATCTAGCTAAGCTTTGGAAGAGATAAGCCACTGGCCTACCAGTCTGTATTGCTAACTTAACCCTACCTGCCTGGGTAAATCTTAGCCCTGGCTTGGAACTATTTATTTTATTGATCTTTGGAACCTGGGCAATTATCCACACGCTGCAGGGGAGGACCCTGGTCACCTGCTGTGAAGGCTTTCATAGAATCAGAATGATACGGCTGGAAAGGACCACCCGGCTCATGGCAGAACTAAGTATTATCTGGACCATCCCTGACATCTCCAGACTAAACAAACCCAATTTCTTCTGCCTTCCCTCATAGGTCATGTTTTCTAGACCTTTAATCACTTTTGTTGCTCTTCTCTGGACTTTCTCCAGTTTGTCCACATCTTTCCTGAAATGTAGCGCCCAGAACTCAATACTCCAGCTGAGGCCTAATCAGCGCAGAGTGGAGCGGAAGAATTACTTCTTGTGTCTTGCTACAATACTCCTGCTAATACATCCCAAAAAATGATGTTTGCTTTTTTTGCAATAACGTTACACTGTTGACTCGTATTTCGTTTGTGATCCACTATGACCCCCCCAGATCCCTTTCCCCAGTACTCCTTCCTAGGCAGTCATTTCCCATTTCGTACGTGTGCAACCGATTGTTCCTTCCTAAATGGAGTACTTGCCCTGGTCTCTAATCTTGCCTGGGCTGCTTGCTCCTGCCGGCAATGCTCTCCACACTGTGGTGGCTGAGTGGCTTATTCCCCCACGCTGTGCCAATGGCACAGGAGATCCAGGGGTCTAGAACCTGGAGCTGCTCATCCCTGGATAGTTACCACACCCACAGCACCACCCGACTGCTCTGGCAGAGCAGCCCTCAGTGGGTGTGAGCCTCATGGGGCCAAGCACCGCAGGATGTGCTACGCACAGGAGGCCTGATTGGCCATGCTCCGCGGTCTCCAATTGGTCCAGGTGTACTGCTTAATTGGGGAGGAGGCAGCTGGAAGTTGTTTGTGCAACAAGGTGGGTCCTCAGCTGGCTGTTATGACAGACTCTGCTCCTTTGCCTTGTTCCTGACCCCTGGCTTAGGCTCCTGGCTCCAGACTTTGGCTCCATGCTCACTAGGCCTGACTGCCCATGGCTGGGCCATGGTATAGTGGCTTGTCACCACCAGCGCAGAGCGCAGCGTATATGATCTGGCTGCATCTTGCCTAGTGTTTTCTCTGCTGCCTGCAGGCAAGAATTGCACAGAGGCCGTGGCTGGCTCCTGTCTGTTTCTGCCTTTGTGCATTACACCGGCTTCAGAGCAAGGCTGTCTGAGTGTTATGAAGCTGCTGCTGCTGCTTTATACAGGCTTTATGAATACTGTCAGGGTCCCCTGTTACCAGCTCCTGTCCTTCATTAGCTCCGGCGGACTTTTTACATCTATTTATTTTTCCCCTTTGGCTGCTTTCTCTGATCCCTTTTGCTCATTTGCATTTTATCTTCCCCCTTCAATCCCACCCTGGCTGCTGCCTGCTTTCCCAGGTTAAAAGGATGGCTGAAGTCACTGGGAGATTTTCTGTTGATTCTAGTGGACTTTGGATATCAGCCCACTAGTGCAAACCAATTTCATCAGGTTTAATCGCTTCACCCTCTATCTGTCCCCACTGCTTTTTTAAAAAGGTCTTGCGAGTTTGACATAGCAATGTGCGTCTCTAGCCTCTCCACCGCTCAGACATGTTGATTTGTTATTGTAGGGTTGCGCCTAAGCCTGTGCCTCATTTTACACAGGGGGAAATGGAAGCCGATAGATTTCGGGTGGGATTTTGAAAGAAGTTTTGGAGAGTTAAAATTCAATGGGCGTTAAGTGGCTAACACCCTTCTTTTATTTTTCCCTGGGGATGCTCCACTCCAAGTCCTGTCCTCACTCTGTCCCCTCCTGCAAGGCCCTACCCTCCTACCCCTTGCTGATTTCCACCCTCCCCACCCCGCTCCAACCCCTCACCCAAGGCCCTGTCCTCCTGCCATTTGCTGCTTTCCACCCTCCCCCAGCCACCAAACGGTTGTGTTGTTTTTTGTGGGTGCTCCAGCCCTGGAGTCGGCGCCTGTGCCCTTATGATCCTTTGAAAATCTTAACTTGTCATGGGCCAGCTTTCCCCCTAAAATTAGATCCAGCTAGCTACATGGCTCAGGGCTGTGAAAAATGTCCCACCCTGCACGTCAGACTTAGATCCACTTAACCTCCCCCATAGATGCCACTCAGGCGACAGAAGAATCCTTCCTGGAGGGGTGGATTAGCTACATGGATGGGAAAACATCTTCCACGGACATAAGGAGTGTCTATTCTACCATGCTACGGGGACATAGATCCAGGACCATAGCTGTGCCATTGTAGTGTAGACATAGCCAGTCTGAGTGTTGCCAACATTAAAGTGCTCAAAATAGCATGAGTCAGGTCCACTGTTCCCTCTAAGCTGTGTGCGCGCGCACACACAGATCCTAAACCCTACGCACACGACAAAACACTGCACGCACAAGAATTTGCACAAAAGAAATTTTTTGCGCACACAGCCTGTCAAAAATTAGAGGGAACATTGGTCAGGTCCCCCTTAAAAATTGTAAGATTGGCTTAAAAATCATGGGATTTTAAAAACAAACCGAATTTGGGTTCTTTTTATTTGCCCTCTGCTTTTTGAACCTGTCAGAGTCACAATTTCAAGGTTTTCTTCACAACCCTACGGGCTAGAAACTTTTTTAAAAAAATGTTAAATGAAAGCTAAGATTCTCATGAAATCACCCGCCTCCCGGAGCTGGGGCTTTGCGACCAGCACCAAACATTGCGGGGCTCATGGTTGAAACTGGTGGGGAAATGGTTTTATTTGTTTCTGTGAGAAAATGTGGCTGAAATGGAGCTCCTTTTTGGGTTTTGCTAACATTTTTCTTGGAAACATTTTGGGATTGTACACTGAAGAAGAAGAAAAGTTCTGGATTAACCCCTGCCACTCACAATGTTGACAAAATTGGACATTTCATGCAAAACTTCCCATTTTGTCAAAGAAGCCAGTTTCCACGGGAAAAATATTTTGATTTGACTTACAAGAGGCGGCAGAAGGCGTCTGTACCAGGGCCAAGCGGACGGTATTAGTGGAGAGACCGCTTTGTAAAGTTATACGGTGCTACTTCCAGACAGCAGCTTTCTTCTCCTTACAGATGCTCATTAGTTACCTAACGGACACGCATTTCCTAATCTCTCCCCTCCCGCCAGCCCTGGCCCTCTTGCGAGTTCTGACCTGGCAGCATTGTGAGTCTCTGAGATGACTCACGTCAGTGCCTGGTGGAGAGAGAGATGGCGAGCCCACCAGGCTGTGAGGTAACAGACTATTCTTTGTGCAGAGCTGCTTAAAGGAGGTTTATGGCTCCTCTCAGAACAGGGCAGGCGGGGGCTCCCACACAGGCCCTCTTTGTGGTGACGTTCTCCCCCGGTGGAAGGGGGGGCAGGGCTGAGCTTGACGAACATGCTGCACATCAGGTTTTCCATTTTGCTGGGGGGGAGCTGAATAAACATAGGAGGCGTCTGGGCTGGCGGAGGGCAGCGGCGCTCCAGATCCTTGCAGGGTGACGGAGCAAGTTATCTAAGGTGAAGGTACAGAGCAGCAGGCGAGGCCCCGGGCCCCGGGAGAGTGCTGGGGAGAGAGCCGGTTGGGAGTTCTTTGAGGAAACGTTTTTTAGTCAGCAAACGCCGATTCGTTTAAACTGATTTTTTTTCCACAGAGACACACCAGCTTTGACCAGACTTTGGGCCTGAAGGTTTCTGGGGTCAAGGGTGGAACTGATAGACAGCAGAACCCCATCCGCCTCAGAAGAGCCATTAGGCCGGGGTAAGGCCTCCCACATGGCAGCTGCCTGCCCTAACCGCCAGGATATAGAGTCCGTCTCTTTCCCTGTGTCTACACAGCCTGTGGCAGCGAACCACCAAGCCTGGTCGACAGACTTGGGGTTGTAGGGCTTGCACTGTGGCACTAACACTAGCTGTGCCAACATTATGGCTCAGACTGGAGCTCAGGTCCTGAAGCCTCAAAATCCCTCTGGTGCCTGCATCAGTTTACACTGGAACACCTCTGGGTCCAGGCTGATGCCCGTAGGTATCCACACCCACCAGAACCTGCCAAAAGCATTTTGTGCTCAGTTCAATGGGGGGAATGATGCCTCTTCTTTGCAGCCTTGTCACTTCCTTCTTCAACAGCTCCTCCAGATAATGGAAGTCTGAGATTGTGGTCTCTCAGTGCTAAACGTGGGGGTCTATTTCTAACTTCCATGTGCCTGCTACGTGTCCATCTTCCTGAAATATGTCCCTATGTACTGTTAGAATGCTGGTCTGGGCCCCTGGTGACTGTTCTCCTTCCTCAGTCATAATGAGGATATTCTGGGGTTGTACTGTGAGCAAATCCATGGCTTGTACTTCCCTGCTCCCTAGCTGTGGCTGATTCTCATGGGTGTCACTGCTCCGCACTCCAGCTTCTCATGCTTCATGGGTTTCTTATCAACAGCCAGTGATCTGAGAATGGTTTTATTGTACATCCCCAGCACTCGGTCACACTTTGCCAGTCTATTATTGCTGCTTATCAGTGTAGCTGGCATGTACATTCCAGCGGGTTCCACAATCCAGCTGGAATCCAATTGGTCATCGGTCTAACAGTATAACTGCAACTAACGCAGTTGAATGGCGTCCATATTGAGAGTTTTTGGAACGCTAGAAGCCCACTGCAGATAGTCTTCACTGGAAGGCTCCATGCATCAGAGTGCACTCTGTGTACTGCTCCTTTCTTCTTCTTGGGGCAGCTGTAGCACTGAGACATTAAATAGTTCTGTTTCCCAGGCCTCTTGCACCACTGTCCATTGCCTGGGCATTTTCCCTTCCGCCTTTTGTGTTACTTTCCATAGTATATGCACTTGACCATAATGCCTGCATTCTCAGTCGGCCTGGCTCTGTCCTGGTTCCTGGTTTCCTTATCTTGACCCTGTGTAGTTGTTCTGCACTAGTGGTTGTCTGGTTTGATCCTGTCCCTGGACAGCTCAGACCTCAAAGCCCTTTACAAAAGGCGGTAAGTAGCATCGTCCCCGTATCACAGCTGGGGACAGGGAAGCACAGGGCAGGCATGTGACTCACCCAAGGACACCCACCAGGCCAGCTGGGAGTCAGACGCTGGTCTCTTGGCTGTGAGGTCGGTAGCCTACCACACTGATAAGAGAGCTTCCGAATGGTGTGGTGAATGTGGGAGGGGGAAGGGGAGTTCGCTGGCTGGAAAGTGATGCCAAAATGATGATTTCAGAAAGGACTGGACAATTTAATGCAAATGTCAGTGAAACTTGTGTGTAAACAGAAACACACACACACACACATACACAATCCTCGTTCACGCTACCTGGCTGCCTTGAAGACCTGCGATGCAGTCCATAGGACACAATGTTGCTTGGATGGTTACCAGCTAGGGAGTTATTACACCCAGTCTGTAATTGACTGACTTTTCTCCTCAGGGGCTGGATTCTAACCTCCCCTAGACAATGTTTATTGCAACATCCATGTTAAAAACATCCCTTCTCGCTGCACGGCTGCAGCATGTGTTTTTTGCTTGAAGGCCAGTAACCCACTTATAGTCAATTAATCTTCAAGGCAAAATAAGAGAGAGCAGCAAGCCGATCTCTTCACTTCTGGAACAGACCAAAACATGGAACAATGGCCTGTTAAATTGTGGGATCAAACTCAGTGAAATAGGCGGGGACACAACATGCTTTTCAGATGCATGGCAAACATTTCTAAAGTGCAAAGAAGGCTCAACAGTGACTTTAGGTTTACGATAAGCTGGAAGGAGACAGCGACAGTAGTACAATGCTGTGGGCTGCTCCTGCTCCCCAGATCTGTCGTCCCTCTGAATGGTGAAAATGTTTAGAAATTTTTGGTGACAAATTTTCAACAGCAGTTTTGAATTTTCAATTTTGTTGTGACCTGCTCTATTCACCATCTTACCTCAGTTATAGTCCAGGTGTGTATCTTCAATTCTGGTGGTATGCAGGTATAAGAACGGAGCACACAGTGGTGAATCAGACTCTACCTGAGTGGGTAGGCAGCTAAAATCGACTTCGCTGTCTTTTAGTTCTGAGTTTGTACAGCGCCTGACACAATGGAGGACCTGGTCCATGGGTAGGATCCTATGTGCTATCACAATACAAATAAATAATGATAATAAAACTGAACACAACAGTTCCACTGGTTTTAATAGGAAACTATTATATTTATTATAATTATATTATATTTAATTTAATAGGAAATTACATTATATTTTCACTATGAAAATTTTGAGGAAAAATTTTTTTCTTCAATTTTTTTCCAGATTTTCACTGAAAAACTGAAATGCAAGCATTTTTTTACAACAATGGAGTTTTTTTCCTCAAACATTTCAATTTAGTCAAAAAGCCATTTTCTGTCAAGAAAAAAACACATTACCATTGAAAATGTTGATCAACACTCGTTCACAAGGAACTTTCTGGAACATTCTGTGGGGCAGAATTCAGAAAGAGACTGGTCAATTGGAGCTATCATGGAGGCATCACAACTCCACACCAAGAGCCAAATGGGATGAAATGTGCCCAAGACCCAAAATAAGGGACCCCCCCAAAACAATTATTCATTCAGGAAACATCAACAGCTGTGATTTCCTTTCTTTGGTGTCAGCAGCTCTTCCTCTGTCTTCAAATTCATGATTCTTTATGTCTGATGTAAACCATTTTAAACAATAAAAGACACCAAATTTGTATGGACTATGTCACTCATTTTAGTCTATTCTTTGAAATGAAGAATGAGTGGAGATGAAGAACCATCTTTTGCTGCCTAAATGACCATGGCATATGATTTTAAAAGAAACCTTATTGGGGCCAGGTTCTCGCCTGGGGCTGATCTCAGCTGAAGTTAATGGCGCTACCCCAATTTACAGCAGGTGAAGCTCTGGCTGATTAGATTTCACTTTTGGAACTGTGAACGCAGAGTTGCTGCCAGTAAAACAATGACTTCCAATAATAGTACCAATGTGTGTGAGTTATGACTTGGCACTGAAAGGAAAATCTGGTACAAATTATCACTGCAGGTTAACAGCTCCCCAGCACTGCCACCCACATGGAATGTTTGCAAGTTCCTGCTCCCTTTTGGTCCTTGAAAGCCACCGTAGAATGGCTTCTACCCAAACCAAACCTGTCTGCTCTTAACAATTGGCCCTCTCTCCACTGATGGTTTCCATGCAGAATTTCTTCACAAAAGCTGAGCAGCTGGGAATCCTACGGTAGAAAGGAATAGATCCTGCATAAAGAACCAGCTATATGGGGGACGGGTTCTCAGCCCCTCTGCAACAGCTGACGAGGACACCCAAACCTTATTTCAAACTTTCAGGAGGGAGGAAGGATGTGGAGGAGGGGCAAAGGAGGCTAGTCTGAGACTAGAGAATCTAGGTTTTTTCCCCTCCTCTGTAACAGGCTACTTGTGTGGCCTTAAGCAAGTCACTTAGCCTCTGTGTGCCTCAGTTCCGCATTTGTACAATGGAGATAACCGCTTTTCCCTCCCTCGCAGGGATGTTGTTAAGATAAATACATTGAAGACTGTGAGGTACTCAGATATGATAGTGGTGGCAAGGCTATATAAGTACCTGAGAGGGAGAGAGAATTCTCCTGGCTGCAGTAAAGAAACATGACTGGATCCTTACCTGGGACAAGCTGACATAGCTCCAGTTCCAGCTCTCTCAAGTGCCCAAGGCTCATTGTCTTTCAGTAACACTTGGCTGCCTAAATTGCTTTTGAAAATGGGTCTCCGGCCTGCCAGAGAGCTGGTATGAGGCAAAGGCATTTGTGGCACAATGCAGTGTCCCCACCGGACAGATTTCCAAAGGCTTGGCACCCTCAATCAGGGCCAGAGCATCAGATCACTAAATCAGGGCTGGAGTTGCAAAACTGCTGAGCACCCAATAGGTCCTGTTGTGGCATTTAGGATCCATTGTGCTGAGCGCTCTTGAAAATCTGACCCTCCATGCTGAGCTGACAGCATGACAGTCTGAAAGGTGGGAACTCTACTCCCTCAATTGCCTGATGAACCAAACTCATGGTGTCTCAAAGGGGGCTTGCTAGCTAGCCTCGCTGCCAAAGGAGCTCTGTAGAAAGCTGAAAACAGGTGGCGCAAGGGACAGTTTGGTGGAACTGCAAGGCTGACAAAGAAGGGAGAATTTCAACAGGGGGCCTCAAAGAAACTTGAGGAGGGTGATTCTACAGTGTGTGTCTGTAGTGTTTTCCTGTGGGGAAACCCCCCGAGATATTCACAGCAAGTAAACATATGAAAGCGAGATCTACAGAGCCTGATTCTCCACTCTGCTTCTCCTATGGGCCTGATCCTCAGCTGCAGTGAACTGGGATTGTGCCACTGAGCTGCGGTGGAGCTGAGCCAGTGAGCACCAGCTAAGGCTCTGGCTTGTTGGCTTCGCACTGGCATTGAAATGGTGTAACAGAATGGAGAATCGGTCCCACTAAAGTGCTTAGTCAATGTCTCACAGATTGATTGATTGTTTCTGGACGGGAATGGGAGTGCCATCATCCTAGATCATAGCACTGGAAGGAAGCCAGAGCTTCATAAAGTTCCAGGATAAATCTCATCAGCACGTAACATCTATCTGATTTGTCACTGGGAGTAACAGAGTCCTTGTGACTGACGGCAAAGGTCTGGGCTCGTGGTGCATCCTAAACCCAACATTGCTAATTACTAGGCTTTCCAGTGACATGGCTCAGACAACAATATGAAACAACAGCTGTTGCCCAGCCAGGATGCTAGACAGAACCACCAGTTCCTGGGGTTCAAACTAGCTGGTACATTTTCGTGGTTATGAAAAAGAATCATTTCTGCTTTAAATGCTCAGATGCTCACTGAATTTATGCTTTCACTGATGCTGATACAGACACACATAGGGTGACCAGGTGTCCTGCTTTTAAAGGGACAGTCCCCCTTTTTTGGGACTTCTTCTTATAGGCGCCTCTTAACCCCCTACCCCCTGTCCTGTTTTTTTTCACTATTGCTATCTGGTCACCCTATACACACCCATTCTCCAGCCCCTCTCCCAAGTCTAGCCCTTTATTTCCAGGCTTAAAAGTGGGATTTTAGGAGCCAAAAACAATGTATCCAAGGACAGTATTCTATACAAAGGAAATATTAGGCATAAAAATAATTTGATGTGACGTGGTAAAGGGCTAAAATGGCATTTATAGAAAGTGCAACTCCCTTAGGATGTAACAAGCTGCTGTTAAAATATCTGTGCCATCTCATTATCACTCAGTGGTCCAGATTTCTACTTCCATCCATATAACAGTGCCACGGCCATATAACGGTGTTTACTGGGACTTGGCAGAACACACAGCAAGTCCAAGGGTGGAGGGTGGGCTAGGAAAGTGGCAGAGAGGGGAACTGTCAAGGAGATCAAGACTGGAGGAGAAGAGAAATGAAAGCAGGAAGCTGGGCTGGGGACTTGACAAACACATCATAAATGTAACATACTTGAAAACAGGAAATGAAGCCACGTGTCGGTTTTATGGATAATGAGAACCAGACTGAGCAACTGGCTAAATAGCAGGAAATGTATCTTTTATGTGGCATCCCATAGCGATGCACCTTCTGTCTGGTGTGTGTTAGGTGAAATATTTTTCTGGCTAAGTTTCCTTTTTCCACTGCAGGCCCTCAGACATTAACCTCTGAGTTTTGGGATTATACATTTTTTTAAGAGCCCGTGGCAGGTTAGGGCTGATGTCACTGAAGGATTCTTTCAGTGGTTAGCCAGCAGTTTCGGATTGTACATTATTTTAGTGTGTGTGTGTGTGTGTGTGTGTGTGTGTGTGTGCACACTGGGTTCCCAACTGGAGAACTTTTTGTTCAGTGACACTGAAATGTTGTGTGAATTTGTGTCAGATCTGCCAAATTGTTTTGGTGGAAAAAAAGAGAGACCCCCCCCCATCCTCCGCCCCTAAAAAATAAAACAAAAATGCTTAGAAAATGGAAATATTTCAATTTTTCAGTTTGAAATGAATTTTCACTTCACATTTTCCTTTAATTTCATTAAAAAAACAACAACCCAAAGATGTTTACAAATGATCAAAATCAAACAAAACATTTTGTTCCACCCAAAATTAGGTTTTTTGTTCAACTTTTCAATTTGCAATGGTTTAACTTAAATCAGTTGTTAGACTTAATTAAAGTGGTATAAAACTCTTGTTCGTGGTGCAAAAATGGCTGGGATTCAGGCAGGAATCAAGTTGAGTTAAACTGACTTATTTCAGTTTAGCTTCAGTTAGAAAGGGATCAACTTAAGTTTAATCAATATAAGCCATGTTTAAAGCAACATAGTGGTGCTTTCATGCAAGCTTGCATTGGTTTAATTGGTTGCAGTTGGTTTAATGACACCCCTCTGTTTAATCGGTGCAGACGAGGTCTCTTAAATAGCAGAGAGGGTTAAAAAGGAGTATCATTAACAAGTGTTTCAGCTCTGGTCTCTCTGAGGGCCCTCCTGTCAGGTCTCAGGCCTCATGCCTTTCCCTTTCCTGGGATGGAATCCCACAATTATTCCTCTCCTGGACCAGGCTTTGGGCTACAGCATCCTGTGTATTCACAGGCCTGACTGGTTTTGGCACCTGCGGTTCTTTGCTTTTGGAGTCTGTGGCGCATGGTGAATATAGGGACTAGCACAGTAGGAGCAACGTATTTAGAACAAATGGATTTTAAAACAACAAACACTCTACACGCATGTCGAGCCTACTTACAGACTTGCCATTCCCTGCTGGCAGCCCAGCTCCACCTTGCTTTTTCAGCCACTTCAGAGGTGCCAGCGTCAGTCTGAACAGCTCCCTCAGAACAACCTCCCCTGGAAAAGAGAGTCTCTCTTTAGCCAGCCAGAGGTCTTTTGTTCTTGTCCATTCCCAGGCCCTGCTTGTCAAAATCCAGTTCTGCGACTTGGCTGGAGTCAGGGGGAGAATCCTCACATCTAACACCCCAGGCCTTGTCTCTTAACGGCCCATAAGAGTCCTCTGAGGGGGAGTCTTAGCTTGAGCTGTTCTTTCCTTTCCTGTGTCTTTTTTCTTACACCCTGCTCTTAAACTAACCGACATATTTATACAGCCAGCGTCACTATAAGCAGGTCGCATACAATCTTCACACAGTATTAGAGTGAGTGCAGAGGCACCTCTGCCACAAACATTCACCCTGTAGTCAATGGGCACATGGCAAGCTGGACTGGGACCCCCACGGGGCTCTGCTCTCTTGGAAAGTCCCTGTGTAAGTCTCACTCACTGCAGTGGAGAGTTGCCACCCATCCCGAAACCAATGCAACGGTGTCAGGTGCCAGGCCCCTCTGCCTAGCAGGAGAGGAAAGGAGGAGTCCTTCGAGAGAGAACACAGGAAGGAAGGGTGCACACAGCTGTGGATTCTGTACAGCTAATAGCGAAACAGAGTCAAAACGGCTCAGCTACAACGTGCACAGCTGGGGGTCTGGCAAGAAGCATCGTGCGTCTGTCTTTTGCATGCTTGCCGTGGAGGACACATCATGCAGATGACCATAAACAATGAGTTTGTGGCCAAGGAGTTCACAGCTCCGGGCAGCTTCAAGCTAGGAAGTGCAACGGCTCACTCGAGACTCCAGATCCTCAGCCAGTATCAATGGGCGTCGATCGGCTGATTTCAGTGGGGCTAAGGTCCCAGGTCCCAGCTCGTTTGCAGTCATGTTTTTAAGCCTGCAAGTGGCCAGGGCCCCCAGTACCGACACTAGTGCTGCGCGTAAACAGCTGGTCCATCACCTGTGCACGTCTGACATGGCACCCAGGCAGGGTTGAGGAGGCACCTGGAGCCGTGGCTTGTGCTCAGATATACCCCAAGAGCCCCATTGATTTTAATGGCTCTGCGCCAGCGCAACGGAGGGCAGAATTTGGCTGCTTATGGGCAGAGTATTGAGTTAAAACAGTGGTGCCGGCAAAGTGGAATCTTCTCCCGCTTCCGAAAGCCCTGGATACTCACATGAGGATGCTCCTGAGTGCTGCCAGGGACAAGATGGCCTGCGTGTTAGCTGGACCACTGCTCTGCTCTACCCTGGCTGCACTTATGCTTCTGCCAGTAAAAAGATACAGGGCCCGTCCTGAAGTCCTTCCTTCCCGTTTACTGAGGAAAGACTCCCACAGGAGCTTTCCTTGAGTAAAAGCTTTTCGATCCACCATTGGCTTGTGTGCATAGACGATAAAAACCAGGGGTAAGCGTCATGGAGACAGGTTTCTGCCTCTTCATTGAAAGCGGATGTCTCTGAATTTGGAGCTATTTGGTTCAAACTCAGGCATAGATCTCACTGCAAACCCCCTGGCCAGCCCCTTGTTGACAGCAACCCTTAGTCTGGTCTGCGCTGGTCACAGAGCGGTGTGTGACCAGGATAACTGGGGGGACACATTAACCTAGAGCAGCCTTTCTGTAGCATCTACCAGCAGGGGGCCTTTGGGAAACTGCAAGGGAAGCAGACAATGGAAGTACTGGCCACGTTTTTTCATTGGATGAACCCCCTTCAGGGCGAGGCCCTACTGGCAGAGAGACGGGCTGTTTCTACTTCCCTGAGCTAGCACGAGAGAATCAGGCCCATGCCTGTCCTACATTTATCTCGAACCTCCGTGGGAGATCGTAAGACCCCAGGGCCTTACATGCTGGCCAAACGCTGGGGGAGGGGGAGGCGAACGCCATAGATTTGGCAGAGTCACAGATTTTAAGACTAGAAGGGACAATTATGATCCTCTCATCCGCATCCCGCCGGTTCTCACTCACCCAGTCGTTCCTGCATCGAGCCCAGTGATTCCTGCAGAACCCCTGACGCCTCCTGAGGAGTCAAACAACACGCTTCCCTGCAGAAGAATGCAAACTAACTTCTGCAAAGCCAGGCTTGTGGAGGGTCCTGTCCTGTGAGCTAAAATCATTTACAGAATAATAATAGGCCTGAGGAAACCACCTGGGCTAAATACCCTCAAGAGATACACACCCCTGCTCTGGCTGGCTTCTAAGACATAGAACACAGTGAGCACCTTCAGAGGGCTCACCGACTGTTTAAATGGCTACTGCCCAATTGCTGCACACTACAGCAGGAGATAGTGTGGCTAGTTGCCCAAGTGCAAGCTTGCCCAGCCCCTGGGTCTGAGCTCTGGTGGCTGCTGGCCCAAGCTGCCGTCTGTGCCATACTCTTCACACTGCTATTTTTCACGCGCTAGTTCGAGCGGAGCTTGCGCACGTCTGTCTGCCCAGGCTGGGAAGGCTGTCTCCAGCTGCAATGTGGACATAGCCTGTCTGTTTGTGGTGCAGACGGTGGCGTGGTATTTGATTTGAAAAGGCAAACCAGAGTGAATGACGTGGACTCCACGGAGAAACAGGAGGTAGGTTAGTTTTTTGTGTCTGTCAACATTAGCACAGAGCATCCCTTGGAATTTGAAGAGGATTTTTGGGCAGGATATTTATCCTACACACCCAACCAGGCAATGCCATAGCTCACAGGGAGAAAGGAAGCAGAGAAATCAGGAATGCAGAAGAGAAGGAAATTAACACGATGGCTATTTTTAAAATGTCCCCTTCATGACTGGTTATAAGCCATGAGTTAAGGGTGAAAATCAACGACATCAGGTGTCTATTCAGGGTGAAAAATAACGCCCAGGCAGTCACATGTGGGCATTAAGCCAGAGGGCCTGGCAAATGAATGCTATTGTTAACTGGCTTTTTCATTCCTGAAAGTCACTGGCTGTATTTTTAGCATAATGGTTACAGGTGGGTTCCCTGCCCCCAAAACCTCATACAGGGCTGAAAATCAACTGTGCTTGAAGCCCTGTCCAACTGCCCTGGGGGTAGCCAGCCTGAAAGCAAAGCAAACTCGAGGTTCCCATGCAAACCACGGGGATTCCCCCTCTGCCGCCCCAGGGACAATGAGTCTCAGCAGCTGCAGAACAGCCCTGCAGGATGAAACTAAGAAGAGCCTGCAGTGTTTTGTGCAGGGAGAGGAAATAGTTAATGAAACCTACTTGTCTCTCTCTCACCTTTCTTGCCAGTGATTAATTGCAGCTTTTGTAGGTTGCCATTTATGTCAAGCCAAAGCTCCAGAGCAGGAGTGGGGCAGGCATCCCACATCCTTATCCTACATCCACATTGGCCCTCCTGGCAGTGTGGCAATAGCGCTCAGAAGCTGGGCTTCCCACTGCAGCGCAAAGAAACACTTGGCCTGACCTGCGAGAGCCTCAGGAAGATTCAAGCACAAGTTCCAGCGACCCTGTCTAGTACCACAATCAGTCTCATCACTCTCCTATGTGGGGAGGCAGTGTGACCTCATGGATAGTGGCCCAGTCTGGGACTCCAGAGACCTAGTCCCAACTCTGCTGCTGGGTAACCTTGCGTGAGTCACTTCCCTGCTCTATGCCTCAGTTTCCCCAGCGGTAGAACAAGGTTTATGAGACTGACCTCCTTTGTAACACCCCTTGAGAGCTCCTGAGGAAAAGCGCTAGATAAGCACATTGGTGCTATTAGATAACTTGCAAATCAAACAGTTTGTAGGCCCATTTTTTTTTCTTTATGATGCATAAAGTACCTCTGAATAGGTCCCACCCTCCGCCAAACAACAGGTTCTTTATTGCTCATTTCCGACATTAGAAAGTCAAGGCTTGTTTTCCCTGGAAGGTTCTGAAGTTTAGTCTCTCTTACCTCTAGGAGAAGCGTGGTCTTGGGGCCAAGACTTTGTTCTCCCCAACCCCTGCCTCCACTCAGGAGATCTAGGCTCGGTTCTGGCCTCTGCTATAAACTCCTTGGGTGAGTTAGTTAATCACTCTGCCCCTTAGTTCCCCATCTCTAAAATGTAGGGGGTGATGATACTTCCCCGCTGCACAGTGGGGGCTGTGTGGTCACGCATATTCATGATTGTGAGGCTCTCAGATACTGTCAGGAACTGGTTCAATTCCACTAGTTTAGATTGAGTCCCATGGCCAGAAGGGATGGAGCTCCTTGGATCCCTCTGCTGGTGAGGAGAGGAAAGGCAGTTCTATTGGGGTGCATGATTGTTTACCCACAATTCCACCTAAGGGGTTGATTTTGATTGGATTTTGTTTGTGTTCGAGGTAGAAGAGCAATAATAAACAGTAACAGTATCTGGCCAGGCCTCAAAAATGGGGAATAGACATTGTGCCAAACAGGCCTTGAGTGAGGGGTCACCCTAAATCTACTAGAACTGGGTTTCGATGGGGTTATAAAGCCTTGGCCCAGAAAGGGGAAGGATTGTTCTCTCCTGGGGGAGAAGGGTGATTCTGTAATGCAGGGTATCTATTCAGGGATTAGGGGGTACCTGCGCCTCCAGGAGCCTGAGGAAGAAATCTGCAGATGCTGGGCTGGTAGCAGACTGGACCAGCAGTAGAGCAGAGTAGACTCTGGGCTAGAGGTGGGACAGACTCCATGGCATCTAGGAGAAGTGAGTCCAGCTGGCCTTGCAGGGCTCTGTCCCAGTCAGCGGAGGGGTGAGCTGTCTGTCAGAGCTAGGTTAGGTAGCTGTGTGAGTGGAGTTTAGGGGTGTGGAATTGTGGGGTTCAGAGTGCTGGACTTCCTGCTGCTGGGAGGGCTTTGCTGGTCTAGCCATACCAGTGTGTACTATCCCAGCAAAGCGCTCCTTGTAGGAGGCACCTCATACTGGTGGCATGGCTTATTTCATCTCCCTGAACAAAATATGCGACACTGGTGGCAGCTGGGCCTTGACTCTGCTTGTGGTCCCTCCAGTAGGAGCTGAATTGGTGGTGATGGCAACAGGAAATTTCAGAAGAAAGCCAAACAAATATAGGTGAGAGAGGAAGGGTAGCCTAGTGGTTAGAGTGCTGGTTTGAGACCTGAGGGAGCCAGAATTCCCTGTTTTGCCAAGATTTCACCTTGGGCAAGTCCCTTAGCCTCTCTCTGTCTCAGTTCCCCATCTGTACAACGGGAATAAAATCACCTCCCCACCTCACAGGGGAGTGATGAGGATAAACACATTAAGGAGGGCAGGGAGCTCAGATACTATGATATCTTATCTGGAATCCTAAGAGAAATAGGGCCTGTCATGACAGAGGAATTATGGCAGTGTTGCCATTACAAGAATCCAGGGAGTGAAAACTGAGCTATTGAGAGAGGAAGGGAAGTTCAGTCTGGCTGGTTAAATGGTTTGTCTTTGTGAACAGCTATTTTAAACTATTAACATTTTGGATAAAGGATGGCTTTGTTAAAGATTCCTCATCTCTTCTCCTTTCTTTACAGAGCTCATGACAAATACCTCTCAGAGGCCCTGTCTATATTCCATTTGCACTCATTTAACTTTAAATCACTTTAAACACCGATTTAATTAAACCAGTGCAACACACATTGTGGACTCTCTTAATTCAGTTTAAAGGGGGTTTATATCAACCTAGCTTCAGTTGGTTCCATACCAAGTTAAGCTAAATTGACACAAATCAGGTTCAGATCCAGTTCTCACACTTTATTTTGAATTGAATCAGTTTCAGATTAGACCTTGAGTTCATTGGGTGCTACTTGGAGTATGGAGGAGGACTGAGACATCCAGCAGACCTCTGGGGAAGCAGGGAAGCCCAAACACTGTCCCTGTTGTACCCCCAAAAAGCGTCCAATTAAACAAATCTTTTGTAGGTCACCTTTAAAGGGCTATCAGCTACTTTAGGAAAATGCCCCAAATAATCCCATAAAAAAAGATGACATTGACTGTATCTCAGCAATCCATACTGTCATGAACTGGCTAGGGTGTATACGGGGTGTGTCAATTATCCTGCCCATAGGGTGGTTCCAGCTCACTAGATGGTACATTCTGAATCGGCAGCATCTCGTCTTTCGCTACAAGGAAGTTTCTTGCCCTTGTGGGTGCAAAGAAAACCTTTCAGATGTCACCAGTTTGTAACTGATGCAGCGCAGTGTACTTCTGAGGGAAGGGTGAGCTAGAGGCCTAGCTCTCAGGAGGTTGGTTGTTTTCTATATGATCTGTACTCTGTGGATTTCTCATGGCACTAAGTCAAGAGCAATAATGTGTTAGAATGCTGTGCAAAGGGTCTGTGTGGTTTGGGCAGTTACATCTACCATGCATCCCCGTGAAGAGGGAAACCAGAAAGCTCACAGTTTGGATGGAGTTCTGGGAGGGGGGGTGTTTAAGGGGTCAGCACTGATTCATGGGGCTGTGCAGGGGACCGTGTGATCTAAGTTCTCAGGACAGGGTGCCAGACAAAGCATCTGTTCCCTGAGACTGTGCCTAGGGACCCTAAGACAGGGACAGTACTTGGGCTCTGTTCAGACTCCAGAAGTTTAAAATACCTGGGATCCTTTCGCAATAATCCAGTGACCTGCTGGAAAGGGAGATGGGGAACCAGATCCAGACAGTGCAGGAGTTTGCAGACAGCATGAAACAAACTTGCAGAGGTGTGAACTCCCCCGCCGCCATTAATCTCATTGTGGGGAAAGCTCTGAAGCCGGTGATGACACTTTAATCTCAGCCTTTTAAGTATTTAAATGCTGCTCAGTCTAGTAGATGGGATGGAGGCAGGAAAGAATCCCATGGGGAGTGGAAACGGGGGAGGTGGGAAGGGGTTTGCTGCATGGAAGGAAATGCAGAAGGAGGAACAGAAGAGATAACAAGGAAGAAGAGGGAGAGGAGCAGAGAAAGGAGGATGGGGAAGGAAGAGAAATGGAGAGCAGGGACTGTGGAAAAGGGATGTTTTTCCATTCATGTTGACTGTGACAAGAAGTTACTGCGCAGTTAATGCAAGTAACTAAAAGTGCAGTGAATAACTAAAGGCCGTGTTCTGTGCGGATCTTTGGGCAAATCTCCCATTGATATCAATAGGCATCCCACTGAGGACTGAGGTCAATAGGGTATTACATTTATATCCCGGCCATACACCATAGTTAAAAGTGGCTCTCTCCCGAGAACAACTCTGACATCCCAGGTGTATAAGTACCGCTTCCCTCTACTGGAGAGTATGGGAACAGATCAAGTGTGTGTCAAAGCTCCTATACTGCAAAGCATTTGAGGGGAACTCTTCCTTAGCTCAAGTAACAGAAGCCTTTCCTCTTACAGCAGAAGGATCTAATTTTCATCCTTTCTGTGGCTGCAAAGAATTAGATGGCCCCCGAGTTCAGTCCAGTGACAGCTCCTAACCACTGCTTTGTTATAACATCATTGGCTCATCAAGTAGATCAGAGAGACTGTGATGATTCACAGAGGGAGAGAAAGGACCTGTGGGGGTGGGTCTGTAACTGGTGTGAATTGGCCTAGCTCCATTGACTTTCCACAACTCTGGAACTAGACTGGCCCAAACCACCTCCCATCAGTCCCTGCTCCAGTCCCAGGGCTACTACAAGGATGAATCAGTGTCCTTAAAATCAGTGTCCCCTCAGTGTCCTTAAAAAGGATGGGAAAAGGAGCATTTGACAGCTCCCAAGGGGTTGTGTGGGATTTGGAATGAATGTGCCCAGAGGTGGCCCGAAAGGAGCATGGATCTTCTGCCTGTAGACAGAGGATAATAATAGCCGCACTCAAAGTAATTTATATCTTTCCAGCTAATTTATGGACCCGATTCCCACTCACTGAGCATTAAAAACCCCATGAGGGAACATCAGAACATTAGGAAGGGAGTCAGTGCACGCATGCTGGGCATGAGAGGGGAGATAACCAAGTACAGCGTGGGTGAGAGCTGCAGCCCGTGCCTGCATGCACAAATGAGAGGGGCCATGCCAGACGAGCAGGGGGATTAGCGTTCAAGGTGACCATGCATTGATTGATCAAATATTTTGTCTGTAGCCACGACCTTCAGCCGTTCCCGGTGGGACGGTGATTTCAGGAGCCGGCGGCACTGCTGCCATACAGCACGTCGTTGAAAAGAGGTGGAACGAAAGAGTTCCCGGCGTGTCGCTTCCGGAAGAAGTTCGTCTTTCAAACAGCCCTGGGTGGGGAACCCGTGTGGAACTCTTCAGTGCATCCTGGGCACAAAAGTGCACCAACGTTCTGCACAGACATTTCACTGAACGGTTTTACTGAGCAAAGCTGGTGCATTCTGAAACTTTACCCACTCACCCACACCCCAAGAGAAAACCAGACTAGACGGTCCAGGACTTCAGCTGGTGGAAATAGTGTAGCTTTTGGAGTCAATGGAGCTGCTTTGACGTATCCCTGCTGAAGCGCTTGCCTCTAAGGAAGCAGCTTTTGTATGCCACAATCCTAAATTTTGAGATGATGCAAATGCTCCTTCTTGGTCTGAGAGCAGGAGAGAAACCTATATTCTTTCTCTCTTCTCTATCCCTGGTGTGTGGAGGCGCGATAGAACCATTAGGTTCTTGCAATTGTCCAGATCCAGGAAAAAACTTCCACTAACCTCAGTTAGTCCCATTGATGGCCACATGCTTCAATGGGCGTTTGGTCTAAGAGGGAGCGGGTGATTGTGGTAAAGGTATTTTATTATCCTCTCAGAAAATGTTCATTCTGGAGGCCTGATTCTCCCTGCTGTGCACCTTGTGCAGTCATATAAACCCATGCTTAGTGGGTGTGAAACACACCAGATCATAGTGAGAGAGTTGTACACTCACCTGTTGCACAAGTGCAAATGGTGACACAGAGTAGATTTTTCAAAAGCACCTAAGTGGCTTAGGAGCTGATGTCCTATTGATTTTCTGTGGGGCAGTAGGTTCCCAAGTCACTTAAACACAGGTAATTTAAGGGATTTAGGCACTTAACTCCTGATATGCCTAAATATCTTTGAGGATGTGGGCCTTGGAAAATTTCACTCACAAGCTGTAAGACAGTGAATTTCCTTCTGCTTCACTGTGCTCTGCAGAGCTCACTCTAAGCTGATTCTTCCCGCTGCTTGACCTGAAATACTGCTCACTTTCCTTATTATTTTTTTGATTCTCAGTGGTGTACAATGAGCTTTGGGGGCAATTTAGTGCCAAGTAACCACAGCAGGCTATGTGATTTACAAGCACACAGAGATAAATGCTGTGAGGCTTGTTTCATGGTGAGAATGTACATATGCAAATGTGAAGAAACATTGAGTTTGTGCTTTTTTTTCTTCTTCTTTAGGATGCTTAAAGGGGCTGGAAAGATGGGGAACCTGGGAGCACTCAGCAAAGATCTCCTCACAGATCCTCGAAGGGACTGTCCGTGTGACAAGGAAAAAGCAAAGCGCTCGTTTACAAATCCTGAGAAACACGTCGGTTGACGTACTGCTTTGGACACAGCACAGCCTTAGCTCTGCCCACTTTGTGCCCCACCCTTGATGAGTCCCTCTGGAATATCACAGCTCCTCCTTCACCCCTCCCAAAGCCCTTTGGTCTGGTGTGATCTTTGACAACCAGCAGCAAATACTCCCCAGGTGAGCGATGCCACATCGGGGAGGCTGGTGGTCCCACAGGAGCGCATGAACTGGGGTTGTGGTGAGATGCTTTTGTCAGAGACTAGTAACCATTTCCTTTTGAAGGCCTTATGGGAGCAGAGTTAGGCTGGTTATGCTGGGTGTCAGCCTTCTCCAACCCTATGGAGGCACGCCCCCATGTTTGCTGCTCGCCCCACTACCCACCGCAGCCCCCAGGCTGAGGGAGGTGACTGAGAGTCAAAGCCATGCTGGTCCTTTGAAAGCCAGGTCATCAACACTGTAATCCTGCCACATGGACTGAGTGTTCAGGCACAGCAGGTGATGTTTGCTTCACCTGTAGCCAGTTCATTGTAATCCATTTGGTTCTGACTGTGACTCAGGAAGTTGTGTTTCCAGAGTGCAAGTTCTTCTGGGGGACTCCGCCGCCCCTCGGATCACACCTCCAAACCTGCTGGCAGACTCCAAAGAGACACCAAAAGTCAAGGACAATAATTATCGCCTCCTGGGTCTCTGGTCTCTAGCCATTACCTGGCCCTGGGGGGTGAGGGACTTGCGCAATTCTTCCACTCTCAGATTGGCCCTGGACTGCAGTCCTCTGCAATCAAATGTGATTGCATCAGCAGGTTTAACTTAGGCTGTTCCTTGAGGGAGCAACGACAGTGGTAGTCAGTGACCACCCAGCTTCCTAAAAGCAAAGTATTATTTATTTAAAAGAAGCTGGACTTAAAACAAGCAAACAGACTGTTCAAATCTCTAGCTCTTCCCTACGGCTGACCGTGGCCATCCGACTTCCCTCCACGGATTCTCTCTCTCTGGGTCAGCCTGACCTTCTGGACAGCTGCTGCTATGTGACCCCCTTCTTCTCCTAACTGGTCACCAGGTCACACACACAATTCATAAAATTGCTGCATCTCAGTATTCTTAGATTATTGCATCTCAGCTCCACAGTATTCAGAACATTATTATATATTGGCTCCATCATACCCCGTAGCTTCTTTTTGAGCCAGGGCAGCCCCGTGAGAAAGACAGCCTGTCCCGATTTAAAGACTACAAGTAATGGGGAATCCACTGCCTTCCCAAGTAAGTGGTTCCAATGGTTAATTACACTCTCTGAAATGAGCACCTGATTCCTAGTCTGAATTTGCCTAGTTTCAGCTTCCAGCCATTGGATCTCATTGTGTCTTTGTCGCCTGGATTAAAAAGATTGTTACCCTGGCTGGCTGCAAAGCCACCTGAGAGCGCGAATCCACAAACTGCTCTCTCCACCCATCTTGTCTTCTATGTGGCGATCCTCTTCACCTTCGCTGCCAAGCAATCTCAGCTATGTCTGTCAAATTAGCCTCTCCTTGTTTAGCACTGGTGCAGCTGTGGTGTGGTTTCCAATGGCGTACGTGCAAATGTGGACAGGTTTCCATGGCGTGATGGTAAAAACTCCTGAGCCCACTGGTAGCAATGGTGCATCTGCATCGCTGATAAATCAGAGTCGCATTTGTCTCATATAGTCACACCCAGAGACCATGGCAGACCTTTATTTTCACTTCCAGCCTCCTGGTTTTGACCTGCTGTCAGACTCGGTGCAGCACATAAATTCTTTATCTTGGGTTCTCTCTCTGCCAGATAAAAGAGGACAGCCCTTCCCCTCCAGTGTTTATATAGCTCCTCGCACCATTGGGTCTTGGCCTTTGACTGGATTCCTAGGTGCTCCCACAACACAAATACATAGTAGTAATGAATACCCAGTAGTATTCTGGCTTTCTCAGGTTGCAACCAGCCTGTTCCATCCCTGAGCTCCTCTTCAGCAGGTGTCATTGGAGGTTACACTGCACAGAACAGGAACAACCACAGCAGAAGAGCTCTGTGGCTTATTTCACAGCCAGCGTTCCTGTTTCATATCCCATTTGCTGTCTGCACAAAGATAGCTGGATGGGCTTGTGATTCATACAGGGACTAAGACCAGGAAGAGTTGGGCTTATTACTGACTCTGCCACAAACTGCCTGTGTGACCTTGGTAAGTCCCTTATTCTCTCTGGACCTCAGTTCCTCATGTGCGACATTGGGATGATAATCTTTCTCACAGGGGTGCTGGAAGGATAAATCCACAAAGAACATATGAATGGCCATACAGACCAATGGACCATCTAGCCCCTAACCTGTCTTCCAACAGTGGCTGGTATCAGATGCTTCAGAAAGAACAAGCAAAACAGAGCAAATTGTCGAGTGATTCATCCCCTGTCATCCAGGCCCAGCATCTGGCAGCCAGAGGCTTAGGGACACCCAGAGCATGGGGCTTCATCCCTCATCATCTTGGCTAATAGCCGTTGATGGACCTGTCCTCCAAGAACTTATCTAATTTTTTTTTTAACCCAATTATACATTTGGCCTTCACAGCATCCCCTGGAAATGAGTTCCACAGGTTGACTGTGCATTGTATTAAGAAGTACTTCCTTATGTTTGTTTTAAACATGCTGCCTATTTACATTAATCAGGTGATCCCTAGTTCTTGTGTTTCGTGAAGGGATAAATAACACTTCCCTATTCACTTTGTCCACACTAGTCATGACTTTATAGATACCTCTCATATCCCGCTTAGTCATCTCTTTCCTAAACGGATCAATCCCAGTCTTTTTAATCTCTCCGCATACAGAAGCTGAACCACACCCCTAATCATTTTTGTTGCCCTTCCCTTTTCCAGTTCTAATATCTTTTTTGAGATGGGATCACCAAACAGCACACAGTATTCAAGGTGTGGACGTACCATGGATTTATATAGTAGCATTATGATTTTTCTGTCATTGGTGCAAATGAAATCTCAAATGTTGTGGTGGTGGTAGTGTCATATAGTTTCTGCATAGATACATGGGGGTCTTTACTCTCAAATGGGTAGAGATTTCACCAAGAGATATGCAGGTGTTTTGTAGGGGAGATGGATATAGGTAGATGGCTAGTAAGCCACTGGGTTTTATTATACTTGTCTATGATCATAAACCCAAACATACATGCCATAATCTGTATTCTATAGAAGCCAGATGCCAATTTGGAACACTTGTACATAAGAACGGCCATACTGGGTCAGGTCAAAGGTCCATCTTTTGACAGTGGCCAATGCCAAGTGCCCCAGAGGGAATTAACAGAAGAAGGTAATCATCAAGTGATCCATCCCCTGTTGCCCATTCCCAGCTTCTGGCAAACAGAGGCTAGGGACACCATCCCTGCCCATTCTGGTTAATAGCAATTGATGGATCTATCCTCCACGAACTTATCTAGTTCTTTTTTGAACTCTGTTATAGTCTTGGCCTTCACAACATCCTCTGGCAAGAAGTTCCACAGATTGACTATGCATTGTATGAAAAAATACTTCCTTTTGTTTGTTTTAAACCTGCTGGTTATACATATTATTTGGTGTCCCTTAGTTCTTGTGTTATGAGAAGGAGTAAATAACACTCCCTATGTACTTTCTTCACACCAGTCATGATTTTATAGACCTCTATTGGATCCCCCCTTAGTCATCTCTTTTCCAAGCTGAAAAGTCCCAGTCTTATTAATCTCTCCTCATAGGGCAGCTGTTCCATACCACTAATCATTTTTGTTGCCCTTTTCTGAGCCTTTCCCAATTCCAATATATCTGTTTTGGGGATGGGGCAACCACATCTTCACACAGTATTCAAGCTGTGGGCATACCATGAATTTATATAGAGACAATATGATATTTTCTGTGTTTATTATCTATCCCTGAATGATTCCCAACATTCTGTTCACTTTTTTGACTATTCTGTTGTATGAGACTGGACATTTGGATTTAATTCTGAAGAATACTTGAATGTATTTGGCAATCACTAATTTTTTATATGTTTGAGAACTGTATACAAATTCAACTAATTTTATTTTATTTTGTGGTAGTATCTAGAGACCTCAACCAGATCCTACCCCACTGTGTTGGGTTCTGTACAAACATGTAGCAACTCACAGGTTGTGCTCCAAATAGCTTACAATCGAAAAGTTAATCAATCATCTTGGAATTCCACTTAGTACATTATTTCTTCCCTCTGTTTTATTAACATAATATCTATCCTGGGCTCACAGGAAATTTACTTACCTAGCTGTAGAAAAACTTGCCATACCAGCGAAGAGAATAAGACTAGATGCTCATTATAGAGTGTGTAGGTAAGATGACTGAAGAGTCATAGTTTACCATTGAACTTGGAACATGAGTAACTAATGCTAACACTCATGCTAATGCTTAGACCACCTAGACAGGTTTATGAATTTGGTATTGCCTCACCTGTAGCAATGTTGACTCAAACAGTAATGGCTCCTGCTATTAGATCTGGTGGTCCTGGTCAAGTCCCCCAAACAACACTCTGTTCAGGGATGTTCATGCTAGAAAAGGTTGGGGAGGGGTTCCTGATGAAAATTTTGATTAAAAATCATTTTTGTCCAAATTTTCAATTTTTTGGCTAAAATTCAAATACCAAAAAAATTAAATCCAAAACCTGAAAAACTTTGCTCTACAACCAAAATATTTCAAGTTGGAAATGTTACCTCTGGGGAGTTGTAGTTTATGTGCTTCATGCTCTCATTCTTCTGCCTAGGCCTGGTTGGACTACATCTCCCTTAATGCATGATGATCTCCCTTCTTGGAGAGGAAGACAGCATCAGAGTCCCTGGTCATAGTGCATCATGGGAGATGTAGTCTGCTTGGAGAGACTGGCCCATATAGAGTAGCAGGGACATGAGATAATTGAACTACAAATCCCATCAGGCACAACAGCAGCATTTCCAAGTGGAAATGATCTGGGTTTGGGATAAAATATTGATATTGATTTCTGGACATTCACTTTTTTCACAAAAATTTTTCCAGGCATTTTTTATGAAACATTTCATTTTGTCAAAAACCCAATTTATTGCCAAAACAGTTTTGATGACAAATGTTTGATCAGCCTTCATTCTTACACATGGCCTATGTCCTGGAGGCGGGGTCCGAGTGATCCTGCAATCTTTGCAATCTTTCCAATAATGTCATTGGGGTCTTGGGTGGGTTTCACCTTCATAGCACCGAAGACGCAGCTTCATGCAAGTGCTGGCTTGTAAAGGACCATTCACACTCCGGCCTGTTCAGACCATGCTGGGGTTATGGCTTCAGCTTTAAGGCCATTGGACAAGGCTGGAACAGTGGCTCGATTGACCGCATGTGGCTTTAATTCACCTCTGGGGAGACCACTTCAAATGTGACTTCTCCCAAACGAAAATGGCTTGGGTGGTTTCCAGGTAGCTCCTGTATCCTGGTGTTAAAACCTTGAACTGTATCATTGCAGTGTTAACTCAGGAGACGCTTGGGGCTGGAATAGCAGTGATTGCTTTTGCTTTATGGGACGCCTGCACAGCAGCTGGGAGGCATGATTCCCTCAGCTAGATAGACATGTGCTAGCTTGGCTCAAACTGCCACCCTAGATGGGTGTGGGTGTGGCACCTCAGGCCTGCTGCCTGAGTACTGTCCTCTCCAACCCCCCTCGGGAGGGCTAGCCTGTGTCACCATGGCACGTGCTAGTGCATGTATGTCTACACCTCCCACATGTCGTGCAGACATACACCTAGCCTGAGGTGCCCTGGCCAGCCAGTGGGGGGGAAATCTGACTGTCTCTAGCCGCTGCTCTTGGTCCCTCCCTTTCACTGATGATCTTTCACAAGAAAAGTAAAAGACAATAAATTAGGGGCAGGGTGGGGAGAGATCCTGTCTGGAAAAAAAAAGAGGCGATTGGATCAATCTCTCCCTCTCTGGCTGACCCTATCAGAAGAACAGGTGTTCAGCAGATATCATTCCAAGAGCTCAATGCGTGATCACTGTGAAGAGCGCAAGCCGCCCAGATTTCGGGAAATACTCTGAGCAGGAGCTCTGCTTCCTGCCAGCAGCTGTTGAAATAACATCTGTTGTGTGTTTTCTTGCTTCTGGGCCACTGCAGTCCACCACAGGGGACAGTTTGTTGGCACGAATCAGGCAGGCTAAATAGAAACCTCCCGGACTGAGTGTTTCTTGGTGTCTTGCTGAAGAACGGCCCAGAGCCGAGCGTATTTATTTTCCTAGAAGTGCAGGGCAGTAACAGCAAGCCCAGAAGGGAATTCTGTCTGACCCTGCTGCAGAGATTCCTTCTGAGTGTGCATGCAGTGAATACGCACACCAGAGCTACATGTATCATCAGTAACATGGGAAAGAACTGAATCCATTAACCACACAGGATGCACAAGTGCTATGTGGAAAAGTACCCCGACCCATGGGTCAGAGCTCCAGATCCTGCCAGGATCCCAACATTAGTAGAAGCTGAGGTTCTGACCCTCCGGCTGAGGAGGTTTTGGCATCTCAAGTGACAGCAGGTGCCTTTTGGATTTAGAATTGTGCCTGAGTCATGGATCTATATCACTGCTGGAGAGGGCAGTGAGGATGTATATTTCTTCCAGCTGTGGCCACAGAGCCAAGCAGGTGCATTTAACAGCACAGCCCAGAGGAAGGCCATGAACTATTCCTGGCTCTTTGCGCCGCATGTTGCAATCACCCCATGGAATACACTTGAGTGTTTCTGCCAACGGAGGTAACGTGTCTTCAGACAAAGAACCAAAGCTGTGAAAGTTAACCCAGCCTATGAGTGCAATGGTCAGGAAGACCTGAAATGCCACACAGTAGGGTACCGCAGTGTCCTTTTTAGATGAGAGTTTATACTCTGTTGAAACCCACGCTGAGATGGCACAGAACTGCAGCACTCCACTGGGACCTTGCTAGGCCCAATCCCAGCTGCAGAGCCAGAGGGATCTTGCAGTGTGTGCTCCACAGTGTGTGATGCATGGCTGGCGTCTGAGTGAGCGGGACAGTGTGGTCTAGAGCTGTTAGCACTGGAGTGGGGCTCATGAGACCTGGCTTCTCTGCCTGGCTCTGCCACCGACCTGCATCACTTCACCTCCATTTCCCCTCTTGCCCTTTGTTTCTCTTGTCCATTTAGAGTCATGGAGTTTAAGGGACCACCAGATCATGGAGTCTGATTGTGTATCACAGCCCCCCCACACTTACCCCAACAACCAAAATGAGACCAGAGGATTTAGGAGTTAGGCTCTTAAACACCTTTGAGGATCTGGGCCTAAGTGCTTCACTGTCTCTCTTACTACATGTCTGCAGCTCTCCACACCACTGGGCCCTGATCTTCATTGTGACCTCTAGATGATAATGCAAATTGCTGTTTCCCAAATGTGTACAAGTTCCTGGGAGCAGACTCTATGTCCTCACAGCCAACACTGTATGTGGCATCTCCACCTAGTTCATCTGGAAACAGAGCAGCACAGTTTCTAGTAGCAGGTTAGAAGATCTTTTTTAGCTCTATCAGTCCTTGATGTTTTTATCTTTGACACTCTGAAGATTGTTTTGGGTGATGTTTGACGGATAAAAGTTAACCAGTTTGTTAAAACATATTCAAATGGGGGTGTGTGGGGTGGACCCCCCCCCCCCGCCTGATGGGGTAAAGGCCAATTAATCTATAGGCTGCACCTGAAGGAAACCTAAACCTGTGCTAGGGCCTGATTGCAGACGAAGTCCAGCTGGGGAGAGGAACTGGGCAGGACCTGGAAAGAGAGGAAGTTGGCAGATCCGGAGAGGAAACCTGCAGTTGCACTGCTTGGTACAAGGGAAAGAGCAGGAAGCCTCAAGGATAGCATAGGAAGTGGTCCAGGGACAGAGCAGTGAGGACTGGGAGAGTAATAACTCCGAGCTACTGGGATGAGGGTCCCTGGAGCCTGGTGTAGAGGGTGGGCTTGGGGCCCCTACCCGCCACTGGAGAAGCAGCACAGACCAGGCAGTGGGGAAGGATCACCTGGGACAGTTTGTCTCAAAGGACTTGAATGGGATTTAGCTGGAGGGCTAAGCCAGGAAGAGAAAAGTGCTGCAGTGAGTGGAATGAGGGGCCAGGTAACCGCAGGAAGGGGCATCAGACGAGGTGGTGGAGCCTCACTCTGCGGGTTGGGTGGGGTGAGGTGATTGGGGAGAGTGACTGGGATGGGATGGGGGGGTAGCACCCCAGGGGCAGGGCACAAAGAAGGCTGAGAAGGGGACCTTGCCCCCCTCCGGAGACACAAACTCCGGAGATGCAGGCAGCTGGTGAATTCCCAGGGGTAGGGGAGGCAGGCTTCGGACACGGGGCTTCAGGCTCCGTCCACGCGGTGGCAGGCTCTGGTTCCAGGCTCCGACCTCAGGCTCGCCACTCCCGCCATCGTCCCTGGGCCTTGCTGCCTCCCTGCCCATCCCCCCGTTCAGGGCTTAATTTATCCCAGGCCTTGCTGGGGCTGAGTAAGGCTGCTCTGAAAAGTGATACAAACATCACTTTTTCCAGCAGAAGACTCACCAGCTAGCAAGTCTTGTGGGGAAGGAGGCCACAACCAAAAAAAGCAAAAGGAACAACAAAAAGACAAGACCATGCAAAGCCCCTTACTTGTGTTTCTATTCCGTTTAGGCCCAGCAAAGAATAGAGACAACTGTGAATTATTTTTTATTGCTGAGTCTGAAAACCCCCCTACATAAATAAATTACAGTGATTTGGACGTGGATATCTGCATGTTTATTTGTTTTTTCCTAAAGTTAATTAAGTATTTTAGGAAAAATTGTCAGCGCAGTCGGCAGCAGGATTCTAGGCATGTCCCATTAGCCGTGGGTGGAGATGGGCCAGCAGGCCACAAGGACAGGAAACTCTCTGTGATTCTCTTTTACAAACGCAACTCGCTCGGCCTGCTTGGAGCAAGGCTCTTCGAGTGCAGCTGTAATATCCCGCTGACTGTGCGTAAGGATCCAAACACCTTTTCCATGTGTTCGAAATGCAAATAAAACAGAGCGCCGGGCTGCAGTCAGGAGAGGACTTTTACTCCTCACTCTCTTTGGCTTCTCACAAGGGAGCGGAGGATGTTTCCTGAGTCCTACCTTAGATCTTTTTATTATGATGATTTTTAATCGGAAATTGTGAGAGCATGAGGTCAACAGAGCTGTGGAGAGAGGGAATGTCTGGAGTGGAGTATGGCTCTTGAGTGGAGTGTTAGTAGTTATACATGTGAAGAGGGTAGATGTTTTTGTCTAAGCAGTCGCTAGGAAGAATCCTAGAATAATTTAGCGGATTCATCATAATGTTTTGTAGAGTTTAAGGCCAGAAGACACTTTTAGATCATCTACTTTGGCCGCCATTGCACCCACTTATTGAGCACCAAGGGGCACTGAGGCCCCTGCAATGGCAGGGAATTGATTAGGTGAGTGATGACCATGTGATCCCAATCGTTGATTCCACCTTCCTCTGCAGAATGGGATGTGGGGAAAAACCTCCAGGATCGCTGCTCTGGGGCAAAATTCCTTCTCGATCCCACATCTGGTGATCAGTCTGACCTGAGCATGTGAGAGACCCACCCATCAGACATCTAGAAAGATGAGTCTCGGTACCATCTCAGAGCCCCAGTCCTCCCGCTCTGGTCTCCTGTGGCTAATCTCTGATTCTTCAGAGGAAGCTGCTGGTGGTGGAATGGCCAGTAGAATACTACTCTATCTAATCTCAGGAATAACGAATTTCACATACATCCGAGCATGGGACTTCTATTGGCGAATCCTCTGATGACATAGGGCAGTGAGACTACTGGGTGATGCCTCCGAGCCAGCTAGAACGGAGCCTGGAGTGGAAAGTCTGAGCATGGGAAGAGGCTGTTGCTGGGGCCTGCTCCTGCTCCCATTGAAGTGAGGGAGCATTTTACCACTGATCTCCGTGGAGCCCGTGGAGCGGGTGCTTAGGAGGTCAGAGAAGTGAATCTCTATTGAACCGAGCCCCAATCTTGCAGTGAGTTCTGCAGGGAGAGATGCCTGGGGACACTTTGCAAGCTCAGGGAGAAGCTTATTGCAGGAGTGGGGCTGTGCTGAGTGGCTCAAAATATACCTATCGCTAAGGTCTACCTCCGTGCACAGTGCTGGAGAAGGGTCCTAACACAGGCCATCAGACACAGCAGGATGGGGGCCTCCCCTCCCCTTACTATTTGTGTTCCATCCCCTTGCCGCCCCCCTTCTATGACTTTGTTTATTTTCTTTACTTGGCAAGTTTGGTTTTTTCCAGCAGCTTCCTGTATTTTCTGTTGGTAAGAATCCTTTAAACTGAGAACGATCATCTGTAAAACAGATCATGATATGTCCTCTAATTACCTCAGGCCAGACTGCGATACCCTTCCTCACACTGAGTGGTGGGTTACTACACAAGCAGACTACTCGAGGAGTAAGCTACTGTTCAGCCTGAGAAAGGGAATCAGAAGTTGGGCCCATATAACAATAAGGATCAGTCAGATCTTCAGCTGGTATAAATCACTGACTTCAAGGTCGGTCTACGTTAGCTTGGGATTTGGCCCTATATATTTTAAATGAACATAGAGCAGTATAGGCCTGGCGGTGTGGCTGGAGGGAAAGTGGGCCACGACTTTTAAAATGCCCTCTCTCCCCACAGATTCTAAATCGTTCCCAGCAAAACCCAGGTATTCCCAGCGTGCAACTGTCGGACCTCCCCTTCGATGGCGTCCCCTCTGGACAGTGCCCCTTTGGGCAATGCCGTGGAAGATGCCAATTGTCTGCTGATCTTAAGTCATTCCCGGAAACCCTGCTGCTCTTGGTGACCTTTGTTCACGAGGGGCCCAGGTCTGATGTCCGTTGAAAACAACTGAAATCTTTCCATTGACTTCAGTGGGCGCTGTGATCAGAACTTAGGTTCATAAATGTTAAGGCCAAAAGGGACATTCAGGGAACCGTCATCAGCAAACAGAAGATCACGAACAGCTACTTCCTGTACCTTTATCTTTGCCTGTAGTCCCTCAGATTGAAGTTTGCCATCAATCCGGTGTCTGATGCCTAGTCCAGGGTCACAGTCACGAAAGGCATCTGTAAGCAAGGCAAAAACATCATACCGAAGAGGGTTGAGGCCAATACCCAGCCCTGCTGGACTCCACCAGTGACTGGTTCAGATGACCCCCCCTCGTCCATAATGCGAGTGCCATCATGGAACTGCCGACTGATTGTGATGAATGACTGAATACTGACCATGCTGTTGGCGGTCTAGTGACGCTGGAGCAGTTAGGAAGGAGACAATCACACCTTGATACAAGCCCAGAGCGCTGCTATGGAAATCCAGCCCCAGAGAGATCTCGCCTGGCACCTCATTCATCCTGATCGTTTTTCTCGGACCATCTGTAGTGAAAGGGATCACACAATTGATTAGATTCTGAGCACCCCAACTCTGAGCGCCTCTAGCTGGGAATCTGACCCAGTGATTGACAATCGTTACCGTCCATAGCAGTGCAGTGGCCTGGGTGTAATGAATGAAGGACTCTTGTCCACTAGGAACCGGGCGGAGGCCACCATGGCTGGCAGATGCGCTGGAGAAGACAAAGGGCCGTGAAACTAAACTAACTCGTCAGGGGAGGCGGGCCGGTTGCCCTGCACCCATTCTGTGGCTGTGAATGGGAGGCTTCTTTTTCCAGGGCCGGCAATCTGGCACTGGATCTACTAGGGCCTAGGTTTTCAAAAGTGATCCGTGATTTTGGGTCTCTCTCTTTCTGGGTGCACAACCTAAAAGATCTGAAAGGGACCTGTTTGTGAGAAATGCTGAGCACTGACATTCCTGATAATCAGGCCCCTTTAAGGTACTTCAGACTAGACACCCCAAAATTGAGACACCCCAAATCACTAGTTGCTCTGGGAAACAGGCCATTTTTTTAAAGAAAGAAGAGTTTTATGGTGGATTCCCCCCCACCCTTTTGGCTCTTCAAATGATCTTAATTTCAAGCAAGTGAAGTAATTGTCAAGAGAGAGGAAAATATGACATTATAGAGGGCAGTCCAGGAAGCAGCTATACAGTATATCCAGCGGATAAGGAGACTTCTCTGATTGAATGTTTGTCTTTGGGAAACATCCTGATTAGCTGTCCATGCCAGCTCTTCCTTTGCCTCTAAGAGGACAGCATGACAAAATCCACAAGGTTGGCTTCAGCATCACTGAGTGGGCAGTTACTGAAAAGATAATCCCCGAAAGAACGGACATGGAAAACGAAGCCTTGATCTGCTAGGTGGGTTGTGGAAGGGGAGGCAGCCCAGGGGCATGCAGTTTTCCACCGCTGTGGTCAAATTATAAATGCATCCCCAATTTTCAACCTGCTCATAAATGTACAAGCTTGTATATTTTGTACACAAATGTACAAAAAAGAAAGACACTGCCCCCACCCCCCCTTATCTCATGCAGTAGAATAAGTTTTAGGCTTTCTCTTCATAGGGGAAATTGACCAGCCTGGCTATTCTGGGACAACTATTCCACTATAGCTGTTCTGGAATAACTCCCATGTGGCCTCTCTGTTCTGGAGTAGAAGTGATTTTATTCCAGAATAATTACTCTGTGTCCAAAGAGAGGAAGGACGGTGCAGTGTGAGGATCAGTGTATTAAAGATCATAGTGTCTTCAGAGAGATACTATGATGATGGGGCCACATAAGTGTAACAGTACTGATTAAATTAAAACAATTGAGTTAGCACCGATTGTGCCTATCTGCTTCTGTATTTGGCTTTGCATAACACAAAGAAACAAGAGAAGGAGAGTGAAGAGTGTACGAGCAAGGTAGCACCAATGGAATGACGTTTTTCAAGCTAGTATGCTTAGTACGCATGTGTACATTTTGAAACTTTTCTACTTTGTATCCTTGCACAAAGAAAGTACGTGGCGGAATGTTGACGCCCAGTGATGTAATCAAGCTATAAAAAGAACGACCCGGCCGTTGATCGGGGCCGCACCCTGCTTTGGCTGAAAAGCACAGGGCTGCGTGCCTGCGACGTCGCATTGAATAAAGACATTTTGCAACCTCCTCCAGCTATCCGAGCCTGTTTTGCCTGAGAAAGGGGCGCCTGCCCAATGAGGGGGGGGGGGGGTCTCCAGGTTACATAAGTACTTAAAATAAGATATTACAGAATAGCTCTGCTGGTCAATTTGTCCATGTAGACAAAGCTTTATTCTATAGACAGGAGAGTCACGCCTCTCTTTCCTAAACTATTAGATGCGTGTCTGCTGGATATATTGCAATTTCCAGCTCTTTCATTTCTTCTCGCACCCACATCGGTCTCTAGTGTTGGGGCAGTCGGTATATTTTGCTGCTTCACACCAGCACTGGCCCAGTGTATGCTCAAGCGGTTTTGTCTATTTATTTCCTTGGCAATTTGGAGCAAAAGACAAAAATAACCAAGTGCAATCAGTTCTCCGAGCTCGGCTGTCCTATGCACAGTCTGCCTTTGCAAACAGGATGCGGAAAGCCACTGGCCTAGCAGAGAGATGTTTGCACATTGGGCTTTTCCAAAACAAACACCCAGAATTACTGTACTTTGTGTGCCGAGGAGAAAGCGAAGTACAAAGAGAATCTAAGGCCAAGGGAGAAAACTTCACACAGCTCACTTCTGAGCCAGAGAGAAACTCCTGCATCTCTTTCGAATGTTGGGCACAGAGTCGGGCCTGAACCGCTCTGTCAAAATGCTGAGAACCTTAAGGAATTACAACTTGACCAAGAAGTGTTAAAGGAACAGCCTCCCAGTGTTTCTGGGAAATGAGTTAGTGGGAGTGGCTTTATTAAAATGGCCATTTACTGGGGCAAAAAGGATGAGGTCACAAGGAATTTAGCCCTAAGAACTTATCCCTTTAGGTGCTGCAGATATATGTGACTCAGTTACAGCTGCTCTGGAAATGACCCGCTGAGAATGCTGCCAGCACAGAGGCCTCCCTTGCTGACCTATATTTGGCATTAGGATTCTGCCGGGTGTCCAGTTTTCAGCCAGAACGCCTGGTCGAAAAGAGACCCTGGCGGCTCGGTCAGCACTACTGTCTGGGCCGTTAAAAGTTCGGTCAGCGGCGCAGCAGGGCTAAGGCAGGCTCCCTGCCTGCCATGGCTCTGCACAGCTCCCAGAAGCAGTGGCATGTCCCCCCTCCAGCTCCTAGGCATGAGGGCAGCCAGGCTGGGGCTCCGTGCGCTGCCCCCACCCCAAGCGCTGGCTCTGCAGCTCCCATTGGCCAGGAACCATTCAAAAATGCAAAAAGCATCATATAAGTTGTGTGTCTGGAAAATAAATGTTGTACTGTTTGTTTAAGCACCAGTTTAATCATCTGGGCCTAAATTTACAAAAGTGGCTGGAGAAGACACATTAGTCAATGAGGACAGTTGGTTAAGCCAGTGATCTAGGACTCGGATCTTGGGTCAGTTCTCAGCTCTGTCCTTGTGTGAGCTTGTATGCAGCTTGGTGCCTGAGTTTCCAATCTAGGACATGGGGATAGCTATCCATCCTTCATGTCCTTAGACTGTAAACTCTTTGGCACAGATACGGTTTCTTACTCTGTGTTTGCACATTGAATAGCATAGCATGGTCCCATTCCTTTTTAGGAATTATTATTATTAATTATTAAATAATTAATAATACTTAACAATAATTAGTGACCTTTTTTTGCTGCCAGTTTGTGACACCTTAAAGGGAGGTGGCTTTCTTAGGAGGGGTGTCCCGTGAAGATGACCTGAGTCGGGAACCTAAAAATTGAGGCATCCAAAAATCACAAGTCACTTTTGAAAATATAGGCCTTGACCTAGAGACGAACAGCTTCCCAAGTTTCTCCTTGAGAGACCAGCTCCCCTTCTCGTGAGAGCGAGTGAGCAGAGTGATGGTTGGGACTTTAACAAAGCAGCTAATGAATGGAGGGGTGGGTGCAATAGCTCCTGAAATGGAAATACCTGCTTGGCAAGTGCAGCAAGTCTAGTGAGTGCAATTTGGGAAAATCATCTGTTTACCTGGCATCTGGGATTCACATCCTCTTTTACTGAAACTCTGCAGCTTTGAGTGTCAGCCTGCAAACAGCCTGACAATCTATGACACAGCTCTCTCCTGGATAGTTTGACTTCTAGGCTTCCTGAAAGCATAACTCAGATCTTCTGCCTGGTTATGGTGAGCTATAAAATGTAAGTGTGTTGTAAACAGCCATATTTAATGGAATAAATAATTAGAAATGACATGTGTGAGTGGCATTAGACCACTTAATATCCAGGACAATCTGAATCTGAGACACTTCAAAGGGGCTTGATTCTCTGAGAGCTGCTTCCTGAAAATCAGGCTCCTTTTAAAGCGTCTCAAGTTGGGCGACCAAAAACCACGTCCAAAATCACGATTCTCTTTTGAAAATGTACAACCTGGCGCCCGTTAAGTAACACAAGTCCCAGGAAATAGCCATGTTTCTCTGTCCCTCCTTGACAACTCTTTGTGACTGCCAGCTGTAGTGAGATGGATGGTACAATCCTTAATTGTGCTTCCCCCAAGGCCACCTATTGTATCAAGTCCTTTGATTTTCTCAGCCTGGAATGCAGGTGTTGATTAATGAATACAGCTTTATGAATCCTGCCTGAATCATCTGCAAACTAGCATTAGACAGGAAAAGACTCCCGAAGTCCTTAGTTTATTATTTACAGTGAATCTTGTAATTGATATCTATAGATTTGTTAAACAGTTTGCTTTACCAGTCAGTCTGAGTCAGATTATTGAGGGCTAATATCATCTAGGGAAGACATAAACTCACTGCCATGTGGGAAAAGACTGGAGTTTAGTTTCTAGTCTCACATTCTAGCTTCTCAGACAAGAAGGAGAGATTGTCCTGTTATGTTTAGGACAGTTAACTTAACCGTGAGATCCAGCCCTTTGCTTCCCTGTGGAAAATCACACATACTGCATAAGAAGAAAGATTTTCAATCACAGTTAAGTAGCTTTTGCAAAATATGTACACACTTGTGGGCAAAAAGATGATTACACATACACCTGTGCAAAAAGACTGTTTTCCAGTTCAATGGGAAAACCACAAAAATCAGAAAACCCCCCACTGTTTCTGGTTAACCCAAAATGAAAAATTTCCAACATTTTAGGAAACTGGAAAAGTTTTAAAAAATAGTTTTGCGTGAAACAAAACATTTCATTCCACCTGAAATGAAATGTTTCCTTCATTTTGAGGCTTTTTTTATAACCCTTTAAAAAAATAATAACTGACATAAAACTCAAAAGTCATTTTGAATCGCAAGGTTGAAAGGAAACATTTTGCTGTTTTCCAAACAATTTTGAGACGAATCTATGAACTATTTCATTCAACCTGATGCTGCATTTTTTTGTTTTAGCCAAAAAAATGTTTTATCCTAAAAATGTTACCCTGCTATAATTGCACATTCATCGCTTCCATTGGTGCCCATAAGGGGCATAGGTGCCCGGGTGAAGCTGTATAGCCACTGTGGATATGAAATTATTTACCCATTGTATGTGTGTAAGTGTGTGATTTCTGCACACCATTTTTTCTGCACGTACATATTTAGTGGATAATGTGGGATAGCGTTAGCGGCTCTTTAGGACGTTATCTCTTTAAGATCCTTTCCTGGACGGGGAGTAAAGGCAGTGATAGGCGTTGGCTATGCACAAGAGGGACATTCAGTGCTCAGCAGATATCTGAGATGGTAGATGTTTGTATGGCAGTGTCTGCCCATTGGGTGCCTTTATATCCTGCACTAGTGTCTAATTTGGGGCTTATTTATTTTTAAACCAGTTTATTTGTATATCAAAGGGTTCCGTGGGCAGGTCTACAATTAGGCATACAGGTAACTATGCAAGCAGGTCTATATGGCCCTATCCGGGTAAATATTTCACTCAAGTCCAGAGAGTCAACGTACATTTGTTACTCATCAATTGGTACAAGTAGCAGGGGGTTTGCTGTAGCTGGTTAGAGTGTGGGATGCAATTTCCATATGTAGATGGATCCCTGGAAGGCTGGGGTTGAATTGTGTTAGTGTTTTTCTTAAGGGTCTCAGGTCTCTGATATGCTCATGAGTAGAGAATAAATAGGACTGCTAGAGTCTCTCTGTCCTCCAGGCATCCCTAATACCTTCCTTCTGTAGAGCGTTTTTCATCAGCAGAGCTACAAGAACTTAACAAAGGAGTGCAGTACCCACCCTCATTTTACAGATGGGGAAACTGAGGCACAGAAGGGCTAAAAGACAAGGTTACTCAGTGGCAAAACCAGGAATAGAATTCAGAGTTTCAGCCCAGAAGCCCATCCTTTAGGCCACTTTGCTTCCCCAAAGGTTGCTTGATTCCATTTTTTTATTTATTCCATATCCTGAATTCTCTGTAATTTATTTACTGAGGGGAATAAGGTGGGCGAAGAGCTATTTAAGCTGAAGGACTATGTTGGCACAAGAACAAATAGGTATAAACAGGCCATGAACAAATTCAGTCTGGAAATTAGAAGAAAGGTTTCCACCCGTCAGCAGTGAGGTTCTAGAACAGCCTCACAACAGAAGTTGTGGGGCAAATGACTTCAATTTGTCCAAATTTGTCCATTTGTCCAAATTAGAATACTGCATACAGATGTGGTCTCCTCATTTAAAAAAGGATATATTGGCATTGGAAAAGGTTCAGAGAAGGGCAACCAAAATGTTTAGGGGTTTGGAACAGGTCGCATATGAGGAGAGATTAAAGAGGCTAGGCCTTTTCAGCTTGGAAAAAAGGAGACGAAGGTGGGATATGATAAGAGGTTTATAAAATCATGAGTGGTGTGGAGAAAGTGAATAAGGAAAAATTATTTACTTGTTCCCATAAAATAAGAACTAGGGGCCACCAAATGAAATTAATGGGCAGCAGGTTTAAAACAAATAAAGTTCTTTACTGTGTGAAGAACTTTATTTAAACTTTATTTAAACTTTATTTAAACTTTAAACTTTATTTAAAACAAATAAAGTTCTTCACTGTATGAAGTTCTTCTTCACACAGTGCACAGTCAACCTGTGGAACTCCTTGCCTGAGGAAGTTGTGAAGGCTAGGACTATAACAGGGTTTAAAAGAGAACTGGATAAATTCATGGAGGTTAAGTCCATTAACGGCTATTAGCCAGGCTGGGTAAGGAATGGTGTCCCTAGCCTCTGTTTGTCAGAGAGGGGTGACGGATGGCAGGAGAGAGATCACCTGATCATGACCTGTTAGGTTCACTCACTGCAGGGCACTTGGCATTGGCCACTGTCAATAGACAGGATACTGGGCTGGATGGACCTTTGGTCTGACCCAGTATGGCCATTCTTATGTCCAGCTTTCTCTTTAATCTAATTATGTGTATGAGTGTATGACAGGATTGCTTGTGGTAGTTGGAGGCAGGACACAACAGCCCTGGGGGTCACTTCTGGTTTATATCTTATGTTCCTAAAGCTCATGCTTCAGGGCTTCAGCTGGCCACATGCAGGAGTCAGGAACGGATTTCCCCTGCCCCCCCCCATGTATTCTGGGAGGGTTTTTTTAAATCTCCTCCTCTGAAGCATCAAGAAGGCCATGCCTGGAGATGGAACATGACCAGGGTGGGCCAGGGCATAAGGGCCCACTCCGGGGTTGGAGCACCCATGGAAAAAAACTAGTGGGTGCTTAGTGGGTTCTAACTGATCAACAGATGTGGGGCTGGGAAGGAATTTTCCCCCAGGTCAGACTGACTGTGACATTAGAAGATTTTCACCTTTCTCTGCAGCCTGGGGTGTGGGTCACTTGCTAATATTATCTGGTTGTATCTCACTTAATAATTTTCCTGCCTTGGGCACTGGTACACCTTGGTCCCGCCTATACTCTGTTTGTGCCCCATGGTAGTCTAGTCTCCTGTGGGCTGTAATACTTTGGTCTCATTTCTCTCTCATTGGACTTTATTTCACAAGGCAATAGCCCAAATGCTGTATGGAGTAAAACGGGGTAATTCTATTGACCATAACAGAGCTATGCTAATTTGCACCCACTAAAGATCTGACCCATAGTTTTGTGATACATTTCCTGAAAGCAGTTGTTAATCTTCTAAATTAGCCCCTCTTTGTTCTGAAGGTTTATAAATATCTAATTCTTTCCCAAAGCATACTAATCTACCTAGGTACATACACAAACCTCAACAGTGTATTATTTGAACACCTCATGGTCTTTAATGTATTTACCTTTACAACACAGCCTATGAGCTAGGAAATGCTATTTTCCACTTGTGGGACAGGATACACGGGACTTGAATCTGGCTGTTCTGAGTACTAGGACAGTCCTTTAGCCACAAGATCACCACTTCTCTTTATTGCCAACTTGTTACAATTTTATCATGAGACTTATATGTGCTGTTTTACTTAAGGCCCTAGCTCCTGGAGTCATGTGAATAGGTGAGAATTTCTGCTTTTCATTAAAAAGATTCGTTTCTAGCCTCCTGGCTATGGAGGAAATCTAGGGGGCTATGGCTCAAACACCAGAAGGCAAATAAAAAGAAGCCAGCATTTATTATTTTCAGGATGTTTAAGCTTTTCTTTTGATTTTGTGGGCCTGACTTGTTGGATGTTTAGAATTGGCAATAGGGCTGGCTGGCAAATAACATTTCTGGCTGTGAAAAAATTGAGATTTTTAAAATCGTTTACACTTTCAGGGAAAAAAAATAACCACAATTCCAGTGTTGAGGACACTCGGTTGGGATGTGGGAGCTGCAGGTTCAAGTCACTGCTCTGAATGAGAGACTTGAACCTAGGTCCTGCAAGTGCTTTTACCAGCAGGGTACACAATCATTCTCTCTGGCTTAGTGGATACTTAATGATTTATATGTAATAGGAGGGCTTCATCTTTTAGTACAGTGGTTAGGGCACTCACTGGGATATTTGAGGCCTAGCTTCAAGTTCCTGCAGCGGAGTAGGGGCTTGAACCTATGTCCTGTGCTAGTCAGGTGAGTGCTCTGTTTTCTTTGGTTTTGGCCAGACATTTTAGCCTGAAGCTGAGAAAACTTCTTTGCTGAAAAATTCCCAGCTGACTCTAGTTGACAGTTCTGCTATCTACACTATTCTTAAGTTTCACAGGTTAATTATATGTGATATAAATAGGCTTGGAAGATTTCCATTTCCATTTTTTTCCAATAATTTTGATGCATAAAATCGATTATTTATAACATTTTTTCCTTCTTTACTTATTTAAATTTTTGCAGTTGCAGGAAATTGGGAGGGAGGGGCAGACATTGATTATTTAATGGAAATAGACACAAATTCAAAAAGTTAAAGCTTTATAGCCCTCAAAATACAAACTGCCAAAATCACATCTCAAACTATATAAAGTAAATAGCTTTAATTCAAACTCTAATAACCTCTCAAGCAACATTTTCTTTGCCTATCTGTTAATTTTGATTATGATCAATGGAAATATTTTTCCAACGGTTTATGTGTGTATGGTGAAATTGACATTGACTGACATTGATTGATAAAAATCTAATTCTTTCAAGCCTATATATAAAAAAACTAATTCACTTCATGGTTTTATGCTCAAGTGGTGTAACCAGTAGCGGCCCCGCTGACATTAGTGGAGCTATACCTGTTTACACTAACATAGAATTTGGCCCACTACGTTCATGCAGCTCTCTCTCATCGGCATGCACACATCTGCGTGCTGCTGTGGTCATGTTATTGTCAGATGAGAGTTTAAAAAGAGGTGTTGTGCACACAGGTGGGTGGTATCTTACAAAATAAGTTGCAGGCCTGTCTACCTGCCACTCTCAAATATTGTTTCTGCAGGTCATTGTGTGGGAAACAATATCAGACAGCAACCTGCATTTCACTGAGAAATGGTTTTCCTTTGGCATTTGGCTTTATTCGCCCTCCCACCAGGCCCTCAGCCCTGCCCGCACACAACCAGATCGATTGGTTTTGTCAGTTAGCATTGTTTGCCTTTATTAGATAATTGGCTCTTTGTTTCCAGGGAGTATGTATGTGCAAAACTCCATTGCCCATGAACTATTCAGGCTCACTCACAGCGTGTCCTGGGGTTTCTTGAGAGATGTCAAGATGACCCTGTTTCTTCCCCTCTCCCCGCCCTTCCCTTATTCAATCTGCTGTTATTTTTAAAGAATTCGTCATATGCCAAAAAATGTTTCCTTTTGCCAGGGCGAGCAGACACCAAAAGTCACCTTGGATCCGAATTACAGAGCCGTGCTTTGAAAACCTTTCAGCTCTGCAGCCCTAAACCCAGTGTTCTCAGGAGGTGAGTGAGGGTGCTTATCAAAGGGGCTGCCTGTGAGCCTATTTGCATTGCAGGAAGGCATTTAGCAGTGCAAATAAAACCCATGTTACCTGTTTTAGTTCAGAAGGCCGTCCAATCTTAGCAATTACTGTGTTTCTTAAGGTAGCAGCTAGGAGCCAGCCGGGATCACGGCCCCATTGTGCTAGGTGCTGAACAAATGCACACTAAGAAACAGCCCCTGCCCCGAAGAGGCTACGATCTAGCTAGACAAGAGAGAAATGGGATGGAGTAGCACACAAGCAAAGCAATGGTTGGCAGGTGTCATGTTAGTGCCATGGGTTTCTGTTTGCCTGGTTTTTGTTTAAATCCCGTTAGTCGCTGTGGCTAAAGTGGAGTATTTTGCCTTGGAGTCATTTCACTGGTGTCTGATTTGGACCTGTGCTTGCTTTATTGTGTCCCTGTTTTCTGCTGCCTTTAAAAAGACTGGTCCAGTTCCTCAGCTGGGGTAAACTGGCCGAGCTCTCTTCTTAATGGAGCTATCCCAACATACATCATTGGCTGAGAATCTGGCCCATGGAATATAAAATGAAACACAACAGATTAACGGGGAAGTGGGGCCACTTTCCTTGCCTCCGTTAAAAGAACAGCACCCCCTAGTTCACCCACAAAACCCCTAACTGTCCTGAGGTTCAAAAAGCCATTTTTCTATCATTGTTTTTCATTTCTGGCCACTTCTTCATTTGCATGTTTTGGCCAGGCCCAGAGGCCGAAGTACCAAAATATTGTCAGAAACCCTAGGTTTGTGAGGACTGTTCTGCACCCCAAAGTTGTAAAGCTGTAGCACTGAAACTGGCGTGGAATAGTTAAAGCAGGACCATCCCTCTCCCGTGGGCAGGGTGGCCTAGTGGGTAGAGGACTGGGACTCAGGAGATCTGAGTTCTATTTCTGGGTCTGCCATGAGTCACCTGGGGCAAGTCACTTTCCCTCCCCGTGCCTCAGTTTCCCCAGCAGTAAAATGGGGATAACAATAAAGCGCGGTGTCACCTACTGATAACTGAGCAAACCTAGAATGATTTCTTTAGGCATGTTGTTTGCTCTTCCAACTTCTCTTCACTAGGGATCGCCTGCAGAAAGAGAGACTTAGATGATAATTGCAGTGTGCTGGGTTTGACTAATGGTTAAAACTAAATATCTAAAAACAAATTAGGCTTCCTGATTCCTAGTGTCTCGCAGTAAGACATTATCTCTGTTTGCAGCTACTGAGTCTGGCTTTCCCCCTTTGCTTTCATTATACAAACAAAGAACATTCTCCTTCAAATCTTTCCCTTTCCTTTCGGGATCTTCTCCCAGAAATTTAGTAGCAGTCCCTACAGATCTTCGCAGCCTGTCCTCGGGGAGATCGTCCACCCCCCACCCCACCCCAGATTGCAAGCAAATATTATCCTGATGAAACATTTGACTATTTGCATTTTTAAAATCTGCAGCTCAGTTCCTCTGGAATAATAAAAATGAATCGGAATGCCTAAGGCTTATCTAGTGACGCTCTCTTCACTGCCCTGTCTGCCCCTTGTAGGTGTGGCAATAACAACTGGTGGTGTACTTTATAAAGAACAATGATTTTGCTGAGGGCAGGGGCGCTGGAACGGGAGGGGCCCAGAGGCCCATGGCCCCGTCTCTCTTTTAAATGTGGGGGTGGGGTCTTGGGGAAGAGGTAGCCAAGGGACGGGGCTTTGCGGAAAGGGGCAGTGCAAGAGTGGGGATGGGGTCACGGTTTGGGCACCGGTGGCCCCCGCTTTTAGGGGGCTTATGCTGCTCCTGGCTGAGGGACGTCTTTCAAATCCTCCTCAGCTCTTTCACTGCAGTTTGTGCAGAGTTGCTGTCAGCAGGTCAGGCTGCATCACAGCAGGAACGCACGGAACGGAGATACGTTCCCCAAGGGAAAAGCCCTGTGGCGGAATCCAGTGATTCCTGGCGATTTGCTTTTCCCCAGTCACTGCTGGAGTCTAAAGCTTCTTGGGACAGAGTGAGAATCAGGCTTTTTATTCCTACAGGAGGCGCAGCCCATGTCAGTGTCTCAGACAGCCAACAAGGAAATCTACTTTTTAGGATGTTTACAGGATGTTTCGAGCTATATCTGTATTAGACCCATAGAAATATAGGGCTGGAAGGGACCTTGAGAGGTCATCTAGTGCACCCCCATCATGCTGAGGCAGGATTTAGTATCCCTTAGATCCCACCATTGATGGGTGTTTGTCTAACCTGTGCTTAAAAACTTCTAAGGGTGGGATTCCACAACTTCCCTCTTCCAGACCTTCTTTCTCTCCACATGGTTAGAAAGTTTCTCCTAAGAGCTAACCTAAATCCCCCTTGCTGCAAATGAAGCCCATTGCTTCTTGTCCTACCTTTAGTGGACATGGAGAGCAATTGATCTTCAGCATCTCTCCCTACCAGTTCTGTGATTCTATGGGCAGATGCATCACATCTACTGCTCCTTCTGCAACCACTAGGCTGGTTACCCTGGCAAAGAAGGGAAAAAACAAGGTTGATTTGCTCTGATTTGTTCTTGCCAAATCCACTTTGGCTGTTACTTACCAGATTATCCTCTAGGTTTGAACAAATTAATGTCTGATATTAAGCCAAGAGTATCTCTGCCTTCAGCGGGCTAGGGAGATACACAGTAGTAAGAGCCTGGCCTCTGTGGGGGGCAGAGGGTTTTCTGAGGACGGGAGGAAGGACCTTGTCGGATCTCACTCCCATTCCAACACTGGAGATGCAGAACTGGAATTCAGCCTGACGCTTTAACTGAAATGTGACCCTAAAAGTCTGGCACCTACGTCAAAATAGCACCTTCAGTCTCAGCTAATCTGCTCCTTGCATCTAGTCAGAGTCCCATCTGCTGACTGCAGTGACACAGAATATTTTCACCGCTTGACTCCTGTGAGCTAAGTCAAGCACATTCCTCTTCCAGCAGAGGAGCTGGGGTCTGTTGCTTCTTGTGCATCCCCATCCGAGCTGGTTGTTAATTTCTAATCTAGGACCCCCATGTTAGCCCACCGGTGTCACAGACTCTGTTCTTGTACCTCACCATGAGCAGGAAATGACCCTGCTCAGCTTGGAGCCCTGGCTGAGTTTACAGGGCTGGGAAAACCCAGCCCATCCTTTTAGATGTAAAGTCCATAAACCCGACACCTTTGAATTGCACTCCTGGGCATCACAAACATACTTTTTTTTTTTTAATGGTGCTACTCCAGGGCAAGCAAAACTTTGCACCAGGAAGTGAAGCCAGGGAAGGATCCCACAGCAGGATGCCAAGCAAACCGGCCTGGGGACGGTCAGGAGAGAGAGGCAGAGCACCTTTGATTATAGCCGTGGGACATGGGTGCGGGAAGTCCCAGCTCCCAGCTGCAGGACCCGCACCCAGGCCTCTGTTCTCAGCCATGGCCCCCTTATTCCTGTCTGTGTCTCCCCCTTTACCTGCCCCCCCCCCCCCGAGCCACAGCCCTGCTCCTGGCCCCAGCTGTGGGGGGTGGGAGGGCATAGACTGGAGTAAGGTGGGGAGGTAAAGTTTGGGGTGGGGACCACTGGCTTTCAGCCCCCCCCCACTGTAAAAAATGTTCCAGCGCCACTGCAGTGGGGGTACACGTATGAAAGGTGGAAAGAGGGCCAAAGCATCTTGGGGGAAACTTTTCTTTCCTCCCCTTTACCCCGAGGTGGCCCAGCCGAGCAGACAATGGAGCCTTTAAGACCCCTCCGTACCTCCAAGTCAGTCAGAGCAGCTCTGGATTATAGCAGCTTCCCCAGCCACAGCTCTGCCAGCCTGGGCTAGCCAGGACAGCGTGCCCAGGCTAGGAGACCCGCGCCCTGGCAAGCCTAGAGCTAGGGCAGCGTGGGGTCATTCTTGTGCCAAAGAAAGCCAGCTGCTTTCCACCTTCTTTACACAGCAGCATGGCCGCAGAATCAGGGTCAGGGTGCGCCGTGCGTACTGCCCCTGAGTTTGTGGGAGGATCTCACTTCGCTTTGCAACTAGCCGTAGGAACACAGCCTACTCCTGAGGTCGGGACGTGGATCACCTGCGTTTACAGAGCAGGAAGGAGTGAGACACCCTGGGCCTTATTTGCAGCAGAGCTGCTGCTCCTATAGAAGCCAGTGGGAGCAGCAAATTCTCAGCATTGGGGACGGGGGAGGGATCCTGCTCAGTGTGTCCTGCAGCGTCAAGGGCTGATTTTGAAAGTGTTGGCCTGAGTGCATGGCCCAAGGTCACACCGGGGTGGCTGGAAATGGAACCCAGATCTCCTGGGGGCCAGCTTGGCACCTTAACTACAAGCCCGTCTTTCCCCTCTTTGGCTCTGATTCGGCAAGGCACGGGAACCCCGGGCTAACCTTCAAGCCTATGGGTAAGCCATTGACGTGAGTTGGGCCACTCGTGGGTTAGCGTTGGAGCACATGCTTTGCTATCTCGCTGAACCTGGGGCCGGGTTAACAGCTGGGCTGAGAGTGAGAAGTTCCAGGTTTCCCCGTGGGCAGGGCCAGACTCTCAGTGACTCCAGTGCGGGAGCAGAGGGAGAACAAAGGACAGAATTTGACCCACTTTCTCAATCACCCCCGCACAAGAACATTTGGCAGTTTGGATCTGGGACCATAGAGACTGTTCATCTAATAAGGAGACAGTGAGGCTGGACAGTTCAAAGACTTTATTGCAGCCCACAGAGTGCACCAGGAGGGCTCCGCGGCCGGTTCCCTAGAGGAACGCGTAGCACCAGTCCGTTAGACAGGAGGCACACCGCTGAGCCTCGCTCGCACTGGCTCCGTACACCCCTTTCAGCCACCTTTGGAAAACCGCATGGTCCTTTTTTAACAGGAGGAACTGGCCCAGAAGGATGTACGCCTGGGAGGAGGAACAGAACGAGTTAGCACGGCTAACGAGTCTCCCTGCCCACCCATTGGACTCCATACTCTGGAGTAGCTGGTTAATTTGAAACTCTGGGCCACTTTATAGTCTAAGCTTTGCCAGACAAATAACTGCTTCTCCCCCTGTGGTTGCTTCACTAGCGGCACTCTGCCGGGATAAGGAACTTGACCCATTTTTAGCCTGGTGCTCAGCTCTCCAGAAGGAGAGGGAGGTCAGGTTTAGTCTGACAATAGTGGGTGACAGGCTCCTCTTTTAATGATGCTAGGAGCCTGTCTTTTCATGGCCTTGCTGCGGGGCAGCTTGTGTGTAGTACAGCCTGGGGCCTTATCTGACCGGCTCCCTTGGAAGGGGCTGTTTTCATGACGCCAGGCTGTTGCAGGTTAACTCCACCGCATAACCGCTGGAACGGAGTTTGTCCTAACTTTGTGCCGGGCGTGAATCAGCCAGGAACCCTTCCCCACTTTAATCCACTTCTTACCCAGTTTGATTGCAACTCAAAATGTTAGTTATTGTCAAAGACAAGGACAGGCTCGGGGTTGTTAGGCCTAAACATTGACCTGCCTTGACAGTCACTGTCTGCTCAGAGAGTTAGCTCGCGGATTCTGCAGTTGTTCCATTAGCAGGAAAGGGACGAGGCAGTAGGAAGTGTCTCCTACCCTAGATCAGCAGCACAGCTCAAACCCTGAGCCGCAATCACCTGGTTACTACAGTTTAGCAAAATATGGTGGCATCAGATAGCTGTTGCTGTCTGACTTACTTCCTGTGCATCCTATGGCAACCAAGGAGAGAGAAGGCCACGCACGCAGTCACCGTAGCGGTCTGTTCTGCACGAACCACTTGACTTTGTAGCAACGCTCTGGGTGCCGACGGGATCCAATAGTTACACAAAACTGATCCCCAACATAGGCAGGGAGCTTCCCACATCCCTTCTGTTCACTTCCTTTCAACCAACATGCACGAATGGTTAACTGGCCTAGAGGTGGCATAGACTCCCTATGGCTAACCGGCATTCAAGGGAGGTAGCAGAAAGCAGAGATGTCCGTTTCTCCAGTGACAGAATTTCCCAAGCCAGCCCAAGAAACTTAATAGCTCAGCCTTCTTTAGCTTAACTGCTGCCAGGCTTACCATAACGAATGCACGACATATATATTTTTAATTCCATACTCCCACCCTCCCATGGGAAGTCCTTGTGGCTTTTTACAAACAAATTCTGCAACAGGGGGAAAAATGGGTTTAGAAAGCCAAAGGCATGGTTTGAATATTTCTGGTTGGACTGGAAAGAACCATCACGATGCATTCATTAAGACTGAAGAGGTTTGACCTTGCCCCTTTGAATAACATTCAGTCTTGCTCCTTTGAATAATTCAGCATAACTACCCTCCAGAGTTTAGATCAAGTGACGGTAATGAAGTGCCTTTAAGACCATAATAGCAGGAGAAACTATCACAAGAGCAAGAACACAGTCTTCTTCAAATCAAGTTCTCTCTCACAGTACTCGCTCCATAAATAGAACAGAGGTTGGGAGGAAAAGATGGTTACCTTGTCAAAACCCTTTGCAGCTAATTTTAGTCCAAGCTCGTCATTAATGCCATCCACTGCTGTAACGTCCTTATCGCCCATCGGCTCAGACACAAACACTTTGAACTTCTGGGTTCTGGTTGCCATGATCTGTAACAGCAGCAGCGGGAGGGTGGGGAGAAGGCAAAGAACAATCAAAGGCCAGTGCTGATATCACACCTGTCAGAGTCATCCTGGAAAAGCACTCGCCTAAGCATCCCTCCTTTGTTTTAATCCCAAAGGTATCCACGTTCCATTCAAGTCTGACTCCCCCTATCACCCTGCTTTGCTTGTTGAAGTTTATTCACATCAGAAGGAAATAATCGGGAACCGGAGGTTAGAGAGTTGGATACTCAAGGGGCATCGTTTCAAGATTCCTGCATGAATAATTAGCGTGTCCCTCATTTGGGTTCTTTAGCACCCCACATCTGGGCATCAGCAGTGCAGGAGGAGTGACTCAAAGAGCTCCCAGATAAGGTCCTTGCTCCCTGTTGACCAAGCAATTTTTGCCCTGTATAAACTTCATTTTCTCTCCCATTACAAAAACGACTCTAGTTTATACCTAACTTGATATCGAACTTGTAATAACGTGTTGCTGACGCTTCTGGCTCAGCGGCACGTCTGAAAAACCAGGCTGACACCCGAGCGTCAAGGCATCCAATGTCAGGGGCCACTTTTGAGACTTTTTGCTTCCATCAAGACGCAGCCTTATGTAGCTACACTGGGAAAACGAGCGCGTAGTTTCCAGCCATGGTACGGTTGCATTGTTGCCGCCACCAGTGTAGACAGGGCTTATGCATTTAGACCGCCCAGTCGTGCCATGCTGCTCAGAGACTGGTAGCGTCGGTGGTGCTGCACGGCTGCTGCTAAACCAGTATTGATTTCCCCCATGGGCAGGCAAGCTCAACATCTAAGGAGCTGCAGGACCCCACAGAGAAAAGCAGTCAAGTCCTGGCCCACCCTGTGCCACAGGGCAGAACCAGTGGCTCGGCCGGCTAGCTAGTTCCTGCCTGCCCATTCCAGCGTAGCACGAGCAGCCCTGCCTGTCAGTCCCCTTCTCCTGCCCAGCTGGTCTGATGGAGATAAGCCATCAGCAGAAAGGGGACGGTGGCGAAAGCAACCCACATAGAGAGCTGGCCCCAGTCTACCTTCTCACAGACTTTAGAGGCCTTGATGGGGGCTTCCCAGGCCTGCCCCGCAGGACCACGCCCAAACTTCAGGTTTGTGACTCCACCTCCCTCCCCACCAGGGAGTCGGCTGGAGACGCCCTGGCGGACTTCAACTGCCACATGCTTCTGGAACCCCTTTCCCTATGACATCACTGCCCCTTGCCACCGGAAGAGCCCCGCTGGGCGGCCCCTGTTTTAGCTCCCTGCCCTTTCTCCATTGAGAGAGGCCTGATGGCAGCCAACGGGAGCTTGGCAGGAACAGGGGCCGCGCTCATCCACTAGCAACGCTCCTGCCGTTAGAAATGTTGTGCAGTGCGGTGTGCTGGAAATCAAACCCATCGACACAGCTAACGCAGGCGCAGTGCAGGTTCTCCCACATCCCCACCCGCAGAAGGGGGATATTTTCTAGTAACAAGGAGAGAGTTTTAGCTCATCCCCATATTCATTCGCGCATCAGGGCCTGACTTGTAGAGTCACTGAGCATTGACGGCAATGTGGGGGATGGCGGGGTGGGTTCAGGACTTTGGAAGGTCGGACCCGGTTTCCAGCCGGGCTCGGCCGCTGCAGGCACGGCTGCTTGCTGAGAGGCTGCCCTTCAGGCCCCTCAGTCAGTGCTCAGAGTTTGCGAGTACTCAGCTCCCTGGCAGAGCCATGCCACGCTTCCCCCTCTTTGGAGCAGTGGGAGCCGGAGCCAATCCAGGACTTGGTCCTGCACTGAGTCACTCCAGTGACCTCACGTGCAAGGCCAGGCCCAAACCCCACCTGCCATAGGATTGATGGGGCACGCGGCAGCGAGGGGATAGCTCTGGTGGGGAATAAGGGAGAGAGACGGGTGCCATTTCTTCTTCTCAGACCAGCCCCCCGCCCTCGGGCTTCTCCGCTGCCTTCTTGCTTTCACCGCCGGGAGGTGGAAGCTCAGGGACTCACGGGGAATGCCGGGGACTCACGGGAAGGCAAAGAGAAGGGTGTCGGACTGTCCCGGGCAAGGGGTGGAGAGGAACTGGGGGGACTTGTGGACAGGTGGGGATGATATTATGGAGGTGGCACCTAAGGCAGCCTGTGTGGGAAGGGGGGACAATCTGTTCACAGCCCCCAGCAGGAAATCTACTGCAAAGGCCATAGAGTCCCCAGCTACATTCACCTTTGACTCACTGAACCCCTTTCCCCACTGCGTGGAGAGGGTGTGTATTCATGGCTACGCTATAGTCGCACTGGCAGGAAGGTGGGGGAACAGAGACATCGCCAGAGCCACAGGATTGGGGGGCTGGACCTCCAGTTGGTTCCACGCAGAGCGAGGCAGCCCCCTCCAGCCACAGAGGGAGAGGAAGATTTACAAGGGGGAGCTTAGGCGGCTCCCTCTCCCAGGCCCCACACCGGATTGTGCCATAGGAAGACATGATCTACCCCATGATTGTTCCCTGGCACAGTTTCAGCACAAAGGTGGGAGCTGCATAGACATTCAAGGTTATAATTAAACCAATCGTCCTAAAAGCCCTCGATAGGTGCACCCCACCCCCCCAGCATGAGTAGACACAAGGAGCCAGTTATCTGAGACAACCGTTGTTTATCTACCCCTCCTAAGCCTCCATCACAACACCCTATGCCACACATGATTACAACCGGTAGTAGGAGATTCCACTGCGCTTATAAACCAGCCACTTCTTAAACCAAAAAGCATAAACCACTTGCAAAACACACCATGGAGCCAGAGAGCAGAAGGAACAGCCAGCAAACAAGGAAATAGCAAAAAGCCAAGGCTCCTGCTTTTATAAGGGGTAGGGGAGGTGGCTGGCTACAGGAGCTCAAAGGGGACAAACTAGGGAAGTTCAGTGCAATATGTTGTACCTCTCAACTCCTTGTGGATTATATAGTCTCCTAGGTAATGTATGTCTTTCTCTGACTAAAATAGTGCATTCAAATCCCACAAGAGTTGCTTGTATTATAAAATTTCTGCTAAGTTTTATTAATGATTATTTATGTATTTCTATAGCAGCCAAATCATGGTCAGTGCTATACAATCCTATCAGAAGATCCCCTGCCCCGAACCAGGTAACATTCTAAAATCTTTATTCCATGACTGCCCCTAGAGATTTTTGCCATAGCAAAACACAAGGGTTGTAAAGACAATGTTAGAAACGAAATGCCCAGCGGCTAGATTGGATGGGAACGCTGCTTTGGGTGTGACTAATGTAGGGCGTGACATGGGGATTATGGCCCTTATCCCACAACGAAATCTACATGAACAAAAATCCTGCACCCCCACAGAGCCTTGTTTGCTGCAAAAGCAGGCCTTAAAGTACCTCACTCAGATGTGCATGATTTTAAGTAAACTAATCAATCAAGTGGAGAGAGCTGGAAATGCCCCAGCACTAAGCAACAGGGCTTGCCAAAGCCTTCCTAGCTAGCAGCCAGAGACTTGAGGCTATAAAATAACTTATCCTGTTTTAACCTCATCATTGTACAGAGCTGCGTTTATTTACTCACCTGATTCTATTCCTTCTTCCTTGCCTCCCCTGCCCGGTGGCTTGGTTGGAAACATGGAGTAACAGCCACCTCCAGTGCAGATGTTGATCAGTCGCTTTGAGCACAGAGGTGTAATTGTGTGGTTGATGACTATGCTATGCTGATGGAATAATCTCTGGTGTATGTCGGGGGTGGGGGGAAGGAGGAGTTCATCCCCTAGTGTGTCTTCCTGAGTGACATCTAGATCAAAGTTATGGGGTGAACTGTTAGCTGCTTGCTTGCTCATTAATTAGGGGGACTCCAGAAGTCCCCCTCTATAGTGCAGCATTCAAGGGAGTGTAGCCACCCTTCCTCTCTGCTGCAGTATCAGCAGTGAGAGTTGCAGCCCCATCCTGTATGGACCCTTCATCACAAGATGGATCCGTTTGGCTGTTCGAAGGATCCCATAGGACTGAGTGGAAAGAAAGCTGGGTTCAGTAGGTCAGTGTCCCTGGAGCCCTGTGGGCAGAGCCCCCACTGATGGAGGCATAGAAAGATTGCTGGTTACTCACTCACTGAGGCCACGATCCTGCCATTATCCAGTGCGTAGCCCCCAGGGGTCCACGCAGGTGCAGGGATCTGCTTGCACTAATAGGACCTCACCTTTCGCCGCCTTCTCACACAGCGTCTGATGGCGTCGGCTCAGGGGCACTGGTTCTAATGGCTGGATCTGACCTCCCTGCAAGAACGTTTATTTCTACCCTCCGCGTTTCCTGATTAACAAGGCGCCCCCAGCTCTGACTCTTTTCATTTCACCCTCAGATGCAGCAAACCATCCCTTCGTGCCATCACCTTGGGCAGCTGTCACCGGGGCGCTGGGGCATGGCATCAAACGGTTGCCTGGTTACAGACCAGGGTTGTTTTTTGCCCACTCTTTCAGGGGTCTAGCTGTGAACTTTCAGCACCACTTGTACCACGGAGAAATCGTTCCAATACCCTTCCCTTTCGCTCTTCTTCTCGTTTGATTAAGCTCCGGAGCTGCACGACTTCACAGATCAGGGCCGTTCTCTGGTCGACTAGGTCTGTTTTCACAGGCACGGTGCTGAATTCTCTTCATGTGACGTTGCTTTCTTGGCTACGCAGACAGGAACAAACACTGCAGGTTTGCAGCAGCACCAGTCTTAAACCACTTGGGCCCCTCAGGCCCAGATCCTCACAGGGATTTAGGCACGTTGGTTTTAATGGGAGGATCTGGGCCTGACTCCTTGGGGCCAGCCCAGATTCATAATTGATCGGATTCCCTCCTCTGGCTGCACCAGATAGGGAGTGAGCTGGGCTCCACTGGAGGAACAGAGCCATATAAAGAGAATCTTCCCCCTCTCCCTACACCCTCAGAAAGGTTTATGCTTAAGCTGCTTCAGATAGGAACCATCTTTTTGTTCTGTGTTTGTGCAGCGCTTAGCACAATGGAGTCCTGGTCCGTGACTGGGGCTCTCAGGTGCGACCATAATACAAATGAATAACAATACTAGTCATCATTAATAACTGCCGCACAGTATCAGAGCAGGGGCCGTCTACAACAAATTGCTTCAAGGAAGGTACAAGAAATCCTGCAGGAGATAGTAATGGGATAATCTGCCCCCAAAGAAAGTTTCCTCCTGACTCCCATTTAGTTAGAGGTTGGTTTTAGCCCTGAAGCATGAGAGTTTATAGCCCTTCCAGAACTCTTGAGGTTTTTTTGGTTATGTATTATTATAACCCTAGATGTTCTTTTAAATCATATACTAATAATTAATATAGGTTATCAAGCACTTTTCATCCACAGATCTCAAAGTGTTTTAACAAAAGAGGTCAGTAACATTATCACCATTTTACAGATGAGGAAACTGAGGCATGGGGAGGGGAAGTGACTTGCCTAAGATCACCTAGCAGGCCAGTGTTAGAGCTGGAAACAGAACCTAGCTCTTCCTAGTCTCAGTCTGGTGCTCTATCCACTAGTCAACACTGTCTCTCCAATTCCTTTTCTGTCCCCTACTATGCTCTTGGTTTCAGTGATATATTGTGGCAATGAGTTCCACAGGCTAGTTGTGCATCATGTGAAAAAGTATTTCCTTCTGTACCAATCCACTTTCGCTGTGACTGCTCACTGATGGGAAAATGTTATCACTGTTATGGGTGACATGTCTGACAACAGAGAGCGACAAGAAACACTTGGTAGGATTTATTTGTCCAAGACAATAAAGAAAGTAAAAAATCAAATGAAAATTCAGTTTGTACAAGTTACTGTCCTGGGGTGGCTTATGGGAGTCTAGGTCACATGGATCACAAGAGAGCAGGGGAAAGGTTCCTGCAGGCCTAGGACAAGCAGCAGGTGGGCTTAGTTAAACTCGTGGGCCAGGGGCCTTGGCATTAAGTTAAACCTGGAAATTTCTGAGCTTGAGAGGATGTTATGTGGGATGAACTAGTTGTGAACCACAAAGGGAGAAAATCCATCTCACCTTGTGACTCTCCAGTAAAGGCATTTCTTAAAGCGACAGCATCCAGGGGTGGGAGTCTTCCCCAAGATGCAGCTTTCACTGCAGTGTTCTCGGGGTAACGGGCCTGATCCTCCCCACTGGTATAAATCAGCTAGTTCCCCCGGAGCTACCCTGGTTTACTCCAGCTGAGGACTTGACAGGTATCCATCCATGAGGCCAGCGTAGGAAAAGCCCTGCTTGCAAGAGTTCTGTTGCTGTTGCAATCAATCAGCCGCAGCAGAGCTTCAGGGCAGATTATTCTGGGCCTGGCTTCTATTTAAATAACATGCAAGTTAATGTGCCAAAGATAATTAGTACAATCAAGCAAGAGTGCTGTGCTCCCAGAGGAGGGGAATGTAATTGCCAAGGGGCAGCCAGAGGTTTAGGATGTGATTGCCCAGAATACCTCAGGAGATAAAGACCCTGAAGAAGAAAGGAAACGGAGATAAGAAGCAATATGAGGCTAGACAAAACCCGGGGAATGTTAATATAACACTGTAAAAATAATCCCACTGTGGGAGCTTTCTGTGCTGGAACTGGGATATGGATTATCTCCGGCCTGCCAGAGACCAAAAGCCATGCGATAATGGGAAACCTTCTGCCCAGCCACTGCAAGAAGCGGATCGAGGGGGTGGGGGGGGGGGTTCAGTGGAGCGCTCCAGCCCTGCCGTGCCGTGAGTGTTGTTTTATAGATGAGCTGTAATCAGAGGCCTTGACAAGTTGTTTCTAATACAGACCCGGGGGCATTTTTGTTATGCAAAATCAGGAGGTGTCCTGGCAGAATGCTAGGGGAGTATATGCTACCTATGTACAGCTCCTCTCTGGGGTCATCTGACTAAGGTACTCTTTACTTTCTACTCTGCACGGTGTTGCTGCTCGGTACTTAAGGGGAGGTTGATTTGCAGTGAAGAGATGCTTAGGCATAGAGGTTCCCTTACATCTGTGACATCAGTGGGTTGCACAGGTGTAGCTGGGCTTGGAATGTGACCCCTGGTTTGGAAATCAAGTAGTAGAGCAATTTCTATAGACGAAAGGTGCTAGATAAATTCTAGGGTTGCCACACGTCCAGTTTTCACCTGGACAGTCCAGGTTTTGGCTTGTACGTCTGGGTACAACTCCTGATGTCCAGTTTTTTTATCTGGGGGAAAGAGATGGAGAAGGGGGCGGGGCTTGGGTGAAGAGACAGAGAAGGGGGTGGGGCTTCCAGGGAAGAGGTGGAGTGGGGTGGGGCCTTGAAGGAAGAGGCGGGGCCTTGAGGGTCCAGTTACTAGCAATTAGAAAGGTGGCAACTCTAATAAATCCACCCATTATTATTACTTTGCAAAACTGGGGGAATATTCAGGGCAGGGCAGAAGGATTTGACCTTTTACAAACCACTAACATGAATGGGAGACATGCAGCTAAATCACTCGACACGGTACTGGATGTGTGTTGTGATGAGTGTTATTAATATTTACATTATTGTAGCACCTAGGAGTATTAGACACGGTATAAAATAAGAGGCAGCCCATGCTCCCAAGAGCTTACAGACTGAACCGAAGTACCATGCCCATTGCGTGGGGGGGAGGGGAGGGGAGGAGAGAAGGGGAGGGAAGAGTAGTGGGGCACATGCAAATTAAGAGACTTGCCCCAGATCACACAGGAATCTTAAGAAGCAGAAATTGAACCCAGCCCACTTTCATTCCAATGCGGTGGGCTGCCTTTCTCTCCATCTTCTTTCTCTATGATTACAGCCTGTTCACGTGCTGCACTTGGAGCGCCCTTTAGTTGATTAATGTAACCGGTGTGTTTAGACCAGTTCCCTTTTTTGTGTTGGTGGGAGGTGGTGAGAGCAACCCCAGTCCTATAAGGCCCCCGCACCAGGCCTGGCTTCAGTATCCAGGAAAAAATGTGAAAGCCCTGGAGTCTCTCGCAGGCGCTGAGAATAGAGCGACTATTTTGGGATGCCACGCAGAAGTAGCATTACCATAATTAGCAGAAAGTGCTCTTCATTAGCATATTTTTTCACTTCTTTCCTCACATCTGTTTGCGCAAAACAGACACTCATTCTCATCTCCGCTGTGGCGAGATGTACCAGGCAATCAACGAGACCCATTGACCTTTGACAGCCCCTCTTCAATAGCCGGGCTTGTTTTCTGTGTGCCGGGGAAAGGCGTCTGGCCAGATCCTCAAGTGGTGTAAAATCAGCCTAACTCCACTGGCGTCACTGCGGATTTACATCAACTGAGGATTTAGCCCCCATAATTCAACATTTTTAAATTATTTTGCTTCCCCATGTGCTTCCCTGACATCTTGACATTAAATATTGAATCTTAATCTCACTGGGGCAGGGACAATCTCCGCGATGTGTCTCAACATCTCTAATTGCTCCTGTAAAACAAATGGTAGTAATAGAGCATTTATGGATGTAGCCTTCAGCTACCTATTTTCCTGTTCTTCCTTCTATTATCAAAATTGCTTTTTCTCTCTTTGATCTCAAACAGTAAATGCCTTCGGGAGCGAATCCAGTGACGAGACTGTTCGCTAACAGCTCTGTCTCTGACTTGACAGTAGTAAGAAGTGACAGTTCTGGTGGGAGAGATGTGTCACGGTCCTTAGACCATTCTGGTTCCTGCCTGAAGTTCACCAAACATTCAGTCAGACGTGTAGTTTTTCAGTCCCATCAGCCTCTAAGTACTTGATCCAATGCACTGGTGCTACTGCTGCTGGGATTGTGGCCACAATTCAAGAAGGGTGTTGATAAATGGGAGAGGGTTCCGAGAAGAACCACAGGAATGATTAAAGGATTAGAAAACCTGCCTTGTAGCGATAGATTGAGCTCCTGGAGTCTATCGTAACAAAGAGAAGGTTCAGGGGTGACTTGAGCACAACCTGTAAGTATCTACACGGGGAACAGATATTTGACAATTGGCTCTTCAGTCTAGCAGAGAAAGACCGAACACGATCCAATGGCTGGAAGCTGAAGCTAGACAAATTCAGACTGGAAATAAAGCAGGAAGTTTTGACAGGGCAATTAACCATTGGAACAATTTACTAGGATCGTGGTGGATTTTCCAACACTGATCATTTTTAAATCAAGATTGGATCGTCTTTTACATGATCTGTTCTAGGAATTATTTGGGGGCAGTTCTTTGGCCTGTGCTATACCGGAGGGCAGACTAGGATCACTGCCATGTGCAGCTCCTGCCCTCTGTGTTCCACTGTCCAATAATTTTGGGTGACCAACCCAAGACACCAGGGCCTGATCTTTCAGATCAGCTGGGTCTAACCAGAAAGCCCTTATCATTGATCCTAAGTGAAGCAGTCTCCTTCTGAAGAGCTATGACTTGTGGGCAGGTCTGACAAGTCTACTTATGAAGCTAATTAGGAACATTTCACTATTTACCTTGCTCTCCCTCCATTTGTTTGTTTTATCCATCTGCGGTCTTGGTACATACAAGACTGTAAACACTTAGAGGTAGGGCCATTCTTTTTATTATATGTGTGCACAATGCCTAGTACAAACGTGATCCTCAAACAGGACCTAATAATAATGTTCCAGTATTTGACCAAATTGAACATGCCCCAAAGTAATGCCTGTGGTCCCAAACCTTTAGTTCTTTCTTAGATCCCAGTTCTGCCGTCATTTAAACACAAGCTTATCTTGCTTAAGCACTTGGACGCAGCATAGTCTGCTGGAGAGAGCACTAGACGAGGACTAAGGAAGCCTGTCTTCTATTCCCAGCTCTGGTCAAGTCATGGGCCCACTGTGCCTCACTTTCCTCTTCTGTAAAAGGGTGATAATGATACTGACCTTCTTTAAAGCACTTTGATATGTACTGATGAAATATAGTCTATAAGAGCTAGGGATTATTATTACTATTAATTTAGCTCAGGATTGAGTCCATTTATGTCAATGAGAGTATTTGTACAAATAAAGAAAAGTGTATATTTAAATATTTGCAGGATCAAGGCCTTAGGTAACACCCTCTCCCCTCACTTTGACCTTAAGGAGAGTTTTGCCTGAGTTAGGATAGCTGAATTTTGGCCCCCTGTAACCACTCCAGATTATGAGTCATTTCATTTCATTCCAGTGGAATAGCTATTAACAACTCCAGTCCAAAAAGCCTTTAGGTGCCCTAACAAGTAACTGATTTTGCAATCATCAGCCATAACTGGATAATATTTATGGTGCCTAGGACACTCCAGCCAGGATCCAGGCCCCATTGTGCAAGGTGCTGTACAAATGCATAGTGAGAGACAATCCCCCCCAAAGTGCAGACAAGCGTTTATTTAATTAATTATTTTCACTCCTGCCACCCACACACTTTCCAGAGAAGGCCGGGTGCGGAGCAGAGGAGACTCCAGGGCGCCCTAGGAAAGCGCATGTAGCTAGTATGTGTAAAGGGGATTGCTCTTCCTCGGTGCTATCCTCCAGGTCAAAGCCTGCAGCTTGCAAACTACAAGTCCCATCGCTCCGCTCGCCTTCAGCTGCCCCATTGGTCTCCCGGCTCACCCACTCGCAAGACTCCTGGAGCCCTCCCTCTAGCTATCTCCTCTCTCACTGGGCCGCCGCAGGCTTGACTGGCGGGGCTGGCACCAACCGCTGCAGGCCCGTGATGAGCGGCGGGGGCGGAGTGGAGGGAAGCCTTGGGAAAGGCTCCGTGCCAGCGTAGAGGAAAAAGTGCCACGACTCCACCGAGGCGGCGAGCGGCGGAGGGGTGTTGGGGGGCTCTGGGCATCGGACGGGGCAAGGGCAGCAGGGCGCATCACCCAGCCAGAGGCGCTGTCTCCCTCTAGCCTGGGCGTTGCATTGGCAGCTGCGGAGCTTGGAAGGGGGCGTCTCGTTGCCGGGACGGGAGAGCGAAGTCTGAGGCTCCAGCCAGGTAGGAAACTCGAACCCCCAAAGCCACCCCACCCCCGCTCTGGCGCGCTTGCAGCGAGCCCGGTCGTGGGGAAACTGAGGCCGGGATCTCAGCCTGCCAGCGCCAGCCGCCTTCCGAACTCGGGGGCGCTCCGCGTTCCATGGAACCCGGGTCAGCGTTCCACAGGGTCCCCCAGCGTTCCAAAGACTTCCTCCTCAACGTTCCAAAGAACACCGGCCCGGGACACCCCACAGCGGCGGCTAAAGCCACGCGGGACGGAATCAAAACCGGTGCGTGGGCGCGGGGGGCAGTAGCGATACCTCTCCCCCTATAGATCAAATGGGGGAACCCCCGCGGCTAACACCGCGCGCCTACCCAGCCGCATCCCTCTCCCCCGGTGGCCAGTGCTCCGTTTCCCCTCGGAAGCGCCGGGTGAACTTGTGCGCCTCCGGCCACGTTCACAGCTGGAGCAGGAAAGGGTTACACGGCAGGAGCGCCCACGGCTGACGCTGCTTGACTGGAAGTCTCCAGGGGATTTAAATGCCTCCTGGAAGCCTTAAGCCAGGGCTGGATAATTGCGGGCAGCCAGGGGCCGGTTTGGCGTGAGAGCCGCTGCGAGGCGGCCCCTGGATGCGATCTTGGAGGAGGGGGCCGGGAAGGTGGGCCCCGGGGCGGCTTCTGGCTGTCAGCTTTGCAGGGACGTCACGGGCCGCGGCTCCGTGCCCCAGATCCGCGCACACGCCTCTCCCTGGCCGGGGGCGCCGGTGGGGGGGCAGGCTGCAGGGGGAGAAGGGGATTAAAACGTGGCGGGGGGAGTTTGCGGAACAGTTTAAGGCGGAGTTTTCGCCTCCTTCCTTCCCTCCCTCCCCGGGGCGATCCGTGCCCCGGCTGCCGAGCCGCCGCTCGCTCCGCTTTCATAAGCGGATCGGTTTGCAGCGAGCTCGCCTGGGGGGGCGCGCGGGCGGGGAGGAGGAGGCCGGTCCCTTCCGGATGAATGGGACCGCGGAGTGACGACGTGTTCAATGGGGGAGGAGGGGCGCTCACCCAGTGCCCCCGACCCAGAGCCCGCTCCAGCCCCGGTACCGGATTCCTCCTCGGCTGTTCAGACCCCGAGTCCCGTCGCTTCAGCGCTCGCAAAGCGGGGGTCGCTAGCTTCGCTCCCGGGGGTCCCCAATCGCTCGCCCGCAGCTCCTGGCCACCCCACTGCAGGCGCCTTCCCCGATCGCTCGAGGGCCGCTGGCTCCGGCGGCTGCGGCCGGTTTCCGGATGGGTTAGTTGCCGAGCCTTGGCCGCTGCTCTCCCTTGGTGCAATCACAAGGCTGCACCGAATAAAGACCTAAGTGTCGGGGAAACTGAGGAATGTCTGCACTTCCCTCCGCCAGAAGATTAAGATGGGGGGGGAGAGGTTGGGGGGATATCAGCGTAACGGGGTCACAGCCCAGGGACAAGGATGCACATCAAAGGCAATATTTGCTGAACAAATGGGTTAGCTACAGATGTGTATCGGGGTTCTGCATAGCCTCTGTTGTAGGGGGTTTTATGAAATCCTGGAGGGATGAGGGCAAAAGTTTTCTCTTTCTCTGGCACACCCAATAAGGAGTCGCCCCCCGGACATGGAGCTGTGAGGCTGTCTCTGAAGCAGATTGTCCTCCCAGCTAACCTTCTCTCCCCACTGAAACAGGCCCTGCAAACTTTTAACAATCCCATCTGCTGCAAATATTTGAAACAAATTCCTTTGACCATAGTTGGAGCTGATCTGGTGAAATTCTGTAATCTGATTAAATACAGTTCCAAGAGGTCACCACCATGACGGTTTTTTTTTTTTAAGGGAACAAAGGCTTTCAGCTCTGTTAACCCATAAAATGAGCCATTGACTGGTGAAGGTTTAGCTGATCATAGCAATAGAGAGATGGTACTAGAAATGTGAAAACCAGTAAGAACAGAGAAATTCCTTGCGATTCCCCACTGTATAGGGCTCTGATTCTGTAACTGACTGCATGACCAATCAGAAGATTACCTGCATGTTGTCCTTTGCATGATTGGGATCTAGAGGATAGAGCACTGGACTGAGACTCAGATCTGTGTTCTGTTCCTGCTCTATTACTGGCCTGCTGGGTGACCTTGGGCAAGCTGGGTCACTGTTTTGCATAAGTTTCCCCATCTGTAAAATGGGGATAATGATCCTGACTTCCTTTGAGAAAAGCACAATAGAAAAGCTAGGTTTTATATGCAACCAATGCATCTGGGGTTGTGTAGAAGAAGAACCAGATATCTACAGGAAGGAACAAAGTTCAAATGATAGCCTTAAGAGGGAGAGAGAGTTTAAGAAAGTACCCATGAGCTTGCAGTGAGAGGTCTCTTCGGGCTGCGTATGCAGAATAATAGTCTTGCACTAAGCAGCTCTAATGTGGTTGCCTCTGGTGTATGGCATTCTTCTTGAATAAGGTGGCCAGAACTGATCTCCAGTCACGTCAGAACAACAAAATAAATAAAAGGCAGGTGAAAAAGGCACAAGTGTAGCATAAATCTTTATAGCACTTTCTTTCTTGAAACACTTTGTAGTCACCTGAAGCTACAAATGCTGGAAGGGCCTAGCCATGAGGGTGGGAGAGACATCATTTAGGTTAGTACCAGGATCTATATTGGAAGACTTCAGCCGACTATCGCAAACTTGTTAAGAATAGCTCCTGGGGGATTCCTCCCATGGGAAGATGTGAAAGTTCCACTGTGTGTATCCTTGACACTAGACCAGTGGTTTTTAACCTGTGGATCTCTGGGAATCTGCAGACTTTGCCTAAGATTTTCAAGGGCTCCGCACCTCTATCTGAAATGTTTTAGGGATCTGCAAATGAAAAAAAGTTTGAAAACCGCTGCAGTAGACCAAGCACAGCACTGCAAAATGTGTAGTCGGGGAAGTATCCTGCCTTGACAGAGAGGGTTCTACTAATTCCATTTGTGTTAGTCTGTATCCGTAAAGAAAACGAGGAATACTTGTGGCACCTTAAATAAACTGATTAGTCTCTAAGGTGCCACAAGTATTCTTCGTTTTCTTTATGGATACAGACTAACACTCCTGCTAATCTTAAACCTGTCAACTCCATAGTTATCCTATGTCTAAACTTACTTAGTAACATGCTTTGTATTGATACGGGTTTTACACAGACTGTAGCTCTTTAAGGAGAACGACCAGGAAAACCTGCTGTCATTGTAACCCCTAGAAAATAAAACGAGTACCTTTTGCTGGAGCAAATGCAGTGAAGAGAATGAAGGGGACTAGCTTCTCTTTTACAAAAAATAACCCTTTGGAAATTGAATTCCAGAGTGTTTCCTTGCCAAAAATTATTTAGTTATGAGAGCGGAAGGGCTGCCTCTAAGGCCTAACGTTGAAACGCTACCTTGGGGCTGTGGGAGAAAATTTCAAGGACTCTAAAAATGTGACAAAAATAGGCAACGTTTGAAGACCCGAACAGTGGCCTGTTTGACTGCTTTTAGTACAAGCTGCAAAAATATACCAGAGGAAGATAGAGTGTAAAGATATCACTACACAGCTGCAGTTGCCTCGCTTTTGCAGTGGCTCATTAAAAGTGCCTACGCAAGCTTAAGTAACTAATAACTGTAATACGTGGGTGGGGTCGCTTGTCTGAAAGGTCACTGCATCTCAGTGTCCATCCTGAACACTATTAAATCCCCGTTTGGAATGTTCCTATTTAAAAATGAAGTGGATCTGAGAGAGGTGTATACTTCTCACCTCTGACAGCGCCGTACTCTATTGCACATGCGTCTGGAAGGAAGATGGTGCCAGGGTTTAAAGAGGAATCAGCTGTGCATTAACAAACCACTCCAGCGTCCCTTTCTGGCTTATGATGTTGCCAGAGTCCCTTGCAAGTATCTGTTTGCAGGGTCAGGATCACACTTACTTCTACTGTTCTTTATAGAGGCCCAGTGATGTTAATGGGACAATGAGAATAAAGACTAGTGCTAGAGCAACTGCCCTTTTGAATGCTCCAGGCTTGAGTTTTTTAAACTATATTCGTGCCTCCTGTGTTTGAACGAACCAGACTGTCTCCTAGGAGACCAAAGAAGCAGAACACTCCGCGGAAGGTTTGGATGGTCAGGCAGCATCCACCTCCATGGATTTGTGTGAAATATGCTTTTTAGCCTGTTTGCGGCCAAAGGCGTCTCTGTTGCCTGCCGTCACACATGGCTGTGGAGCTGGACAGAGGGTGACTCCAGTTCACTTGATAGCTCAAGTGTAACTTCTTCTTTTTCCCCTTGTGTACTTTAACTTCAAAAGCCTTTGGGGGAGAGGGGGGGCTTCTCTCGCAACTGATGGTGAGAATAAACAAAGCATGGAGGGTGTGATCAGTGAGGCGTGACTATCTCTGCAATAAATATCCTCCCTCCCCATATTGTGCAACTTTTTAAAATGTTTTTTTTCCTTCTAATTGACAAGATTAGGGGCTTCCATTTTAAATACTAATGGGTGGAGGGGGATCCCCATATGAGTGGGGTTGGAGGTCAATGGCACTTTTAACTTCTACATCAAGTGTAGCTGTTTTCTTGTCTTGAAGTTGTTGGCTTTCTTAATATCTGTTGTCCTGCTACTGCAAACTAACTCGCACAAAGATTTTTTAGGCACCTGTTCTCCACAGGTGTTAATGGAACTGCTCCTAAGTAACAACGACCAGTGTGAGTACAGGTTGCAGGGTCAGATCTTAGTTTATCATTCTACTGGAATTTATTTCTTGATTTTTAAACTTTGGCTCCTGTTCTGCTAAAATCATCCCTGATGGTCACGCTGCTAAACACCGCAGTATATCAGCTTGGAAGACTCTTCCTGGGATTGGGTTTGTGTCTTTCACTTTTTGGTGTCACTAGAACTGTTTATGAATGATGGCGCCATCTTTGATATTACAAAACAGCTCCTTAATCTCTGGCATTATTGCATTAGACCAAGGTTACCATGCTGTGATACCAGATACAGTACTGCATCCACTCTCACTCTAACTACAGGAAGTAGCTACGAGATCACAGATACTGCTCTGAGGTAGTTGTTGATCACTTAACCCAGAATCCGTGTTATATTTATGAATGTCAGTTATTCCTGGAAACCTACATCATTGTGTATTAAAGAGTCATTGAGCCTGAGTTTTTAATGATGACCATGTTGCTGTAGGTATCTTTGGAAAGGCAAAGACAACTCTTCCAAATAATTACACAGATTTCTTTAAAAGAGCTGGTGTGAGGGTAAAGCACAGTGTGCTATGAAGTCACCATAGTCAGGTTGCTTAGAATAAACTTCTGGTGCCTTTCTTAATGTCCTAAAATGATTGATCCTAAAAACTTGATGGTTCACTAGGGATGGCAGGATTCGTCCACTAAATTAGTTGGAGTCCTTCCCTTTCAGAAACTCTTAAGGGCATAGTGCACATGTTTAACACAAACTCCTTTATATTAAAGCCATCTCCTTTTGAATAACTAAAAATCATACCTGTTAATCTTGTTCTGTTTTAGTGCAAAGAAAAGCTTTGCCTGAAGAAGAACAATTTTTGTGGATATACTAGACCGGCGGTTGTCAAACTTTGCAGCCTGGCGACCCTTTTACTCTTTGCCGCCGGCTGCTGCGACCCATGTATGTCCACCGAAACGCCGCCGAATAGAACGCTTCCGATTTCAGTGGACGTGCTGTGCGCTTTAGAGTGTCCGCCAAAATGCTGTCAAAAGCAGAAACATTCACTTCGGCGGCTTTTCGGCGAACACTCTGAAGCGCACAGCATGTCCGCCTAAATGCCGCCGAAAGCGGAAGCACTCTGTTCAGCAGCACTTCAGCGACACTGGGAGCTCGCGACCCCCCCGCAGGAATTGGCCTGCGACCTCCAGTTTGAGAACTGCTGTACTAGACAATACACACTAAAAAAACCTTCCCAAGAAGAAAATCGATATGTTAAATTCTCTCTCACCTGGGCTGAATTTATAAGCAATTTGGGAAAAAAAAGTTACATGTAGCTGTAATTTTGTGTGGTGAACGTGAAACTAACCTTTTAAAAATCCACTATCAGTCCTGCCCAACTAAACTACCTTGGTGACATGCATTCTCCTTCTCCCCCGCAAGAAGACAAACACTTTGTTTAATATTAAAGTAAATGTGTCTCTTAAGGATCATAGAAGTCACCTTTATGTTTCAAGTTGTGAAAGAAACTTTAAATTTATGCTGTTTGAGAGAATCTTAAAGTTGCCTGACTAGGCACAAGTCAGGAAATAACATGTTACCCACAGTTTTAACTCTGCCACTTGGTTATGCGTTTCAGTGTAGTCTTAATTATGCATTCTTATCCCAACTACTCAAACGCACTACGATACCATGCAGTTTTGTTTAGAAGCAGATGTAGCATCAACTTTAATGGTCATAATAATGCAGTATATCTGTACAGGAACTCCTCACTTAACGTTGTAGTTATGTTCCTGAAAAATGCAACTTTAAGTGAAACGATGTTAAGTGAATCCAATTTCCCCATAAGAATGCATGTAAATGAGGGGGTTAGGTTCCAGGGAAATTTTTTTCACCAGACAAAAGGCTATATTGTCTGTCTGTCTACACACACACACACACACACACACACACACACCATAAATTTTAAACAAACAATTTAATACCAGTACACAGTGATGATGATTGTGAAGCTTGGCTGAAGTGGAGAAGTCAGAGGGTGGGATATTTCCCAGGGAATGCCTTACTGCTAAATGATGAACTAGCAATTGGCTGAGCCCTCAAGGGTTAACTCTCATACTCTACTTGTTTTATTTCACTTGGTGACTTACTTTGTTGTGTCTCTTATCACTTGAAACCACTTAAATCCTACTTTTTTAATACATTAATAAACAAAAGTGATTTTAAGTGATTCATACCTGGGGGAGCAAACAGCTGTGCATGTCTCTCTATCAGTGTTATAGAAGGCAGACAATTTATGAGCTTACCTGGTATAAGCTTTATACAGAGTAAAATGGATTTATTTGGGGTTTGGATCCCATTGGAAGCTGGGTGTCTGGTTGCTGGAGCTAGGTGACCAACTGAGCAGTTTTTGGTTCAAGTCTGCAGCTTTGGGGGCGTGGACCAGACCTAGGTCTGTGTTGCAGCAGGCTAGCACGTCTGGCTCAACAAGGCAGGGTTCTGGAGTCCCAAGCTGGCAGGAGAAAAGGCTCAGAGGTAATTCCAGCAAGTCAGGTGACAGTCCCAAGGGGGTCTCTGTGACCGAACCTGTCACACGCATCCTCGTCTAACTGTTCTCCTCCTCACACCTTTTATAGACTTGAAGAAAACAAGCTTTCCTGCTGCTTAAACTCCCAATCAGTTCCTCAACTTCAAGAAAACATTCTTTGCCTGTGTTTGCAAAACTGAAACCAAAAGCAATTAAGGCAAAAGCTTTTCTGCACAACAAACTCCAAGTACTGACCCTTGGAAAAATGTAAATACCAGCATTCACTCCATTAGAAAGACTGGAAATAATTACATCATGCAGGACATGGCATTGTGTCCTATTTATAAAGCTTGAGTTGATATCAAAAGTTAAAGGTGTCTTGTCGTCCCTCCACCCCAATTCTTTATAAACAAAAACCGCAGCACCCTTTAGCTCATTAAAACTTAGAGTGCTCCTTGGTGCAGCTTTTATAAAATGTATTTCAACGATTCATTGAGTATTTGTAAGCTTAGACCTTTATGCAGGTTGTCAATTTGAGATTGAATTTGATAATAAGCTATTTTTAAAAAATACGTAATTTAAATTAAACTCTCTTTAAAAATTTCTGATTTAAATGAGTAGGAGTTTTGTCCACATTGATAAAGAACCATACATCAGCAGTAGGCTGGCCATTTGTCCAGTTTGAAGCTGTCCAGTCCTGTGTCTGGACAGGCTTTTCGCTGTCCTGTACTGGATGTCCGGTATCATTGTCGCACTGCATGGGGAACATCATTTTCTGTCCTACTGGCATGACCTTACATACACTGCGCGGACAAGGTCACGCTGGTGGGGGCGGAGCAGCAGGCTCTGAAAAAGGCCTCCTCTGTGCTGCGGGACCTCCTGTGGACTGTGTGTGTGAAGTTAAAGGGGCACACAGGCAGGAGTGGCCCGTGTCGTTCCCAGACATACCGGCATGTCTGTTGTTCTGGGGATGTGGCAGTGGTCACCCTAATTAGCGTAGCATTACGAACTTGTATGCCGGCTATCTAGTGAATCAGACTGAAAGTGATTCAGGGTCTGGAAAACAGTGGCCGGTTCTATTGTCAGCCCTTCTGAAAGGATCTTGACAGAAGCTGCAAGCATGACTCGTCTGGAAAATGTGACTTTTTAGTGAGACTTCAGAAGCTCAGTCATCTGTAGCTGATCCCAGCGAGCGTTCAGAGGGGACTTGACTGTGGCCTACACGTACTGGGGGAGGGAGGGGAAAGGCACCCCTCCCCCCGGGATCTAATGGGGTGGGGATCCCCCCACAGCCTAGGGGGCATCTGCAGAGGCAGGATTGGCAGCTTTGCGTGAACTAGCCCTGGCTTCTGCTTTTTGAATGGCGTAGGTGTAGCCCGGTGGATTGCAGCAGAGGGAGTCGGCGGGAAGCCGTCCTGCGAGCTGCATCGGTGTGGCAGCTCTCACTTGTGTTACAGCCTCAGTCACTGAAACACCTCCCTGCTGTTATTGGAATAAGTGCTAGAGACATTGAATAACCTAGCACACTGTGGCAGGGGGTGTTGAGACGTCCCTTGTATGGGATGGGGAGAGGTGTAATAAAAATCAAGACAACAGGCTGGGATCTCTGCTTTGCACTGCGAGATTTGGTTAGTTTAGCAGTCAAATGTATGTATTTATCTTCATGCAATTTCATGTACCCACACAGAAAACATGGGCTCAAATAACTGGACTTGCACTTTATTTTAGGTCTAATACAGGTCTCAAGAATCAAATCATAATGAAAGGACTGGCTCTAATGTGTATAGTAAGGATTATAAATGGCTGTGGAGAATAATTCTTGTTGTAGGTTATTAATACCCACTTGGCTATAAGAGGGAACATGCGAAGAAGTCTCGACACTGGCTTGTTCTCTAGCAACGTAAATGTCTTCAAATGTGGTAAGGGCTGTAACAAAGAGGACAGTGATCAAGTGTTCTCCATGTCCCCTGAAGGTAGGACAGGAAGAAAATGGCTTAAACTTAAGCAAGGGAGATTGAGGTTAGAGAATAGAAAATTTTTCCTCACTATAAGGATAGTTAGGCCCTGGACCAAGTTACTAAGGGAGGTTGTGGAACCTGCTTCTTTGGAGGTTTTTTAAGAAATAGGTTGGACAAACACCTGCCAGGGATAATCTGGGTATACTTGGTACTGCCTCAGCAGGTGTGGAATGGGTTAGTGGTCTCCTGAGGTCCCTGCAGCCCTACACGTCTATGATTCTGTATACCAGTGAGGTAGCATTCCATTGCTAACGGATGGTGTGAAAAACTTGACCTGATTGCAAATGGGTATTTCCCTTTAGCATCTAAAATGCTGAACGTGTTTCTGGGTTCACTACTCCTGGAAGGGAGGGAGTATAAGATTCTTGATGACTCATGTCCTGGTTTTATCCTACTATATGTGCACTTGCACATTGTGTAATGAAAGAGCTTCTTTAAAACCTTTAGATCTGTTGGCTGACTTTAGCCTAAGAAATCAACTTGTTTAAGCTGTTCATCTTTTCCAGTCCAACACACACCTAGTTTTGTAGCTTGATGGGACATAGATTTTCTTCTGCATTTTGTACAGTACGTAGAATAAGGGGTCTTCACCCTTTGGTGGCTATGCAATAAAAACAAGTGTTCCTTACGCACACATGTACCTCCCTTCCCACTTCTGTTGCAACAAATCTGGTGCTGGGAAGCTGTGTCTTGGCACTCACTCTTGTTCTTGTGTCTTGCAGGTCGAGAGAAGTAAGCCGGGATGGATTTGTACGATCCTCAGACGCTGGGTGTTATGGTCTTTGGTGGTTTCATGGTGATTTCGGCTATTGGGATCTTCCTTGTGTCCACCTTCTCCATGAAGGAGACCTCTTACGAGGAAGCCCTGGCTAAGCAACGCAAGGAGCTGGAGAGAACCCAGCAGCATAAAGTGGAGAAGAAAAAGAAAGAGAAACTTGTTGAGAAGAAAGGAAAGGCCAAGAAAAAAGAGGAGAAACCGAACGGGAAAATACCTGAGCAGGAGCTGGTTCAGGATGTGACTCACGCTCCCAAAGAAGTAGACCCTGAATCTGTTGCCATGTCCGAGCCGGTGATCATTGAGTCTACTATTCTGGCGGTTTCGGCTCCCTCTCAGGAAAAGGAGAAACCTGCCCCGTCGCCCAAAGACAAGAAGAAGAAGGAAAAGAAGGTGGCCAAGGTTGAGCCAGCTCCCCCCCTTGTTACTTCTCCATTAGTCGCTGTCTCGAAATCTGCTCCAGTCTTGGAGGTCGCTGCCAAAGAAGTGCCTATTGTGGCAGTCCCACCGGTCGGCACGCTTCAGAGTGCTCTTGTCGTTAATTCTGGGGCTGTCAAAAAAGCAGAAGCTCTGGTAACCCAAGAGGAGCCAAAACACGATGGCGCTGCCAAGAAGAAGGCCGTGGCCAAGAAGAAGAGTGAGCTGAGTAAGTATTTGACTCCTGCAAGCGTCCTTACGGTAGGTGGGTGGGGAAACTGACCATTGGTATGTGGTGTGAGGAGTAGAGCGGGAACGTCCCCTTTCTCCACTGTTGCCTTGCCTAGAAATGCCTGTGTTGCCTCAGGAAGCTGTTTTCGAAGGGCTGACGACGTGTGTGTGGCTTTTGTTAGACTGAGAAAGTCTCAGTGGCTTGGGTTCCTCTCTGTGAAACTTGACCACAACCTTAATTTCTTGATTCAATGCCTCTCTTTTTATTTTTTTTAAACGTAGCATCTTGTGCTGGGTGCTTCTGTGTGCTTGGAGCCGGCTTATCACTCTGATTATTTTTTTTTCCTGTTTGTTTGGGCGGGTGAGGTTTTGCAGCCTGCAATGTGCAGGAGGTCAGACTAGATGATCATGATGGTCCCTTCTGGCCTTAGAGTCTGAGTCTTTTTCCTAGGTTCCGAATGTCTGAGTCTGACCGCTTAAGACATGTCAATATTTGTAACGTGCTTCTCACAGGTACCTGAATACCTTCCCAAACGGCCCGAATGCAGAATGAGTGGTTGATGGGCAGAGTTGTATTCTCTCGTCTCCCTGTCCCCTGCTTAGACATTGTGCCATCTTGGAAGCAGCAAGCGTGAGAGGAGGGAGTGTGCGTGGATGGCTTCTTATTGACCCTCGGAAGGGAAAGATGGCGGCCGAATTTTTATCCTGAAGGTGATCAGGCTAGTTGATTGTCAGCCTCTGTAATGAAAGCAATCCCACTAAGGCTGAGTATTGCTAGCAGACTGCTCTACATAGCTCCATAGGGAACATCTTATCCTTCTGCATCCAGAAAGCAAGCTGGGATTTGTCTTGGAGGAGTAACGGTTTTGCATTTGGTTACTGTTTAGCAACTGCTTCAGTGCACAGCAGGCACTCCTCCTCTGATTAAATTGTAACTGGAGGGACACAAAGCAGAGTATGCGTTGGAGAGGCAGGAAGTTAGAACGTCTTTAAATTTTGATTGGCTTGCTTACTTTGTCTTCAGATTATTCTGCTATCCACTGAGCCTACTCTGAGAAGGAATAGGTCAGGGAATTCTGGTTCCGGAGAGACTCTTGCCTGCAGTCAATGTTCAGGAAAGGCAGGATTGAGGAGCGAAGAAGAAATAACGAAGAGGGTAATAGAATTATTGCCTTTTTCTGATTTAACCAGGAATAAGTTGCACACGTTAAGCAGAACAGAGGGTACTGCACATGCCAAGCGTAACAGTTTTGCTGTTGGAATCTTAACGTTCATGTTTCCCGACTTCCTCTTAAAACCTAAGAATGACACTTTATTCGGAAACATCTGCTAGTCTTACAGTAGTTTTATATGTAAATCCACTGGGAGGGCAAAAAGCACTTTGTGTTTGAGAACGGTGTTTTTGGAAAACGTTAATACCTATCATAAGGGTGTGTCTCTTTCTTACTAGGCACCTTGATGCAAGCTGGTTTCATTTTATTCCTGTATAATCAGTTCACTTTCCTGGCTTATTCCTCTCTCACGGCAACACAGTAGGGGACAGATTTCTCAGCTGATCTGCAAAGACTGTTTCCCCAAAGTGGGCTAACAGGCTAACCCTCCAGAAGCCTGTTTCTAATGGCTACATCTGTGCCTTGTGCAAATGGAAACACTGCAGCATACTCTTTAAATGGAAGCCCGGGATATTGCGGCTGGCAGTGGTGACAGCAAGATTCGTGATTCTTAGTGTCTGTGGTGTTCTCCTACCCCAACAAAGTAGCAGTGTGTCGTGTGCTTAAATCTCCTGCATATAAACTACTTGGACATCTGTGGCTGGGAGAGGCAACCTCGCTGGGCAGAAAGTTCGCAGCGGCGACACAGATGTTGTCACTCAACGATAGCTCAAAACCTTGGCAGATGTCAACTGAGCAAACTCAAAAGTGACCTTCACCACCTACCTCCAGTACTCAAATTCCTCTCCTTCCTGGTCCACTGGACTGTCTTGCCAAGCATAATTTCTTCAGCTGGCTTTTGCTGTAACTCTATTATGTACAGATAAGGCTAGACAACTTGAAAAATGTCTTCCCATTCTCCTCTTCTTCCACTCTCCTCAGATCCTCCTGTGAAACAGATTTTGCCCAAAGCAAATTTCTACCCCCAAAATGCCAGGTACTGCTAAGGCAGGGAGCCATTGAACTCCAAAGACCAATGCTCCTGAAAGCTGTTTCCATGCGCGAAGTGTGTGGTTACTGCAAAGCCGTGCCTGCTTACGAGGTCCCGTGTTGGAGAACAGAATGTAGCTTGTCTGACCCGTAATAAATATGGGACCTGATCCAAAGTCCAGTGCGTCGAGGGGAAGACTCCTACTGTCTTGCAAAACTACTTCCTAAACCTAGCAGCCCTGCAGTTGGTGCACCACATAGAGACATCTTGGTATAGAAGGAGCAGCCATTTCACGACGTCGCCTCAAAGCTGAGAATGGTGTTCTGGCTACTGTTAGCAGTTGGGTGTTTTTAGGACCCTTGGCGTAAGTAGCTGCACTGACCTGCCTATATCTGGACTAAGAGGCACTGAGTAACCTTCAAGGTGTACGTTGTGGTACTATCTCCTTTAGGTAGCAAAACTGTCACGTGATGGATCAGGACCTCGGTGTTCGGAAGCAGAAAGCGCACTGACTATTATACTGCTCTCCCTTTGATCTCTGAACTGTGGATGAAGACCCAGTGGAACGCTGTCTCCATTAACTGCATGGGAGTCTTGCCATTGACTTGAACTAGGGCCACGTTTTCACCTTCTGTGTGTAGTGCAATTCTTCCCCCTTCTTCTGTACCCATGAGTTCCAAGAGAACCTGAGCATCTGTTTAGTGTGCATCTAGATCCTTTATCGTTAAAAGAGAGAGACAACAAAAGGGGCAACTTGCATCTGCACCTGCAAACTTAAAACGCTGGGGTTAGGCCTACAGCTAGTCCTGTCATCCTGCTCTCCGTCTTCCTGAGCCCTTGCTGGGCCACGGGGTCTCCTGGATGGCCAAGCAAGCTAGCTGGTGGCAGCCCAGCTTCTCTCCTCTTCCCCCCTCCAACCCCAGGAGAAATCGCATGCCCTGAGGCAAACTAGTCCTCAGGCTTAAAGCATCAGAAAAGCAGGAAGGTAGTAGGGAAGGGTAGGGAAGCCTCTGGGTGCCACTGGGGATCTGTGCCTGGTGTCTAGATGACCTCCGTGAAATGGGTGGTTGGCCTCATCCCATGAACATGTGTCCCTGTCGGACCAACTAGCGTTCCTGCTGGCGTGCTCGCAGAAATCCCGTTCCCTCTCAGCCCCGGAGCGTGTATAGTATTGGAAGTGCCTGTGCTTTACTCTGGCCTGGCCAAAATGTGGCTGAAGCTAACTTTTTAGCTTTTTGCTTCAGGTGCCCGGTCGGTTGATATTATAAGACAGCATGTTTGCATGACTTCAAACAGCCACTGTTCACTTACTAACAGGCTGTTACTGTTACTGAGGCTTGAGATGAGATTGTGCCTGACGTGAGGTTCATTCACCCTTTGGCTAGTGCTCTCCAGAATTTCCCAAGCTATTGGCCTGCAGTCACTGTAGCTCTCCAGTCCCTCTCCGTAGAAAAGGCTTCTGGGCCGTGACATCATTTTGCTGCGATTTAACACTTCGATCCCTAGCTGTTTGCTGCCATGCTCCTGTATAAAGAAACATCCTCCGATTCTTTCCCAGCAAGACTAGTGGTGTTCTTCTAATGCTTAGAGAAAGCACTTCGTTTGATAAAACTACATAAACAAAATACCAAGCCAAAAACCCTTTGGTCTGTCTGCTAAAGCTTAAGGTCACACTCAGCATTGCTTGCCAGATGTGTTCGACGCTTGCAGAATGCAGACAAAGTTCAACAGTCAACTCTTTATCTGCATGGGTGTTTGGGGGCGCTGGGCCTCATGTAGTCCAGGGTGCTGCTTGTGGCACCAACCTTGCTTGAGTCAGCGGTGTGACTTGAACCTAGGACCCAAAACTGAAGGGGCAATGCAGTTAATTGGAAGCAGTCTGAGACCCCAGCATTTTGATGGGGAACAGCCGCTGTGTGGACGAACTGGTGCCATGTTTCCCCTGGTGTTCGTGACATGCACTCCAGAATCTAGTCCTCCTGGTTGTACTGAACTTGGGAGATGGGAATGGAATCTAAACCAGTGCGGTGATGCAAGATATAAACTGCCCCATCTTAATGGTTCTGAACCATAAGGCGACAGGCTGAGGTTCATTCGCCTGGGGGAGCTGAGTAGAATAAAAATGTCTATACGGGGAGTTATTCTGGAAGAGCTATCGTGCTTTACATTTACACCCTACCTTATTCTGGAATAACTTCCCATGTGTGTACCTCATAGACTGTGTACACCGGAACTGTGGTGGCAACATAATATGATCTCTAACAGTGTGGATCCCACTCTGACTGCATTGTTCATTATCCTAGTTAATCCACTGAAAACCTCCATTCCTAAAATTTACAGGAAATTGCTGCAGGACTTCAGATCTAGCTTTCTGCAGAATACAAGAGGCCTTGGCCATAACTGGTTATCTTAATTTGTCTAGAGTCCAAATCCATAAACTACCATTTCCTCCACCCCCTCAGCCAGTGGTTCTCAACCTTTCCCGACCACTGTACCCCTTGCAGGAGGCTGATTTGTCTTGTGTACCCCACATTTCACCTAATTTTAAAACGACTTGCTTACAAAATCAGACAGAAAAATACAAGAGTGTCACAGCACACTTACTGAAAAATTGCTGACTTTCTCATTTTTACCATACAATTATAAATGGATTGGCATATAACGTACTTACATTTCAGAGTATAGTATATAAAGCAGGATAAAAAGTCATTGTCTGTATAGCATTTTAGTTTGTACTGACTTTGCTAGTGCTTTTTATGTAGCTTGTAAAATGAGGCAAATATCTAGAGGAGTTGGTGTACTCCCTGGAAGACCTCTGTGTATCCCTGGGGTACGTGTGCTCCTGGTTGAGGACCACTGCCCTAAACTAACCAGAGATCTATCACAACAGTATTATGCAACTTGTTGCAGTGCTACAGAAACTGCTCACTCTGGAAGTGATGCTTCTCCAGAGGATGAATCTTGAGAACTGGCATTTTTTTTCACAACTATGTAGTTCTCCTCCATTGATACTGTGTTTGAGGAATCCTGCACCAGTTATTACTGAGAACGATGATAGCATTTCTGTGAACTTCCAGCACTCTGCAAAACCAGACTATATCTGCAAATGGCCTGTGCACTGTGGCCTCACCACTCCCTTTGTGCAGACTAGCTGAAGATGCATTTCTAAATGATTAGACTATATTTGAATCCCAGAGCTGGAGTATGGAAATGAAACTAACCTGGCTTGGGTGTGTCTGAAATTCATTCAGTCTCATCTGTTAAATGTCACTTTAGAGCTGTGGTCTGTGAGGTTTTAACTAGGTCTGCGGTTCTCAAACTTCGTTGCACTGCAACCCCCTTCTGACAGCAAAAATTACGACATGACCCCAGGACTGGGGGTTGAAGCCTGAGCCCTGCCACTTGCGAGAGGAGGAAGAGGTGGGAAGAGGAGCCAAAGCTGAAAGCCAAAGGGGGCCTTTAACCTCAGGCTTTGGCTTTGGCCCTGGGCGGTGGGGCTCCCATTTCAGGTTTGGCCCCGGCAAGACTAACACCGGCCCTGGCGATCTCATTGAAACAGGGTTGCGAATATGACCCACTTTGGGGTCCCAGCCCACAGTCTGAGAACCTTAGAATTAGGTAAATGTGTTAGTAAGAAAACCCATTCACCACAGCTGACTTTGTTACTCTGTGCTAGTAGATAATCTATGTGATGTATGATTTGTCTCATGAACCAGTTTAGCTGTTTGTTGAGAACTACATGGGCTGTCAAAATCTCCATTACTAATTTTGCACTCCAACTTGAAGTGAGATTTTAATGAAAAAAAAATCTTTTTGTGAAACTGATGGAAAAGGCTACTGCGCGGCTACTGATTTAATTTATGACAGACTTAGGGTACGTCTTCACTACCCAGTGGATCGGCGGGTAGTGATCGATCTATTGGCGATCGATTTATCGATCTATTGACGATCAGTCTATTGGCGGTCGATTTAGACTCCAGCTCGCCGAAAGGCGCAAGCTGGAGTTGACGGGGGAGCCCGCTGCCGACTGCTGCCCCCATGAGGACGGCAGATAAGTCGGCTGAAGATACGCCAACTTCAGCTACGTTATTCACGTAGCTGAAGGTGTGTAGCTTTGGTCGACCCCTCCCCCTAGTGCAGACCAGCCCTTATTTTGGTTTAGCTTAAATCAGCTTCACTAGTTTCAGCTAGTGAAATAAGAGGCTCTTAAACTAAAACAAGTGTGTCAGCACAAGGACTTGCACCAGTTCAATTCAATGAGTACAAATATGCACGTGAGAACCCCCTAGGGTCCAGCCTTAGTTAATTCAGTGATTTATGTGAATCTCACTTTTCTCACTCTAGTTCCTACAGAAGCTGATGGCCCCCTCTACCTCCCGTACAAGACCCTGGTTTCCACCATTAGCAGCATGGTTTTCAGCGAGGGAGAGGCTCAGCAGCTCATCGAGATCCTGACCGATAAAGCGGGCGTTCAGGACGCCTGGCATATGGTACGGTAACTCTAGTTACAAAAAGCTGAGTGGCTGACTTCCGTATAACGAAGGGAGAACCACCAGTCACCGCGTGGTGTCGTTTGTCTCTACCTTCATTGTTTGTGCCGCCAGATGCTGGAGGGGGCCACCTCAGCTCCTGGTGTAATGAATGGAGCTGTGGTGACTTACACCCATTGAGAGCTGGTCCCTGCTCTTCAGATATAACGTACTTGCTCTGCTTGAGCGTAAATCTGTTTCGCAGAACTCTCCCTTTTTATAACCTGTCATTAAAATCCGACGAGAGAGAGTTTCTCAGCAGTGGCTCTGATTGGCTGCTCAAGGCACCCACCTGTTCCATAAACATAATAAGGAAGCTCTGGCTTCTAGGGTTATATAGTGCCAAGGCTGGCTTGCTATGCCTCGGGCGTCAGAAGCCTTGCCTGGGACTGAACCGACAGGATTTTGTTCCTTGGCAAGCTGTGGCAGCGAACTGTCCTCGCAGGTAGAACTACTCGTCTCTCTGGACTCCAGTGAGAGCGAATCCCAGCATTGCATGCAGAGATTAAAGGAAAACTCCCTTGGTTTGAGGCCAGCAAGGGGAGAATGCTGAGCACCTTAGTGGACAGGATGCTGGACTGCGATTCAGGAATCCCGGAGACTTCCCAGCTCTGCCACTGCTTTGCTGGGAGATGTTGGGCAAGTCACTTCCCCTGTCTGTGTCTCAGTCTGCAGAATGAGGATAATACTCTTGACCTCCTTCGTCAAGTGCCTGGAGATCTACTGGTGGAAAAGCGCTACATCCGCGCTAGGTTTTATTAATGCTTGCCTTGCAATGTCTTGGTACCAGCAATTCCAAAGTCCTTCCGTGGTGCAGCCCAGAGCGTGTGTGTGGCGGGTTGTCTTGATCTCCTGTTATCTGCTGGTGATGTCAGCAGAGTTTAGCAAGTTGAGGATCTGGCTGGGTAGTTTTGCTGTTGCTTGACTGTTCGATGTGGCTGTCCAAACGATCAGCCTTCTGGAAAGTGGGGATGTGCTGTGTTGTCATACCAGCTTTCAATCCCGTGCCAGGCCCTCAGTTTGTTGCCCTCTGCAGTGGGAAATGCCCTTCCCCCATGTGACAAGACTAAGCTAAGGTTGGCTAGGAACCACCTTCAGCATGCTCTGTCCACCCAAGTGATTTGCATTCTTACTGAGTTTGCTTCCCCGCTGCTGCAGTTGGCAGTGTAGACACACATTCCTGCTCATCTTTCCTATCCTGATGGAAGAAGAGATTTGGAGGTGGATTATACAAATAACACATGGTCTCTTCTTCACAGGCGACTCAGAAAGGGGACCCAGTAACTACCCTGAGGCGTCAGTTGGAAGAAAGAGAAAAGCAACTTGCTACTGAACAAGAGGATGCATCCGCTGCCAAAAACAAACTGAGGGAGCTCACTAAGGTGAGGACAGTGTGGTCTCCTGCGTCCTCTGGAGCCTGGAGCTCGCACGATGGAGGAAGATGGAGAAAGTGTCTTTCTGACCTGCTCCCCTGCTGCCAGTGGGCTCTCAAATCTAGCAGTCTGGCATGTAAAATTCTTCTGAGAGCTCATTTCTGGTGTGGCGCTGATTCTATACAAGGCACGTTTATGATCTGAACGGTGGTAGCACCTAGGGGTCTCGTTGCGCTAGGTGCTGTACAAAGAAAACCCTCCCTGTCCAAAAGAGCTCACCATGGAAGTCTGTGTAACATGCTCCCAGGGCTGTGGCAATCCAGAAAAAACGCCTTCTGCAAAATTCCAATAAACTTTTTGTTTTCGTGGTTTGGGGGGGAATTCTGCACAGTTCAGTGGATCCCAGGCAGCTTTGTGCATGTTCAGTGTAAAACTGCTGATCCCATCCTTGTGTCCTTCACCGGAAGGAGGATGCTTTCTAAATCCAAATGAGTTGAATTCATGTGGTTACTGTGTACTGTGTCTGAGCTGGTATGGAAGCCTTCTTCCAAAATCCAGCCGAGATCTAAAATTCTAGTTCTGACTTTTAATGCAAATACTTTTTGAGGCTGTGCAGTCAATGGGGACCAGAGCAGGTCAAAACTACTCATCCATCCTAGGCTCCCAAAATCTGTATGTAATAGCAAGGGGGGTTGTTGGCTGTATGGGGGAGAAGGATGGAAAGAACTGGACTCATCTATATCCATCCTAATCATAGAGATTCTTCTTCTCTCCTTGCAAATAGTGAATGTGAACATTTCAGTGTAGTGTCTTCATGGGCATCAACCCGACACCCAGGAGTGGGTAGGTCTCTGATGACACACTGTCCCCTCTACCTGCTTGCACTTTGGAACCAAACTTCAACTCCTCCTGCTCTGATTAAAGGTGAAAGCCAATAAGCCCTCATACCCCCTGTTCAGGCCAAGCCAGGATCTGGACCCGATTTAATAAACGGTGTGTGTGAGACTCCAGAAATTACATAGAGCAACAATTCTCCTCTTTTTCTGCTGTCCTGCTTTAGCCACCCACCCTGCAAGTATTCTCTAATCCTGTCCCAGCTGGTGTCGCAAATCCGCTTGTGATCCATGCGAGTTAATGGAGCGGAATAGTGTAAATGGAACAGCGACACAACTAAAGAACAGCGGTGCTGCCTTCTGGTGGGGCTTTTCCCTTGGACACGTGTATGTAATCGGAAGGTTATTGATCTGGAGAAAGTCTAGGATGTCTTACTCCTCCTAATGTCAAACACTAGTGGCTACCGCACTCAAACCGACATTCAGAAACAAGCGTAAGGTTTTGTTGGAGTTGAATAATTCAGATCAGCGGTGCTGGCTAGTGCAGTGTGAGCATGGAACTGGCTGGCTGTGCTCTGGCTGTAAAATTGCTGCACACGTCGATGTGTTGGATTGTGAGGGGTCTCCTCTTTTTTTGAATGAAACGTTGCTGAGAATTAAAAGCCTCCCCTCTTCTTGAAGGAGCTTGCAGCCGAGAAGGCCAAGACCGTCACTATTGAAAGCAAGCTGAAAGAGCAGCTGTTGGCACGTGAACAAGAGATTACGGCCGTGCAAGCTCGCATGCAGGCTAGTTACCAGGATCACGTGAACGAAACCCAGCAGTTGCAAGGAAAGGTAGGAGACGTATTTATGCTTCAAAACCCAGATTCCTGTTAGACTTAATCTGCACTCTGGCAGCACTGGGAGCAGAGACTGGTTTGCAGGGCATAGTTTCCTTGGAGATACAAGGTGAACTTCATTCAAAACCCCAAAGGGACCCCCAAATTCACCTGCTTTGGCATGGCTGAAGCTGTGACCACTGGCTTTCACATCAGCTGTGAGAAATACTCCGAACTTCTAAGGAAATACCACTGGGGTTCCCTCTTGGATTTTAGGATTGACAGATCTTAAGGCCAGAATGGACCAAAGTAACTTTATAAACACTTCTTAAGCTGGAGCCAGTGGCATCCCATTTCCCTTCCCCCTCCTCCTCCAAAAATACCTTTCCAAAGGTACTTAGCTGGGGTAGGGTTAGGGAAAGAGGAGAGGTGAAAGGATCGTACAGGAACTGCCTAAGGTTTAGATGTTGTCACCGAATTTCCCGCTACTGAGTGGCTTCTCAGTGTGTGTGGGGGGCATGTCCTTTCCCTTGCTCACGTTTTATTTTGGGCTCTGCATTTGGTTAGAACCATTCTGGTAAAAGAAGTAATAAAAAGGGAGGGCTCTTTAAGTGGGCAAGGTGTTTGGGGACAGAGGGGCAGGTCTGTAGAAAGCCAGACTTTTGCGACCGTGGACAAGGGGGGGAAATCATGGTTTCCGTGTGTGACTTTAAATAAAGGAAACCTGTTGCTGTAGTCCGGGGCCTGCCCGCCATGGGGGGGCGTCCCCGTGTACTGATGTCCTTGCTCTTCCAGATTCGGACTCTTCAGGAACAGCTTGAGAATGGCCCCAGCACGCAGCTAGCGCGCTTGCAGCAGGAGAATTCGATCCTGCGGGACGCTCTGAACCAAGCCACGAGCCAGACGGAGAGCAAGTAAGGAAGAGGGGTGTGGTGAATACACGGACGTGAGCGGCAGATATGGGTCCTGTAGGGTAGCTTTACTCCACTGCCTTCCTCCCTTCCAAAAATCCAACTCACCAACCAGCACAGGGCACATCCGGTGCCCATGAAAGTAAGGAATGCTCCAAGCTTCCCCATATCTCTGCCAGTCAGAGCTGGTTGCAAGCTTTCTGTTGAATCATCTGGCTTTTGAAATCAGGTTTTGTTTTGAATGACTCAGTTTTCTTGAGAAACGTATCTGCTTTCTCTGCAAAAAATGTTTTTTGTGTGTGTAGGGGGATGCTGGGGGAGTGTTAAATCAGTGTTTTCAGCTGGAAAAGCACATGGTCACTGTGATGGTTCATGGGAGTTGTAGTTAAGGTGCCCCTATTCATGCACAGACTTTCCGTGATAAGAAGTGAAATTGACCCCACTAGTGATGTAGTGTGACTGCGGAGCATGGCCGATAGAGGACAGTGTGAGCATGAGGTACCCAAACTACAACTCCCAGGAGGCACTGGGGCAGCATTTTTTTTTTTTAAATTAAACCCCTTCAGTCTTGCTGGATGGAAAATGGGCTCCCACCCACAGATTTTTACTGATGTATTGCAAAATACTTGCCTTCCCACACCCCATCATTCCAGTTCTGGAGCAGACTGCTAATTCACCCTGAATTAGGGGGCAGTTAAATAGTGATGTAAATGATCAAACTCTTTTGCCTGACCTAACCAGGGCTTGAATTGAGCCCAACTCCATAACATTTGGCAGTCAAATATCATTTTCTGAAGTAACATTCAAAATTCAGTTTAGCTGCCATCTGTGAAGACTAACACATGCCTGGCTCATGAATTCTCATGGGACTCTTTGTGTTTGAGAGGTTCAGAATATCTGGTGATTGAATTTGGATCATTTTTCTAGCTTTAGAGTTTCATAGTTTCCAGAAGGGACCACTAGATTGGCAAACCAAAGGTGTCTTGTTTAGAGTTTGTAAATTATACTGTCTAGTTTCACTCTTTGCTCTGCAGGGTCTATCTAACCTAGTTAATTGTCTACCCTGATTTAAAATAACATTGTGTACATGATTGATGGAAAATCTTGTACTTCCTAATAGGGTTTAAAAAAACTCCTAATTTTTTTTTGGCTGTAGAATAAGAGAAAAGGAAGAGTAACAATAGAGAAACAAGAACTAGCCAGTGCATATTAAACAAACCTCTCTTTAAAATAAGAGATCATTGACTAGTTAGTTTTTATTTAAAAGCTTTGAAGTTGTTGACTCAACTCCACATGCTTAGAGAACGTCCTTCTTATGTCCGGAAGCATCAGTCCTCAGATTTTTAACAGCCTAAGAATGAAGCTCCCTCTATTAACTTCATTATGACTTTTCTTGCTAAAGAGGTTCTCTCCCATGAAGGAAATTGCACATTTGGGGAAGCAGGAAAATGATGTGTCTCTAAATATTTGCATCTTGAGTAATTCAGTAAAAATATGTTTCAAGTGTACAGGGATACTGGAACAACTTGTATAGTGGGGGTGCTGAGAGCCATTGAACCGAAATCTAGACTAGAAACTGCTTTAAGCTGCTGCACCCCTATTTCCAGCACCTATGCAAGTGTAGGATTGAGGCTGCTGACATAACTCTTGTCCCACTGAGCTGGGATAGTGTGAGTCTATAAAGAAATGTAACTGATTTGTCTGTCTACCTGCCCAGGCAAAATGCAGAACTAGCCAAGCTGCGGCAAGAATGCAGTAAACTAATGAAAGAGCTGTCTGAAAAGTCAGAGACGCTTCATCAAGAGGAACAACAGAAAAATAACCTGGAGATAAAGGCTGCTGCGTATGAAAAACAAATCACACAGCTACAGGTCAGCACTGTGCCAACAAACCACAATTTTGTTTTTCTGCTAGTCATGTGGGTTTCTTCTCTGAAATATCTATCTTTATTGTAGCCACTGCTTACACAGAGGAAGGATGGTCTTGTGGTTAGGCATTGGACTGGGACTTTGGAGATCTGGCTGTTTGTCCTTGAGCAAGTCATGTAACGCTCGGTGCCTCAGTTTCCCCTCTGTAAAATGAGGAGAACGCGTAGGCGAAAGATGGCATTGTTTGTTTCGAACCAAAGCTGTTTCTCGCTGTCTGTACAGCGTGTGGGCACAACAGGATCCTAATGAAGTTGTGGAGCAGTGGGTGCTATTCCACTTAAAACTGGTTGAGAGCTTTTGGATGAAATGTCTTCGTCAAAATACCGATTAGCCACAATGGAAGCTTGGTGGGAAAGGGTGTTGGGTTCAGTGATTATTTTTTTTTCTATGAAATGATTCTGGATTGTGCAGGACAGGAAACAGTTTCTTGCCCAGCTGTAATGGCCAAACGAGTAGCTAATAAGGTGGAATATTTAGACTATGAATTGGTAAAGGCTTCTTGATACAGAAGAGTATCGTCTTGGGCCTATTTCTTGCTGAAAAATCAACCTCTTCACATCCCTTCTCGTCACGCCCATGTTAACCTGTCCTCTATAGACTTACAAGTTGGGCATATTGCATCACTGACAGAAGCTCAGAGGGTGGTACAAAGCGTGAGATTGGAGGCGGGGGGTGGGGGTAGGGCGGGAATCTCCATTTAAAAACAAATTCCTCAGCACACCAAAAATCCAGTTGATGATAAACCTAGTGTTGATCTGATCAGCCTTAACACTGCATAGCCAGGCCCGTTTCTGTTCTGATAGAAACTGGTGGTCAGCCCTGTCTCAGAGAGTGTCAGCTGCTACCAGAAAGACAAGCCTAGGTTGACGTGAGGTAAAACAAACTAAAAACACAATTAGTGTGCCGAGGGTTTAACACTGAGTGCTTAACACTGAGTGCTGCTGAAGATACCTGATGCTGGTCAGAAGTCGTCTGGCACATTAGTGCTGTCCTAATGTAAAACTGCCGTACTAGTGATCCTCCTGTTCTTATATCTCACCTCAAACAGAGGCCAGCACCAGACGCCTCAAAGGAAGATGCAAGAATCCTTCTATAAACAACTGGGAGATAATCTGCCCCCTGGAAAATTCCCTCCTGACCCCCAGTTCTCCAGAGGCTGACTCACACCCTGGAGCATGAGGGTTTATAACCCTGCCTAAGCTCTGGTTTGGTTTTTAAAATAACTCTGCGTAGTCTCAGCTGTATAAATGTCCAACCCAACTGCGCCACTGCCAAGTGCTGCTGCAGCACGGAGCAGGTCAAAGTGACATAGGACTCGGGCGCTCTAGAACAGTGATTGTTGTCCGCTTGATAACAGGAGCATCGTAAAAATAGTTCTACTCTGAAACTTACCGGCAGTGTGGTCTCTCGTGTGAAGGGGTTCATGATATGAAATGCAGCAGAATGCTTACGCAACAGGGACCTTGCACTCTGTCTCTCTCAACCTCTGTCCTGTCAGAGCTTGTTTACATGCAGATAGGCGAGAAAACTGGTTTTGCATTACTGATGGGGAATGGTTTTGTTTTGTTTTCCCTCTGTTGGCTGGAGTTTTGTTTTTTGGTGGCTTGTTTGGTTACCACTTGGGAGGCACTTAAACAATACAGCGCTGGGTGTCAATGTAAGAGCTGTGGATACATGGCGTGCTGCGTATGGACCCAGTAATCTACAGTGCCTCATAGTCAAAAATATTGATACTTAGGTTGTAGTTTGATTAAAGGAGAGACTTGTGGTATTGCTGCTTCCTCATGTGCCCAGCTGACGTGCCAGGAAGGTAGGCGTGCCCGGGGGGGGGGCGTGCCAGGAAGGTAGGCCATGCATCCTGAAGAGGTGGCCAGCTACCACTGTCTCCTGAAATTATGTGGGCGTGCGTTCAGCAACAGCAGCAAATTCCACCTTCGTGGTAGCGGGGAACGATATCCCGTTCCAGCTCTTACAGAAATCTTAACGTGGCTCTGCTGTAAACTCCGTCCTCTCTACCGCAATGCGGTTTGAGGTCTTTAATAGCTCCCAGTTCAGAATCAGCTCCTTCCACTAGGCATTAGTACCTGTACAAAGCAGGTGCACTTCCGTTGAACTGTGCGCTTACCTGGCTGCAGTAGGATTGAATGGAACTGGGGAATGGGTCAGGTCTCAGGAGGGACCTTCTTTGATGTGGCCCCAGGGGCTCAGGCCTGCAAGCTTGAGGGCCAAGTGGCTACCAGCCAAACGCACGCCTCTTGACACGTAACAGTGGCCTCTCTGCATGGTCTACAGCTCTGCCTCCCTGCTGTATCCGTTAAAGTTAACGAAAGAATGGGCACCTGTCTGAAATATTTCCAGGTGAATAATCTGTGTATCACCATGTTGCCTTAAATTCGGGTATCTTTATAGGGAAAGATAGCTAGTGGTGAACATGGCTGGTACGTATATATGTTGTGTGTATGTAGATCTTATCTGAATCCATCTCAAGTGACTTAGGCTCTCAAGTGACTTAGGAACTTTTACGTGTTGCCCACTATCTGAGCGAAGTTTCTGCAGTTGCACAGCGTTGTCATCCCTCTGAAAAGCTTTCGGAGTTTGGGAAATGTGCTTTTAAAATCTGCCTCCCTGCTGGTAGCTGTAGGAATGGGACAGAGGGAAGGGCGTTGGCCTCAAGTTGCCATAACTTTATCCTCCCCGGGGGGCTCTTTTAGCGTGATCATCACATTCTTCACCCTTGTGTTTTCACGAAGGGCCGGCCAAGGCTCTCTCTTCTCTTGCCACTTCTTGATGTGGAAGGATTGTCCTCCGCCCAGACCACACAGAAAATTTCACTGAGCCGAACACACGTAACCATAATAACAGACCGAGTAACTCGGGTCCCAGCTGGCTGAATTCTATACTGGCTGAGTGCTTTTGCTACACATCTAGCGTGTGCCATTGGCAAGCAAAAGAAGCCGGAGCTCCCTGCCATGGGGAGAAAATGCACTTCGCCGGGAACCCTGCCCCCTGAAGGGGGCAGAATGGGCAGCAAGGACACAGTAATGGAGGTGATGGAGTAAAGCATGAGACGTCGGTACCAATATAGACAGAGCCTAGGCTAGGAAGGCTCTCGCCAGCCCCTTGAATTGCTCTCAGCACATAAACCAATAGGAATGCAGGGCAGAGATTTCAGCACGGACCGTGCTCCCTCCCCCGCTGGCTGGGTAAGCAGCTGGGTCCTGTGCCAGCTGGAGCTTTGGGATTGACTTTAAAGGTGGTTCAGCACCGTGGACCATCACCCCCAGGCAATTTAAAGGCCTGGAGGATGGAAGCCCCCAGAGAGATGCATGGTTTTGAAAGGAGATTTTTTTCTGTTCCTTCCCCTCCCTGAACAAAACTCTTCTCATTCGACACAAGCAAACCTTTCCGATCACTCCATCGCCAATCTTCCCAACAAAAACATTCTTCAAGAAGGGTGATTTTTGGACCAGCCCTAAATATCAGCCGTGCAAACCGTGCATGCCTGACTTGCACGTAGAATTTTCTTGGTCGTGCACGAATGGCTTGATACACTTGCATCCCTAGCTACCTGGCTCGTGCCATGTTGGGAATTGAAGGGATGTATAGTAACAAGCGTGGCCCAAAACTGGGGAATTGGGGGTGGAGTTATATCCAGTTGCTGCCACCTGAGGGAAGGAGGAGACCATGGAGGGGTTTGTATCCCTCCAATTCAAGCTCCATGCATGTGGACGCTTCCTGCCTGGAGATTGCTGGGGGAAGACTGGGTTTCAGACTCCTACTTACAGACAGGGCGGGACCTGGCAGTCAAGCTATGGGGCTGCTCTCTCCAGACCGGCTTCGTGTCTAGCGCGCTCTTCTCTTTTTTTTCTCTCCTTCGTGCAGGCGTCTCAAAAAGAAATGGAGGCGACGCTGCAGAAGAGGCTGGATGAAGTCAGCGAGGAGCTCCGCAAATCCCAGGCCAGCTACAAGACCCTGCTGGTGGACACGGAGAAGGCGAAGGACCAGCAGCAGAGCATCGCTGGTGAGAGGAGGCGGTGGAGACGCCCTGGAATGCGCGTGTGCTCTGATCTGGAGCTCAGCCGGTGCCTTTAGTGGCCTTAGCCTTGCAAATGCCATCGCGTTCCTTTCTGACGCTGAGCAGGGCGGGCCTCTGTGTGGAAGTTTCCCAGAGGCCCAGCAGGGGCAGGGATCATTGGGTGGCGCCTGGGTGCTCGTGGTGAAGCGCTGAGAGCAGGAGAAGTGCAGGAGTGGGGAGAACTGGGCTCTTGTGGGGAAAGGCCCATAGGCGCTTGGGTGGGGTGGCCCAGAGAGGAGCAGCTGCCCTAGTGATAACGAATACGGGAGAAGGCGGGAGGTTCCCGATTTGACCCTCTCTGAGGCTCTGTCCTGCAGGCCGAGGGTCTGATTGGTGAAGTCGCTGCTTTGTGTGACGTGCTGCTGTGCCGTCAGGGTTCCTCCTGCCTCAGGATGGCGGTCGAGGCGGAGAGGCCGGCCAGTGACTCGGCTGCCTGCACGTATGCCTGGGTCTCCGACGTGGCTCTCCTCTACCCACAGCCTGTGCCGTTCAGCAGGCACAGCCTTTGGCATGGCGGATCCCCCACTCTCCCTTGCACTAGAGGATAACAAGCCGGTGCTCCCTGCTGTATCGTGCATGAGGACTTACAGGTTAAGGCCGATACTCGGGATGTTTCTTTTTGGCCAACCATGTTGTCAAAAATCCGTCACGCTCTCTCTCACTGAAGTGGGAGCGACAGTGAAACACAAGCATTTTTTCTGGGTGAGCCTGCAAATAACCGTCCATTGTCCCTGAGCTGTCTGCCCAGGGCCTTGCTGTTTGAAACCTGAGAAGCCCTGTCGTCTGTTGGCTAACTTTAGCTCTAGCTGTCTGCGTTCGCTCTCCCTCTGAATCCTTACACGTCTAACTTGTCTCTTTCTCCTCTACCCACCGTCCTCTGGCAGAGTCCGAAGCCAAGTTGCTGTCCCGTGAAACTGAGCTGAAAAGTAAATCAGAGGAGCTGAGCAGCCTGAAAGTGAAGCTGCTAGAAGCCAGCTCTGAAAACGAGCAGCTCACAGAGAGGATCAAATCCATCGAAGCTCTCCTGGAGGCCAGCCGTGCGCAGGAAGTGGAGAAAGACGCAGACTTGCAGGTTTGAGGCCTTGCTAACGCCCTAGCGCCGTGGGGGTGGTCTCTGTGTCTGACGGGGAGAGCAGGCCTGGGATGAAGGGTGACTTGTAGCGTCATTCTGGAGATGCGGGGGCTGTCCTGTACTGTGTTTCTAATGTGTGTAGTAAAGGCAACCTCTGTCTAACTTTCAGGCAGCTAATCAAGCAGAAGTGAACGAGCTGCAGTTAAGGTAAGACTGGTGAATGTGCCGATCTCCCCATCCCTGTGTTAAAAGGCCGCAACAAAGGAGGCGTATGGGCTGGGATTCCTTTTCCCTCAGCTTTCCCGGGAGCTGTTTGTGTGCTGACATTACTGGGGCGCTGTCTCTGGCCTCCTGGCACTAGAAGGCAAAGTTAAACCGCGTGCTCGAGGTGACTTCTGGCAGGTGTAGGCCATGTAAATGTTGATTCGAACACTGGCCTGCAACAATGGCTCGTCCATTTTGAAGCGACACATTCTGCAAAGGCCCATACAGCTGAGGGCCTCAGATGCCTTTAGAGTTGACTGGCGTAGTAGGGAAAAGCTTCCCATTTTTGAGCGCTGCTGAAGTAAAGGCCAATTTTGTGTCCACCAAAATGAAGTTTGCCCACCAATCAGAGCGACTTATCAACACCCTCTTTAAAACCGATGGCAGACTTCTCGACTGACTTTCCAGACTGGCTTTACGCCCCAAACGCCCACTGACTGACTGACGGCCATTTGAGCTGCTAGCACACCAATCACTTCCCTGAGGGTCTCCATATAGCCCTAGACTCCTGGGCCCAAAACATTCAGAAGTGACTAGTGATTTGAGCGCTTCAGTTTTTGGGGGACTCCTTAAAAGGGACCTAATAGTGAGTGCCTGACGCTACTGGGAAAACCAGGCCCCGCCTTCGAGGTACTGAGCTGACGGACCGAAACCGAGGCACCCAAGTAACTCGTCAGTTCTGAAGATCCTGGGCCCTTCACTCTCAGGAGCCGTTTTTGAAAAATCTTGGCCTAGTTTAATTTCAGAGAGAGGTGAGCCAAGAACAGTTTGAACTCCTGCGTCTCACCCTACGGAGTTCATGGCTTGACAGATTGCACTCTTGTTTGGAAGGCTTGTTTTCCTTTCCTGGGGCCCTTTTGAAGACTCACCTAGCCAGTTTCTCCTGTCTAATTAGCTGGCGACACGGGAAACGGTCCAGGAAACCGTACTCGGCAAACTAGTTCTGATATGAGCAATGGTATTCCGTCCTCCCCCAAATATCGGCCTGCTATTTCCTTTGGGGAAAGATCTTTGTTTTGTTTTTATTTTAGAATAGAGACCACAACACACACTGAGTACTGTCAGAAATAGTCTAGATGATACTTAGTCCTGCCACAAGAGTAGGGGACTGGACTAGTTGGCCTCTCGAGGTCCCTTCCAGTTCTATGATTCTGTGTTGCTGCTGGCACAGTTTGGCTGCATGTCACTGGGGTACGCAGGGACTTCTGGTGCTACATAGCTGTTCAGTCAGCACCCTGGAGTCCATGGGGGAATTAGACCACGATGGCTGAGAGTGAAGAGCACCGCTCCAGACACTCCCTCTGGTTTCATTGCAGACTTCAAGAGAAGGCTGACCAGGTCTCCTTGCTCGAAAAGGAAGTTCTGGAGCTGAGAGAGATCATCGAGCAGCAGAAGACAAAAAACAACGTGAGCAACTGGCTGAGCGGAACTCTCGTTCCTCCAGCGCAAACCTGAACAGACCCCTGGTTTGCACTTGACCAGCAATTGGGTTTTAAAAGTTGCCCAATGCTACATTTTAACCTTTATTGGGCAAGTCAAAGGCCTAACTTCTCCATGCCTCGAGGGAACGCTTGCCTCTAACCTAGGCTACTGTTTGGGGTGGCGTTCGCATGCTTGAGCCCTGGCTAGGAGAGAAGCTGGCTGACTCCCAAATAGCAGAAAGCAAAGTCTTCGGTGCGGGAGTCTGTCAGAAGAACAAATATAGCTGCAGTCTGGGCCTAGCAGCTATCCGGCTGGGTGCGGGTGGAGAAGAGATTCCAGCTAGCTGAACTGCCTCTGAACTTCGGGTGCCCTCTCCATCCCATGAAGGGATGCTAGGAGCAAGGGCTGGAGGTTACCATGGGAGTGGGTGAAGCACTAAAGCAGGCCAAGCTGCATCTGAAGCCGGCATTTAGGGGATGCTCCCAGCCACGGGGATTGGGTACTGCTGAGTTGGCGAACGGGCCTCTTCTTTCACAGGAGGCTGGGTGGATGGTGACCAATGTTCCCTCTAATTTTTGACAGGCTGTGTGCGCAAAAAACTTCTGTGCAAATTCTTGTGCGCATGGTGTTTCACGATCTGTGCACGCGTGCGCACACAGCTTAGAGGGAGCAGTGGCTGTGACTGAAAATAATGAGATTCATACCTGATCATCTTGAAGTATTGAACCACTGCAGTGAGAATCCATGTGTATGGGCACATACGCAGAGGATGTATCTCAAGATTTAGGAATCTAAGCAAAATCTGTTCTTTTAAATGGGATCATAAGATTTCACCCCCCTCCCTCCCATCCCCACTCCCCTGATGTGGCTCCATAAATTCCAATAGTGGCAAGTAACATCATGCCAACCAAACCAGGTGGTGGTCTCCATGGCAGCGTGAAGCTTACTCCTCCGTGTGTCTGTCCCAACAGGATCTTCGCGAGAAGAACTGGAAAGCCATGGAGGCTTTGGCCTCCGCTGAGAAAGCGCATGAGGAAAAACTGCTTTCTTCCACAAAAGCAAAGGTGAGTCTTGCTTCACTCAGTAACAAAGGGGAGCTGTTCTTTGGAGCTGGATTCTGCTGCTGGGGAGCAGCTACACAATTAGGGGCCTGTTAGTTTCTAAACTGAATTTCAGCATCTCTCTGTTTGCACGGATTCTGTTTAAAGCTTGGGATCCTCTCTGTGTGTGCTGACCCCTTAAAGGTCTTCCAATAAAAGTTTGCCACAATTGTTTACTCTGGAGGCTCGATCCTGCAACCTCCACGCATGGCGAAAGAACAGTGCAGAGAGACTACTGAGTGCTACAGCAGCTGTCTCTCGTAACTTACCCGCCCAAATTCTTTGAATCCGAACTTTGTAAGGAGGTGTTTGGTGTTTTCCTCTCTCCCTGTTTGTGGTGGTTCATGTTGGCGTGTCCCTGGTGATGGGGTGGGAAGGGAGCAGGGTGGGAACATTCTGCAGTTGTTCTGATGAAAGGAAGATGATGCAAACGGCTTGTCAACATTTCCGTGTTTCTGTCTCGTGCAAAGATGTGCACTGTCACTGCACGGGATGCTGACATAATCAGATGGATGTAAGGGCCCCTCAGAATGGGAACTTGACTTCTCTGTTCTTGCGTAATTCACCTCATGGAGATTTGTGCAAGTTTTGTTGTTTTAGGCTCTTTTCCCCTCCCCTCTTCCACAGCGACTGCAAAACAAAGGCCAGGCCGTCCGCTTTGTATAAATCAGCGTCATGCCATTGACCTGGGTGAAATTAGAACAGCTGGGATCTTAAAGTGCTGGCTTTATGTGTAGTTCATGAAAACCCACGTTCTCTCTTTCAGGAAGATCTGGAGCAGCAGCTTAGTGCAATTCAGACACAAACAAAGCAGATGCTGCTTTCTCTCTTCCCACAGATCACTGTAGCTCCACACCAGGTAGGCGCTAACGTTCTCATACTGTTGGAAGGTGATCACTGATCAGACAGCTGTGCCACTGAAGGAATAGGATAGGCCAGGGGTAGGCAACCTATGGCATGTGTGCTGAAGGCAGCAAGTGAGCTGATTTTCAGTGGCACTCACACTGCCCGGGTCCTGGTCACTGGTCCAGGAGGCTCTGCATTTTAATTTAATTTTAAATGAAGCTTCTTAAATATTCTAAATACCTTATTTACTTTACATACAACAATAGTTTAGTTATATATTGTAGACTTTTAGAAAGAGACCTTCTAAAAACATTAAAATGTATTACTGGCACGGGAAACCTTAAATTAGGGAATAAAGGAAGACTCGGCACAGCACTTCTGAAAGGTTGCCAACCCCGGGATAGACCAACTGACGCCTCTGTTTTTATTTGTTTAATCAGGCTTATGAGGAGTGGCTACAGGAGTTTAAGGAGAAGAGTCTGGAAATGCTAACACAGCAGACCGCTAAAACAGAATCTCTCGTAAGTGCTGAGTAGCCATGCCCCAAAGAGCTTGCTTTCTGTTGGCATTGGGCGTAAGGCTTAGCAGCTACAGACCAACATCAAATCTGTCAGCGGTGAGAAGGGAGAACCCTATAAAACTCCTGTTTTCTTTCAGGATTCAGCACTTAAATTAAAGGAAGCGGAAGAGGCGCAGAGCACTTTACAAGCAGAATGTGAGCAGTACAGAACTATTCTTGCTGAGACGGTAGGTTAAGCCATTCACGTCACTTCTCCTCTTCACTGAAAGTACCACTCCACCTTTCTTGCCACTTATGAAGCTAACTGCCTTTGTAACAGCCAAGCCATGCCCATAGTCTCTGAAGACCTTGCACGGATGGGATGCAAATGAATGTCGCAGCTTTGGAGGCTTTTGCAGGGCTTGTTTAAAAATATTCATCTCTGTTTCACTGTCCGATTCCATCTAGAGTTCCTATTTCTTAGTGTTTACGACAGAACTGCCCTTGAAATTGTACGGCTCTGCTACCATGTGGTCTGAGACCCTCCTGTGAAAGGGGTGGTGTGCGCAAGTAGAGGCAGGGTGGTGTAGTGGGTAAGGTACTAGCTTAGGGCCAGGTCTACTCTACCACCTCTCAGGGAGGCGGATTAACTATGCTGACTGGAGGAGCTCTGCTATTGGCCTGGTAGGGTCTTCACTATAGCACTGTACGTGAAGACAAGCCCTAGGAGGTGGGGGACCTGGGTTGTCTTCCTGGCTCTGATGCTGACGTCCTGTGACCTTGAGCAAGTCAGTTTCCCCCTCAGTGCCTCCGTTCCCCACACACCCGTTACCAGGTGCTCAATACAATGTGAGAAGATGCCCAGCAATTTCCTAGCTTCCCTCCTCCCCTTGCTTTGCAGAGACAGACCAGGAGGCTGCTTCTCTAAAGAACCTAGAAGCCAAGCTGACCTAGTGATTTCAATGAGAGCTTGGACCATGCCCATAACTTCCTGCCTTGATGGCCGTTTAAATGCTCTGCCCCAGGGAGTCTTCCCCTCTCTGCCTGCCCAGCCTCACGCTTCCGTCCCTCCTCCCTTGGCAGGAAAGGATGCTCAGAGACCTGCAGAAGAGCGTAGAGGAGGAGGAGCATGTGTGGAAAGCAAAGCTAACGGCGTCCGAAGAGGAACTGCAAAAGGTGCATCCTAAAGATTCTTGTCTGTGTGTGAGCAGGAATCTCGGGGGTGCTGGGAACCAATGGGCTGGTGACGCGTCTAGCGCTGCAAATAACAAGGGGATCAGAATGATCCCTTCTGGCCTCAGTCTATGAAATGCAAGACTTTAGAGGTCCCCCGATAGGGAGGGGCATGTCTTGAAAAGGCTCTAGGGTTGAACTTGGTGTAAAAAGACACCTTGTGAAATAAAGAGAAACTACCAGGCGATACCATGTTCTTTGCCCTCTGCAGTACTGCGTGTGTGCATGCTGGAAGGGGAGGGAAAGATGCCCTTTGTATAAGCTTCTTCCTCCTGGAGATCCTGACACACACATTCTGCCTCTTGAGCTGGTGACAGTGTCCCATTACTTACCTTACAACATTTGCATCCGAGCTCGAGAATCAAACTCCGGCACCTCCACTCCATGCAGGGGAGTCTGGAAAGCCTTCCAAATGTTGATGTTCAAAGAGCTGGCTGGGTTGGAGCAGAGAGTGCACGGTGCTCTTTGCTGGGCTGTTTTTCCGTGCTACTTTCGGGACTCCCTGCTTTAGAGGAAACTGGCTACCTCTCCAACTCTGGATTGTGACGCGTACCAGTGTCCGCTCCAATGCCAGCATCAAAGGAGCCCCATCCAAACTTCCCCAGTGCGTGTGATTCTCTCCAGTTGTCTCTCGCTCCAGATGAAAGATATACTGGGCAGAATGGTGAGCAAGAGGCTGTCCTCTTAAAAGCCTAACCGTTTAGTGAGTGTGGGAATGAAGGGGTGTTGCTGATCTCTTGTTTCTTGGCTGATGTTTATGAGAGCCTTCCTAGGCATACTACAGTGTAAAGGAATTTAAAATGTCCCTCAAAAACTTTTCCACTGAAAAGTATCTAAGCATAGCATGGTGGAGTTCACTATTTGTGTCAAATAGGTAATGTTATATTTACTCTGGTGTTCACGGGAATGGGAATTCCACACATCCCTTGAAACCAGAGTTTTGAGAGAAGCTGGCTTCTTTCCTTTGATAGTGGTGCATGAAATAAAGATTCTGCTGGCCGTATTCTGTTCGGCCTTGCCCAGGTGTGTAATGTGAGGTTGCATGGATGTAGATGAGCATAATATGGCCAACAGATTTGTCATGGTTGGTGACTAGAGCTTGTCAGGAGATGACGTTTTCCTCCTGAAAAACAAAAAAATTGTGAGTGGGGTTTTTTTTTTTTTTTTTTTTTTTTTTTGGAGTGTTAATTTTCTTTTGAGGTTTTAACTGAAAAACCTCAAACTTCAAAAATGTTCTATTTTTAAAACCAAAAAAAGTCAGATTTGTTTTGATTCTTCAGCAAAAATTTCAATGCCCTCAAAAAGCCACTTTTCCGATCAAATGCAGCCAACGGAAAATGTTCTATTGACTTGAGTGGTGACTCGTTAGAAGGGAGGAACCCAGCTTGACTCTCAGATCCTTGGCTTAGTTTGCAGGGATGACTGTATCGTTGTCCGTATTTGGATGCTCTTAGTAATGTGGCAGCACCTAAAGGTCCCATTTCTGGATCAGGCGCCTAGGTGTGTCAGGTGCTGTACAAACATAATAAATGGTCTCTCCTTCAAAGAGTTTACAGGGTAACCTCACTGTGCCATTTTTAGCTGCTTGTAGGAGATGAGTCCACGCTGGGCAGTACTGCTTACTAACACTTTATTCATTTCCATTTTTGGGGGGATCAATGCTTGGCGTAGTCACAAGTCCAGGTGAAATCTCTTGGAGAGGCAGTGGAGCAGCTGAGGGTAGATCTCCAGAACACAGATCAGGTATGGACATTCTCCTCTACTCCAAAAGGAAAGGTTACTAATTTCTGCTGCATCCCCGGAACTTCCCTTTAAAGTTGCTAGCAGAGAGGCGATTATGGGAGGACGGGGGGGAAGTTGGGAGGACTGGTCTTGCCGGTCTAGAGAGGCTAGGTATGCAAAGAGATGAACACATGCATCATTACCGATCAAATCGCCATGCTTCCCTTGTTTTGCTCAGCTGAAGGAATATACTTCTCTTCTGGAAGCCCAGCTGGAAACTCACTTGGAGACTGCCAGTTCAGAACGCCAGAACTACACCAAAGAAGTTGAAGCAGTAAGTGTTGGTCCTCCGTTCGGGGAGGTGGGGAGAGACTAAAGGGCCAGGAATCTCCAGAGCTTTAGTCCCGTCCGCTAGCCGCGAGCTCATCCTTCCCCTCTAGGAGAATATCTGCCTAGTGAACAGTGGATCCATTCCTGACTTGAAATGCAGAGAGTCGGGCAGAAGAGTCTCTCCTTTTGCGGTTTTTAAACACTTCTGCATCTCGGAATGGCCGGTAATTAATTCCTCTGGCATTAGGGTTTAGAAGGAGCAGCTAAACGGAGCCATGGGTGTCAAAAGACACAGAGGGGCACTGCTCACTCCTCTCCCTGCAGACCCACCAGGCTTTGTCCATGGGGTTTGTCTTAACATCAGATCTGAGGTTTGAAGACAAGCAGCCGAGTTAACTTTAGGTGGGACTAAGCTAGAGCCGCTAGTGTACTGAGCAGAGTGAGGAGTGAGAGCGGAGCTCAGTCATTCCTGACTTTGCAAAGCCGAAAGGACACCTTGTGTCTGTCTGGGTGTAAACATGGTGTCTGCCGTCTCCCTTGCTAAATGAGCCGGCCAGAGGAGGGGTGAGGTGTCCCAGCTCCTGTGCCTGTAGAAACCGAAGAACTGTTGGAAGAGACAGACCTTCGCTTTGCAGAATAACTCCGGAGGGTTTGAAAGGGAAAGGGTTGCTGCAAAACAGGCAAGAGGTTGGCATGGCGACCGCTAGGCCCTGGCTGGGCCTGCTATACCTTTGCTAGTCAGAGATGCGGATCCTACTTCACTGGCCTGCGTCTGCTCACAGAAGGACAAACAGCCTCTTTAAAATGGGCTTTACAAGACTTCAGGCGTGGCTCTCAAACTTGTTTTTTTTTTTTTTTTTTCTCAAAGGTGCCTTAGGGAATTGGGCACCCGAGTCCCGTTGAATTGCAGTGGGAGTTGGGTACCTAACTCAGACTCCTTTGGGAATCCAGCCGTAGATCTCTTTCAGGATGCTGGCAGGAAAAGAGGCTGCATTCTTGATGGATGACTTAGCTGTTCTGGTCTGTGTGGCCCGAGCCGTCGCACCGTAAGTGTGCGGGGTGCTGACAAGCCCAGACCGTTCCCTGTCCCGAAGAGTGTGTAATGTCAGGTCAACAGACGCAGGCCAAAGCCCAGCGCTGCAGGCTGGATGGCCTAGTGGTATGAAAGGCTCTCTGGAAGCAGTAGCTTACGACAGAGAGGCTCTTGCCAGGTTGAATTTGAAACCCTCCCGAATGGAGAGGACCATACGAAAGGGCACTAAGCAGCTGGGAGAGCAGAGGTGCTTGCTTGACATTTTCCTGGTGTGCTCTGTTCTAGAGGTTAAATGCTGGGCCTAGCGATCTGAGAGCTTCCTAAGCAGGCTCTAGCCTGCCATCCTCTGCTCCCTGATCTCTTGATAAGGGGGCCGGGCTAACTTGGGGAGATCAGTGGATAAGTGCAAAGCAGTGCACATTGGAAAACATCATCCCATCCATCTCTCCAAAATGATGGGCTCTAAATTAGCGGTTACTGCTCAAGAAAGATCTTGGAGTCATCATGGATAGTTCTCAGAAAATGTCTGCTCAGTGTGCAGCAGCAGTAAAAAAATATCAACAGATTATTAGGAACCATAAGGAAAAGACTAGATAATAAAACCAGAAAATATCCTAAAGCCACTATATAAATCCAGTACACCCACACCTTAAATACTGCGTGCAGTTCTGGTTGCCTCATCTCAAAAAAGACACATTAGACTTGGAAAAGGTACAGAGAAAGGCAAGGAAAATGATTAGGGGTATGGAACAGTTTCTGTCTGAGGAGAGAGTGGAAAGTCTGGGACTGTTGAACTTGGAAAAGAGACAGCGTGGGTGGGATATGATAGAGGACTATAAAATCATGAATGGGGTTGAGAAAGTGAGTAAGGAAGTGTTGTTTATCCCATTACAAGAATGCGGCCACCCAATGAAATGAATAGACAGCAGGTTTAAAGCAGACATCACACAGCTCACATTCAACCTGTGGAACTCGTTGTCAGGGGATGGTGTGAAGGTCAAAAGTATAACTGGATCAAAAAGGGAATTTGATAAGTTCATGGAGGATGGGCCCATTAATGGCTGGTAGACAAGGTGGGCAGGGATGCAACCCCATGCTGTGGGTGTCCCTAAACTTCTTACTAACAGAAGCTGGGATTGGATGACAGGGGATGGATCCCTTGCTAATTGCTATGTTGTCTGCCTTCCCTCTCAAGCACCTGGCTGTGGTTGCTGATGGAAGACCGGATACTGGGTTAAATGGGCCTTTGGTCTGACCCAGTCTGTCCATTCTTATGTAACTGATACGCTGCTGCTTCTCCCTGCCCCTCCAAACACCCACGTTTCTTCCAGACACGAACACAGCTGCTGACTTCCCTCTTCTCTTTTCCAGTTGAGGCAGCTCTTCTCTGAATCCCAAGAACAGCTCGATGCAGCAAAAGCAGAAGCACAGAAACAGAGCAAAGAGCTTGCACTGGTAATGGCTAATTGCTAGAGAATATCTATTCTGAGGTCGGGTCTACACTTCAAAGTTGTTGTCTCTGTAGAACTATTTTGTTTAGGGGTGTGATCATTTTTAATGCTGGATGGGTACAGTCTGTAGCGCAGATGCAGCTATATGGATGTCAAAGTGCCTGTACCTGCATATCTTTAGAGCTTGTCTACATGGGAATGCTCAAAATTGTTCTGAATTAACTTATGGGGGGAGGGCTAGCTCAGTGGTTTGAGCATTGGCCTGCTAAACCCAGCATTGTGAGTTCAATCCTTGAGGGGGCCATTTAGGGGTCTGGGTCAAAAATCAGTTGGATGGTTTCAGTGGGGATTGGTCCCCCTTTAAGCAGGGGGTTGGACTAGATGATCTCCTGAGGTCCCTTCCAACCTTCCTAAAAACCAAAAGGAACCCAAAGTAAGATTCCTCCAGCTAACAGATGATCTATAAGAACATCAGAGGGACCCCAGACACCAGGGTTCAACATCATGGATCAAATAACAAATTGACTCATTCCTTGTGCATGCGCACGTAGAAGAATGTTAAGGTTGCAAAGTCTAGCACATAAATTGGGAAATGCCCAGGTAATCTTTTCATCCACTTTTAAGGGCCGAAGGGACCATGCAATAATCTAGTCTGACCTCCTGCGTAACACGGGCCAAGGTTGCAAAGGTAGCTTTAATTCTGGCATTTCCTATGTTAAGAGTGCTTGATTCTGCAACCTTAATATTATTTTAGTGTAGCGTGTCTGTCTAATACATATGGTCACACTTTCCTTTGTTGGTTGCCATTGGATTTTGGTAGATCTTGTAACTCTTCCATTGGGTTGAGTTTGTGACAGGTGGATTTCATCGCTGGGAGTACCTGGAGCTACCCCATGTATACCAGTGAGGTTGCAGCTGTTCTTCTGTCACTGAGTCTGGTCTGATGAACTTTGAACTGCTACTTTTGGGTGGTTTCAGGCGATCGTGCTGTGTTTGATCTTCTCGGGTCCCTTCTGGGATTTCCGAAGGAGCGCAGTGGAATTTGGGTGTCTTATCCCCTTAGACAGCTCCATGAATCTCTTCCCCATTGCTCAGCTGACTTCTGGCTGACTTGTTCAGGCAGCAGAATAAATCTGACACAGCTTCATTCCTACTTTCGCTGGCCGCGAGGAGCGTTTTCCATGGGCCGCCTTTCCTCCCGCAAAACTTCGTCCGCACCTTGACTGCCCCTGTGTGGCACTGAGCCAGGCTTGCTGGTCCTTGTTTCAGGTCAGGCAGCAGTTGAGGGAGATGAAGAGCCACGTGCATGATGGAGAAGCGGCTGGGTCGCAGGCCGACCCAAGCGAGCGCGAGCCCCTGGAGGTTAGGGCGGTGAGACCGCGGCACGCTAAGGCACTGACTGACTGCGCTTGTCCCGTCTCCCGCTCGGCACCTGCATGATAATTGTCTGTGGCTTCACTGACATCTGTACAATGTGTGTCTTGTGCTGTTTCTGTGAGGCTTCTATTGGTTCATTTTCTTAACTAGATAAGGGAGGGGAACAAGCTTCATGTAACAAATATTCTTACCATGGCCCATTGTAAAGAGGGGATTCAAAACACCCTCTTACTTATCATAGATCTAATGGGCTCCAGCTGAGATCAGGGCCCCATTGCGCTAGGTGCGGTACAGACACCTAGTAAGAGACTGGCCCCTGCCCCAGAGAGCTTTGTTGAAGTCGATGCCACGCAGGGTGAGAGGAAGGAAGTGGCTTTAGAGATGGGAGAACGGATGAAGTGACTTGCCCTGGGTCATTGAGGAAATCTGTGGCAGAGCTGGCAGTCCAGCCCAAATCTCCAGAGTCCCAGCATAAAGCCTTAGCAGTGAAACCATCATCTGATCACTTTTTGAGCAGGAATGAGGTCTGGCTTTGAGCAGTGCTCTCTGCTTTTGAGACCTCTTTGTTAGCTGACCCCTGGGCTTAGTGGCAGCGCTGTGCTTTAGGGCAACAGTGTCCGATACATTCACCGCTAGCCACATGTGGCTAATTGGCTATTCAACTGTGGCTAATGCATGTGGCTTTTTTATAATGTGGCTAATAAGAAAAATTCAACACCACAAGTGTGGCTAGCATCGAATTTCTCTTGGACACCGCTGCTTTGCGGGATCCCGGGTCAGAAGATGAGTGGGCAGGGAGTCCTGCAGAGTTAATGCATTGGGTCCTTGAAGGGAGGGAATCCATTACACTGCACTCCATATACTTTCTCTGGTTGGTTTTACAGGGTGCTGCCTTGTCTACTCAAGGGGCAGGCAGTCACAGTGTGAGGCCTGGGAGGGTGGAGAATTTGGGTCTTACAGGACTTCTTGGGCTAAGGATCAGAATTCAGCAGGGAAAGGACTTGGTGTAGGACCGGATTTCTAACCTCACTAACTGGAGTTGAGTGACCGGAATGAACCGAGAGGCTTTCGGCCTCACCTTTCTCTCCTCACTAGCTTACTGACCCCCCAGGCTGTGTGTTCTGCTCCTTTAAGTCTTAATCCATTGTGGAGTCTTCCCCAAGGTGCTGTGTTGCCCAGCTGGCGGGGAGCTGTCAGATGAGATGGGCGGTCATTCTACTCTTGGCCTTTGCGGCTGGTTCCAGTTCAAGTTACTGGGGCTGGAAGAAGGGTGGAGTATAGCACCAAACTAGGCAGAGGCTGGAAATGTAAAACTACTGGCTGGAGATTTCCTTTGGCTTAATCTTGGAAGCCTTTAGGTTTTAGAGATTGGAAGCAGGGCCTGGCAGCTGCCCTTCAGGGCTTTGGGGAAAGCTCTAGGGTCTGTCTCTATGTGTAACAGGCTTTGGAGTCGTGTCCGCTCCAGTGGATCTTTCTGGGGTGACTGATTCACTTTGTCTTCTGTGCAGTTGAAAATGCAGCTGGAGCAAACTGAAGCAAACGTGGATAATGAACAAGCACGGAGGCAGAAGCTGGCGCTGGAGTTTGAAGAAGTAAGTTCAAACATGCGTGTGCCTGGGACTCTCTCTGGCCTGCCGTCTGTGAAAAGGGATTGAGGGCTTCGCTTCCCTCCAGAGAGAAGGTCTGTGTTTAAACCCCCAGAGGAGGGAAAGTCCCTTTTGAAAGGCTGGATGTGATCACCAGCACAGCAGAATTTTCATTACGCTGGCTCTTCCCAGCTGTTAATATGGGCGGGATTGCAGAAGGTCAGGATAGATGGTCACCATCTCTTCTGGCCTTTGTCTAAGCCTATTGCTGACAAAGACCTAAAACTGAAAGCAACAAGTTTAGTCCTTTAATCACCTTCTACCTGTTGTCAAATGCTGGTAATGACCCAACGAGTTTTACTTTAACTAGTGAAGTGCGGTCTCTCTCTCTCCCCCACCCCCGCTCTTTTGGGATGTGCCTTTTTAGCTGTGCTCACTTCTTTTAAAACACAAGGCAGCGACTTGCTGCTGCAGGACTAAAAACGTAGCCAAAAAAACCCCACCTTGTCCAAACACGTCTCCAATCCTTCTACCTATTTCCAAGCGTCCCCATAATCCTAAAAGGAAATTGTCCACGGCAAAGAGCTTCCATGTGCCACTGCCTAAATACCAGTCGTTAGCCTGGTTGGCAAACGGGAAGGGTTTGAAACTGCAGTAGCAAACCCTGAGGAACATCTGTGCGCCGGCCAGTGTTTATTGTGGAGAGGCTCTTTCACCTCTCAGTGGGAGTTGGCCTGTGTTCTCCAAGTGACTGGCCTTTGGAAGAGTTTTCATTTTGAGGTACCCATGTAGGGGCATTTGAAAGGGGCGGGTGTTTGGGGGTCCCTTTGGAAAGTTTCAAATTAGGCGTCAGAGCTCCTGAAAATCTCCGCAGGCTTTACCTGTCTTGCAGGACTGAAAGGGTTCCTCCGTCATACTTCTGTCTGCCTGATTCCCCACACGCCTCTAGTCTTTCTCTCCTCACTAAAATCTCTGGGACTCCTCTAGCCTGCCAATCTGTCTCCAGGCTGTAGGAAAACGATTCCCCGGTCTGCTTGTGCTGGGTCGAGTTGGCTCTCACTGGAGCTGTTTTTATAAGGCAGCTCTTCAAAAAAGTGGAAAACCAGCCTGAATGTAACCAATAGGACCCTGGCCTGTAAATGTGGGGAAGACAGGCTGGCTGCTTCGGGCCCTAGTGCTGCTGGGGGAAATGCTACAGTCTCCCACCCAGCTGCTTATGGGGCAGTGGAGGGGCAGAACACAGGTCTGCTCTGGGCGCACATGCTAGCCGGTTAATTCTAGCGCTACATGCAGGGGGTTTGAGAGATTGCCTTGGCCTGCCTCTTTCCAAGGAGCAAACCATCCTGGCGGCTGGGCGGGCCGTGGCTGCAGGGGGATCTTTAAAAATTCCAGAGCCTGATATTAAAAGACGTACGTGCGTTTGGCTGGCAAACTTGCCTGTTCTGTTTGACACCTGCCCCGGGTTACATGCAAACCAACGCCACAAGTGGGAGGACGTAATGCATGGTGCTCATGAAGAGGGTTTATCTTTACATTTTAAAGCTGAGATTAGCTTGAGATGATCTCTCAGTGCAGCCCCTGAGAGCCGTGTACACACTGCAGTGTCCCGGAGCTCTGTGTGGACGGCAAACGATAAATGTTGCTTTAACCCACTGCCATGTGGCGCTGGGATTCTTAGCCAGCCGAACTTACCCTCTGCTCTTCTAGGCCATGCCCTATGGCCCCCTATTCGTCCTGTCTGACGACCGCCCATTTGATCCTCAAATATCCTAGTAGGGTAGGACTGACCTCTCCAATTCCTGACCTCGCAGGCGCAGAGCGTGCTGTGCAGTTTGCAAGCGGAACTGGAAAAGCTGAGAACTGCTGCAGACGGGGCATCCTCGGAAACGGAGGAGGTTCAGCAACTGAAGGTAATTCCCTGTAATCCCCCCCCCCCACCACCACTTGCTCAGCGAGGGGTCTGGGAGTACAGGAGGGCAAAAGGCGCCCTCGGCCAGATTCTGGTTCCAGTCTCTCTCTGCTGCTCTGGTAGCATACGGGTATCACCGCAAGCTTAACGCCTAATCCTGCGTGGGACCGGAGCGGGCGGGGTCATCACGCTTAGTGCTGGCAGCTGCCGGGCCGGGTAAATCTATGAAGCAGGACGTCTGGGTCGGAAGCAACACCCCGCGTGCTGTGCATTAAGGGGGTCTGTTTGCCGTCCGCAGGGTAAGTAGAGGCACGCTTGCTGCTATTGTGGGGTCCCTGACTCGGGCCTGAGGGCTGGCTCCTGAGCCGTTTCTCATGTCGGGAGTTGTGCTGTTCGGGGACCCCCTTCAGCCCCTCCTTGGGTGATGTCTCACGGCCTCTGGCAGAGACCCCCAGGATCGGGCTGTGGGGTCTGGCCCTAGTAAGGTTGGGGAGGAGAAGAAATAAGACTCCAGGGCTGCTTCTCCCTTCAAACCTGGTCTCGAGTGTGGCGAGGTGTTGAGGGGAATCCGAGCCCCATCCTGCCTGTTCCCATGGGTCCATGGCCCTAGTGGGGAAGGAGAACAGGCAGGGAAGGAGTGGCTCTGAGACGCTGCCTCTGATGGCTAGTGACTGGCAACCAGCGTATCCTCCTCAGATGCCAGTCACGTTCATTCGGGAAGGAATGGGGCGTGCTGGACGGGGCCATCCATTGCTTCGGCCCCATCACAGAAGGTGGCTGAACAATTGTGGGGGAGCAGAGATCCTGGCAAATGTCTGTTGTGCAGAAGCAAGTCTTGGTTCCATGTCCATGCACAGAGACGCTCATTAAGGGCGACAGACCTGTGAAATGTGGGGACGAGCCCCAGTTCCATGTCCAGGGAGCTGAGCAGAGGTTTCTCCACTGCCCAGCAAAAACCAGAGCACAGCCCCCCTTGCAAAAACCTCTCCAGGGGCTCTGCAAGGTGGGAGCAGCCTGTGATTGCTGCTGCTGCCCCCCCGTGTCCAGTGATCAGAAGATGATTGATCTTGTTACCGCAAATAAGACTCTTATTTGAATTGTGTGCAGGAGAGACTTGAGAAGGAGAAGAAGTTATCGAAGGACTTGGGACAAGCCGCTACCAAACTCCAAGAGCTCTTGAAGATTACCCAGGGACAGCTGGCCAAAGAAAGAGAAGCAGTGAAGAAATTGAAAGAGCAGCTTCAAGAAACGGTATTGCATCTGTCTTCCAATGGTGTGCAGGTAGAACCAGGAAGCCACAACTGAGATTGGGACCCTCTTCCACTAAGCCCTGCACAGACACGTAGGAAGGGACTGAAAACCTTACAGTTGAAATAGATGAATCAAAGGGTGGGGAATGGAGACTCTGAGATGAAGGGATTTGCCCAAGGATGCAGGGAATCTGACATTTGGCAACAGAGCCCAGATCTCCCAAGTCCTGGCCCAGTGCTTTAACCATTAGACAGTCTTTCCTCTTCAAGATGCTTGCAGAAGTCATGCAAGTGTGTGCATGTCCGCACGTAATATACACCAATGGGAACTTTGCAAGAGGAGCGCTCATTCGCTGCCCAGGCTGAGCTTAGCGGTGGTAGAACATAGAGTAGAAAAGTCCATTTCCCCTTATCAACTTCTTCAACAAAAATTCAGATTCTGGACAGTGACTGTTGTTCACAGTGGTGGTGTAGCCGTGTTGGTTCCAGGATATGAGAGACACACAGTGGGTGAGGGAGTCTCCCTTACTGGTGGATGAGACAAGCCCTTGAGCTCCGCCAAGCGCTTTTTCAGGTCTGGGAAAAGAACTTGGAGCATCACAGAATTTAAGCTTCCAGGCTTCTCTCTTGAAGGGGGTGTGCGGGTTTCCTCTGAGGAGGGGGAGGAGGACTGAGAGGTCAGATATGGAGTGATCACTTTGGAGCAAGTGTTCACGCACAGGTGATAGGGTGGTTTTTGTGGGGTTTTTTTTTTTTTTTGGTCTTTTTATCATTTTCCTGTGTGAGTTCATTAGAGAACATAAAGATGGTCTCTAGTTTTATGCGTGTAGCTGTGAGGCATTTGATACACCTTCTAAAGATGAGCCTGGGAACTTAAATTAATAACTCAGCTAGACACCAAAAATTATGGATTTGATAGAGACCTTGGTTATACGTCTCGTTACAAGGATCTGTCACCTGCTCTCTCTTTTCCTATGAGTGCAGGGATGTCAATTACCACTTCATTCTGAATTGTTTCTTGCAACATGTGTTAACTTCTTATGCTTAATCTCTTCCACCTTGTATTTAGCTGTGACACTGAGTACCTTTCCCAGACTTGAGGAAAAGCTCTGTGGAGCTCAAAAGCTTGTCTCTTTCATCAACAAAAGTTAATCTGACTGCATGGCCAGAAGGCCAGGTCTGGCCAGTAGGGCATTTGTGTTAAGATCAGTGGATTAGGGGCTCTTTGAGTCAAACCTTGAATCTACTCTCTGCCATTATGATATTGATGTAATTGTTAAATAAAACCCTGTCCCTAAGAAAACCAACTTACTCAACTACTAAAAACATAAGGTGTGTGTGATATACAATCCTGTAACCTGTTCTGCTCTTTCTCTCTTCCAGGGGGAAGACAATGGTTCAAAGGAAGGAACTTCGGTCTGATGGATCTAAGATCTAGAATTTACTATTCCACTTACCAAAATGCCTTACATGTTCCTAAAATATACACTCAGTTCTTTGCAGATAAAGAGACACAAGCCGTTAGTGACCCCAAATCCTCCTAGTTTGAGATTTAAAAGGACACCAGTACACACTGCAGATGAACATCTGTAAAGGAATTTTCATACTGTTTTTTTGTAAAACTGTTCCCTTGGGCAAGCCCTGACTGTGTCAGCCAGCTGCTTCCAAGCCTTTACCTTCTGTAGTAACAGAATCCATGAATGTGAGCAAAGGGAAGACTCTGTGTGTGTTCATCAATCAGTGCAATTTTTGTCACTTTGGAGTGAATGATGCCTGGAAGGTACACGATGCCCCTGTTCCTCGTACCAGGTGGCTGTTGGCAAGTGTCCTTGTGAATTTCTGGATGGTAATGCAATTAAATCGATGGTGTAGCTAACTAGGGGCTGTGCTAGTCTTATTTTGAGGCGCTAGCAGGAAACATTCCTCTTGATGGTCTAAAGCGCCGTGATCCTAACAGACCCCGAGTCCTTCATGTCCCCAAGGCCCCGCCCCAGGACGGAACAGAAAGGTGGCGCTCTGCTTTTCTTGCTCTTTCACGAGTGATGTGAGCAGAGGGTGAAGTAGTTCACCACTCCTGTTCCACGGTGCGAGTGAGTCACGGGGATGTCCTGGGGCGCCAGGGGAATGTGCCATGTACTAGGAGCGCTGAACATAGCTGTGGGAGTTAGAGATGCCAGCTGCGTTGAATGAAGCCGGGCCCGGTCCAGCTTGGGGATCCAGGAAGTTTCCCCATTTTGGCTGCACCCCCCATGAGCCTCTAACCTGGAGCTGTGTGGAGAAGTCGGGCCAAGCTGCAACTTCAGCTTTTCTGATCGCAGATGAGCCCATCCCTGCTGCCATTGAATTTGGTGCCAAAACTCCTGTTGGCTTCGGTTCGGTAGTTTGACATTTGGTGTTTTCAGGGGTGAGATTTTTCCCATGTCTTACGGGAAGGATCGAATTCCTCCCCACGCTGCCCCCCTGTGGTCACTTGCATGTGAGAACACAGCGGCTGGTCGGATCCTGTGGGGGTCAGTTAGGAGGCTTGTGTCTATGTAGCCGAGGTAGCAAAGTCTCTCTCTGTTTCATGGCAGTTTTAGGTGCACGAGCTGGTCCGTACAAGCTGCTTGGACGCGCGTTATGTTAAACCGGCCCTTTTGCGCCTCCTGGTGGCTAAGCGCTAATTTTGTTCCTTGAACTGTCCTGTGTCTGCAGGGGTCCCACAAAGCCCAGGCCTTCATGTGCAAACCCTGGGCTGCTTTAGCATCAAAGGGAGCCCCCTTGTTTCCAAGCCAGGTTGGAGTGAGAGCCTGGTGGGGTCAGTCAGGAGCAGAGTCCAGGTCTCTGGCAGTCACGGCTAAAGAGACCCGTCCCTTTGGGTCCAGCCGGGCTCTAGGGGGCCAGGTGTGGATGGACCCTCGTCCCCTGGGAATGGAGCATGGCCAGCGCTTATGTTTGTCTTGGTGCCTTTTGCATTCCCCTCCCCGTCCTGTATCTACACCTCAGGTCAGATTCCTGCCCCAGGCTCCGGCTGCCCCTAGTGTATCACTGCAGCCATTCAAAGGATTGGCTGTCCGATGTCCTGCTGAAACAGCCTCCCCCAGAGACTCCCTCCCACCCCTTTGGTGACGCCGTCTCTGCCTGCTCCTGCTGGTGTGCCGGGCAGGTGGCCCGTTTGGGCTCGGGGGGGGAAGGATCAAGCTGAAGAGCCTCTCAGACCAAGAAGCCTGACTACAGGGGAGGGTTCACAGCTGTGCGGCCCAAATGGAGGGAGGGGCCAACTCATTTGAGGGGCGGGGCCTAGGCCACTCTATGTAAGGTGAGTGTTTCCCACCGGATAGCTTTGGCAGCTCCCGGCTCAGCCTGCTGCCTTCCATGAATGCCACTCATAGGCCGCTCCCTCTGCCCAGGCGTGGAATAGAGACCCTGGGCGCCTAGCGCAGGGTTGTGAAGTCCACCGGCCGGCAGGGCCCGTGGAGGCACTGCACTGCTCAGTCTACGTGCCTCTAGCTCCAGGAGTTCATTGACGGGGACTGTCCTGGCAGATCAGGGACATATTTATACAGCAGCCCAGTGCTTCTGTGCCAAGCAGGATCCTTGGGGCTCTTGCTGGCTGGGAGGTCCTTTGGGAGGGCTAAGTGGGGGGAGATGAGGTGTGAGAACTGATCTATGCCTCCGTTCATTCAAGTTCTCTTCTTGGCCATCAGCCTGTGTGCAGTGACTCCACTGCAGGCCGCAGCTTTTCCCCATGCCATGGTTCCCTGCATGAGTTTGCAAGCGACGGTACCAGCACCAGCTGGTTTGTCTGCAGGCAATGGGATTGTGCCGGGAGGTTTCCAGGCGCCATAATGAGGCCACCTTCATAGCACCACTTCACCATTCACAATCCAGCTTCCCTTGGTGCTGGTTTTTCTTTCCACTCATCCACTCTGCTTTGTGCTCTTTGTAAGCACAGGCACTACCCGGCTCCTGTGCCCCTCCACTCCAGCCGCTGTCCTCTGCGCTGTGGAGGAGATGGTGCATGGAGCAACTATGATTGTCTGGGAGGAGGTGGCTGCCCAAGTGAGGGATGTTGCTCTTCGAGCGCGGAGGCAGGGCAGAGCTGGGGACAGCAGCTGCGGCTAATCAGGGCTGGTGTCTGGGGTATTAGTTGTATAAGATGCTAATAAAAGAATAAGGATTTGGGGACAGCGCCCCCTAGTGGAGATGCAGCAGAACGCCGCCTACCACCCTGAGTGGTGGTAGCTAAGTGGAGACACAAGAGGGGTGGGGTAATGTCATTTACTGGTGAGAGCGAGACCAGCCTTTGAGCCACACTGAGCGCTGGGAAAGAGCATCCCAGCTAAATATGAGGTGGGCCTGTTACGCATAAGGCATTAACATGGTGCAAGGGACCATTCAAGTCAAAGGGGTCAATGAAGACCTCTGCTGTCACAGGGCAAAGAAGGGCAGGAGATTATCTAGATTGCTGGGCAACATCACTCCTGTGTCCCCAGTGAATCCATAAGTTTTGGTGGTTGGCAAAGTTGTATGAATTCAAGCACCCAGGCTTATCTTCGGAAGGGGGCCTGCAGGTTTCCTTTGGGGTCCAGGAGGTCAGCGATGGAGCGATCGCTTTGTGGAAAGTGTCCGTGCACGGGTGTGAGGGTTTTTAATAGTTTGTGAGTTCATGTGCGAGCACAGCGCGTGCCTGGTCTCACACACACCGTTGTTGCTGGGGCCTTTAGCGCATTAGATGAGGTACACCATACCCTGCAGCCCGGCCATGGAGGAAGATGAGAAGAACAGTTAAAGGTGCTATGTGCATCACTTTGCAACCAATGACCCAGACTCTGCCCACGTTAATTTTCCTGCCAGCACTAACAGGCCACGGGGGAGCTGGTGCTGCCGTGGGCAGAGTAGCCTGCTGGAGCTGAGTAAAGCAAGCAGTGAATGAGTGCTAGTGCCACGTGCCCCAGGCCTCTCCTTGATACATTTTTATGTTGGGGGGGGGGGGGGGGGGGCACGTGTCTCTTGATGCTGTACTGAGTTGTCTCTACACTGCTCCCAGTAAAAACCCAACCCTGTGTCTAATGTGAGCCAGGCCTCCGTTCTGTAGCAGTTGTGAGCCATGTTCACCACAACCACGGCTGACCTGAGGATCTGCCCTGGGTTCTCTTACCCCCCCTCCGGCAGCAGAAGTGTCAGCTGTGGCGCTTGCTTCAGTATTGGCTACATCCCTAAGTGACTTTATAATCTACCATTCAGCTGCGGAGGTCCTAGTGCCTGTTCATCTGGAAAAGGCAGGGGCAGGGGATGAGTTTGGGGTAAAAATCTCATCACAGGCCGGTCAAAGAAAATGTATAGCACGCTAACCCGTGAGAAAAGGCAGCGGTCCCTGTGTCCTTTACTGTTTCAAAGCAGCAACAACCAGGGGCTCTCTCCACCTTCGGAACCAGCACAATAACTTCACCCCTTTTTTTGCAACAATTTCTTTTTATTGAGCTCATTATGTAAAACAGCCTGTGAAAATTAACATGAAACAGAGCTGGCGGGGGGGGGGGGGGGGGGGTAGGACTGGGAGAGGGAGGCAAAGGCTGTGTCAGGGGCAGCAACACATACCCTAGTGGTGGAGCAGCTGTGAGCTGCAGCTGTCCAGCTTTGCAGCCTCACCCATTATTCTAACCTTCAAAAAGGCCTGGCGGGGAAATAGGCTACCCCGGTGATGTCACATCCTCTGACCCAGCGGGCGGGGGAAGAGAGCGATGCAGACGCTCTGCATGCTACCACCCAGCAGCCGCTCGGTGAGTGGAGACTCTGCTACTGCAGTGTACATTAGGGGAGGGCTAGCTGAGCAAGAACAGGAAAGTCCCATCCTGGTGGTAGCTGGACAAGTCTGCAAACTGCACCCTGCATTCAGCTGCTTCTGGACATGGCCTCAGGCCCTGACCATATTTTGGGCCCCTTTCGCTGCGCACCTGGTGAGGTTCCACTGGACCCCTGCAAGTGGCTCACAGGTGTGTGGGGAGGGGAAGGGGGGTGGCTACTGTAAACCAGAATCCAAACTGGCTGCTGCTGAGCAGGGCTGGAGCAAAGTGTGGCATATGGGGAGTGGGTGGGGGTGGTTGAGTGCCTGTTAATGTTCAACCAGGAGAGCCCTACAGGATTGTAATGGGGTCAAGCCAGACGTCCCAGGGAGCCACTCCCAGAAATGAAGACACAAAACAAAACACCCCCATCCCATGCTGTCAACTGGAGTAGAGCAGCAGGATGGGGGTTCTGGCTCCTGGTGCATGTACCTGTAATTTCATCCTTTGGCCAGCAGATGGCAGCACTCCAGCCTAGCTCCCCCCTTCTAGACAGCAGTGTGGGGGGTGCATCCCCCCCATCTGCTTTCCTTGGCAGAGTCCAGGCCGCATCTCTGGGTTTGGACCCCCCCCCCCCCCCCAGCCTCATCTCTCTTCACAGTGGTAGCCTACAGCCAGACATGCCGGCAACTCATGGCCCCTCCTCTAGTTTCATTACTGTACAACACCCTGCTTGTTTCACACTGGACTCTCCTCTTTCCCCTTTTTAACCAGGTGTGCACTTTGCTGGGCTACCCCACAGTTCTGCACTGTCAGCTGGCACCTGCTGGCCTGTGAGTCAGGCAAAGCCCCAACCTGATATAGGCCTGTCTCCATCTCCTCCTAGCCCCAGGCAGAGTGAGCCCCCAGGACTTCCCTCCGTCTCCTCTGACTCAGCCCTTGACTTCACTCCAGCTGCAGCCTGGCTACTGCTCCCAGAGCAGGGTTGCTGTCTCAACACTCCTTCCTGCTGTGCACTGAAGAGTGGCAAGCAGGGCTCAGTTTCTTCACTCCTCTCTCTGCAAGGATTGGGAAGCTCCTGCAGCAGCTGTAGTTGCTTAGGGTGATTAAGTCTGCCAGCATATACTCCTATGATCTGTACACCCCATGCTCCCCATTTCCCATAGGCACCCTCTTCTGTGATGGCAGCTCTGCTTATTCTACTATATATGGGCATTTTGGGTGATGGGACACTGGTCCCTAGAGGAAGCATAGCACAGCTCTAGGAGCCAGGCACCTTCTGTCCCTCCCCCTCCCCTGACACTGGGCAAGGTGTCTTAGGCAAAGCTTTTCACACTGCACATTTTAAAATTCAGAAGGCTGCATCCCCAACTCCCCTCAACAGCCCGAGAAACCACACGCCCACAGCAGCTCTGAGATTCAGACCACCGGACTTTCTAAACATCTCTGCTCAGTGGTGCGAGCTGGAGGATGGGACCATGATATGCCTAGTCTCCTCGGGGAAGAAAGAACTGAGTGTAATGCACGCCCCAGGAGCAGCGAATGTTCTGGTAGAGAATTATTCCTACCATCACTCCCTCTCTATTAGCAATTCCAACCGACTGGTGCAAAACATAGGGAACTCTTTTCCTATTGCCTGGGGCTCCTAGGTCAGGCAGCTATGGGTAGGACTGACTGATACATACATCTGTGACAAAATCCCTTTAACACTTAAGCTTCCCCCACCCCTGCAGGTCATACAAGCCGAGGCAGAGGACTTGCAGGGAAGGCTGAAGAGCGTTTTGTTGGGTAACTCAGCCCAGGACAAGTGGGTGTGGTCAGTGCCTGCAGAGAGTCTGGCCTAGCATGACCCTCGGATAGCTTTGGGCAGTAGGATCAGGGTCTATCACTCAAGAATACTGCCAGCACCAAGAACCCTTTTACTCCAAACAGCCACATCCTATCCACTGCTCCATCAACTGGAATTGGGAAGACTGGGCATTTTCCTACCTGGTCCCAAGAATGTGATTTTGCCACTCTTCTCTGTGCTCACAAGGGGTCTTCTGATGAGAGGACAGGGAACCTGACTGCCATGCTAAGCCATGCCCATTTGTTGCTTTACTTTGATCTTGTTAAATAGGGAATGAAAGCCTGGGCCCATTGTACTCCCATTGATTTTCCCTAGAGATTTTGATCCAGTGCTTCAGGGTTGCAACTCCATGTTAACAGAGAGCTTTATTTGTTAAAGCAAAGTCTGAGTAAGGAACTAGGAGCGGCACTTCTTATCTGACAAGAGACTTTAACCAGCCCTTTACTTCAGCCACCTGAGAAAGCAGAAACTTCAGCTATTACTCATTCCAGTTAGTAGAGTTAGGACAAATGCTAAAAGCTACATTTAACAGCCTACTTCCTTTTCCCCAACCTCAGGACACATTTCTGATGCCTCAGCAACTGCCCAATTAATCAGAAAATGCAAGTGTGAAGGTTTCAACAGCAATACACCACAGAGAACATGCAGGGTGGGGAATGTGATTAACCAGAAAAACAGGTCAAGTAAGTAGTAGACATGCAGTGTGACTATCCAAGCATCACTATCGGAACCTTCATTTTCCGTGTTTTCCCCAGTTAAACAGGACTAATCTTCCCCTTGCTGAACCTCCTTCACTGCCACATGAACCTGGAAAGTAGAGAGCATGTTTAGAAACTCTACTGTGGTGTACATTCAAGATGAGGAGTGGGCAAAGTATCTGCTAGCCAAGGGTGGAGACCATTCTGGGCTGCTGACTAGGTCCTCGTGCAAGCTTTCTCGACAGTAAGTTACACAGCAGCTGCTTCCTATTTCTAGAGGGCAAGGAACTGGGGCTGGCTCTAGAAGGTACCAAAAGAAGGAGAGGCATTCATGGTGAGATTCCTCCTGCTGTTCACATGATATTTAGGACAGAAGCAGCTGCTTTTAGTCTGCTTGCTGGAGGCAGATATGCAGGCCAACAGCTGCCACTGCGTGTGGGGAAAAAAATTCCCTGCTTCAACTGAGCACTCTCTCTCTCCTGAGCAGGTCCCCTGCCACAGGGCCTCTAGAAATAGGGATCTAGAATAGTGCCAGAAGTTCCAGCTACACAAGTCCCACAGCAACAGTGGTATTGGGATGAGATCTCAAGTGAACATTAAACAAGTCAGCTTATGTACTGCATCATGGCTGGAATTCTGCTCCAAGAGAATCACTAAGTGCAGGGACACACCATGCTTACAGTAGCTGTATATGGAAGCAGGGCTTGTCTCGGTGGAGAGCAGAGCTATGCAATGCTAAGGATCACTGTGCGCACTAAAGATTGAAAATATTGTTGAAACTTTGGTACTCAGGGAGTCCCTTTACTTGTACAGAAGTGGAGGTACAAGGAGGGACTGATACAAGGCCACAGACCACAACACTCAGGGCTGTGCTCCAGCCAATGCTCCTTCCGCCTCTCTAATCCTGGCTTGGATGTATCCATACAGTGAGTCAGGGAAAAAACCTCCATCAATAGCCCAACTGCACCAGGGCCAAGTTGAGCCTATGATGGTGCAGGAGTACAGCTTGAAAGGGCACTGTGCACTTCACTCATACCAAGTGCTTCAACTGCGGGTCATGCAGGGTTTTAGCTTGTACTTCCCTGCTGTACACCTCACAAGGTGCAGCTAATGCCAGGTGTTGGGAGGAATCTTGCCATTAACCCAGTGGAGGCAGACTCCCTACTGGAGATTAGGGTCACCAGACAGCAAATGTGAAAAATCAGGATGGGGGGTGAGGGGGATAATAGGAGCCTATATAAAAGAGACCCAAAAAAATCAGAACTGTCCCTTTAAAAAAAAAAAATCAATCAGGCCATCTAGTCACCCTACTGGAGATTGCCAGCCCAGAACATAAGTTAATGCATGGGAAGCTATAGATCTGTCCTATACAACTGCACACGTGACTGTGGTGAATACACAAAACTTGGATGCTTGATGGCATCTCTGGGTGGAATGGTCTCTGCCTCTATGAAAGGCAGCTCTAAGCCATATGCTTTGAAGTCTACTCAGCCCATTTCCATAGAAATCTGTAGTCAGTCTCTACAAGGCCCTACAGCCATTTAGCTCAAATCACTATATGAAAATGGCTTAGTTCCAAGCTTGAGAAACATGGGGTAGTTTACACCCCTCTTCCACTGGTCCAAGGGAGAGATCAGAGGTTCAGAACATTGCCCAGGTGAGTTAAAATGGTCCCTCCTGAGCTCTACCATTATCTATGGCACAACTGAAATAAGAGCTTCTGATTGACACTTAAGTTGACTTGTCAGTATTTGCGTACAAGTCTGATCTAGCACTATACAGCATGCAGTATGTGAACACAGAACTGGTCTAAATCAGTTATCAGGAAATGCAAAATGAGGGAGCTTTCATACACACTAATAAAAGACCATGAGTTTACAAGAAATGGCTTAGGATTATTTCCCCAGGAAAGTGTGCCTATTTGTACTTTGATTTTTAGCTATTTGCTAGGGTACACCAGAGCTTGATGTGTTTAATACAAAAGGAGTTATTGAGCAGTAGTACACTGACCGGTTAAGATGACAGACAACACTCCTTTTAGCACATGACATTTAATAAATTTGTGTTAATCTTGTCCTAAGACATGAGCCAGGAAGAAAAAAAAGCTTTGTGACTTGGCTGATGGCTACAGAGAAAATTTAAGATCGTGATGTTTGCTACAATTTAGATCGACTGAAAGGGGAACCAAACTCCCCCAGCCCCCTTCAATATGCAGTATTGAAGCCAGAGTTCAATATTAAACTTGTTTGTGATAACACTGCTCAGCCAAGAGATCCTTAGACTTGATTTATTTAGGATCATTTGTACATAACTACGTCTCCAAAGTCTACTTTATTCTACGAGACAGACAGTTTCCCTACCATTAGTGAAACCCTGGTTTAGAATGTTTGCTTTACATAATTGATATATTAAAACATGGAATGCTTAGAGTTGTGGCACTATTGGCATTTACACACGACATCCTTCAAAAGCTACGATTAGGGAACCTCCTAGCTTATCGGCAATGCAAGCTCGGTTAAGGTCCTCTGGCCCATTTGCTTGACATTCGTGCTTTATGCCTAGAAGCAAAAAAAATTAAAAAAATTCAGTGATTCATGAGTTCTCCCATAGGCTAGTAATTCTCACTAGAAACTTGTACATATAACTAAGTGTTTGAACAGGTAGTCCAACAATTCATATGAATTAAGTACATGGGTAGTCCTGTCTAGAATTCTAAGAGCCCAAGGGGTTTAGATGCTCAAGAGCCATTCAATGTCAGCGGGAGTTGAGTACTAAGTGATGTGCAAGCACTGGTACCTGAGGCATTTGGACAGATTAGGGTACTGGATACTTGAACTGGGTGTGTGTTTTGGTCTTCCCAGTTGCAGATTCTCTTGGAGTGAAGCTGGGAGTTTCAGCATTACAAAAAAATCACTGAAGTGTCATAGGACATGGATGTGTGCAGTTGAAGAGCTATGGACAAGTTAACAGGGATGCCATGTTCACAGAGAGGGACTCGGGATCTCAAAAGCAATCTGTTAAGAAATGGCTAAAAAAGTCAATTCAAAACTGAACTTGGACAAAATTCAGAGAATAGTGAAGAAAAGATTAAGTCACCTCTGTACCAGCAAAGCCCTCCATGTGTCATCTCCTCCTCAAACTAGCACCGGAAATGGCAGTATCTGCTCCTTCCTATGGAGGGCAGCTTTAACTCCTGCATGTACTGCACTCAGGACCACTCCCTAACCAATCCCAATTCATTTTTTGGATGGCACAGGACTTTTTGGACTGCCAGCCCCAACTGGTTATTCAGCAGTGCTAAATTGTTGTCCCATTCCACCATTGTAGACTAGTGTAAGCCTAGAGCAAGTTTAGGATTAAGGTGCCAATATATGTTCACTCCAAACTATTTTAGTGAGTTTAAATATTAATCAGTGGAACAATTTAGGAAGTGTAAAGGAGAGATTAAGGGGTCAAAATACAAACATACATCAGGGTATGCAGTCTTGCTCCACTAGTGATCATGGTTGCTGACTATGCCTTAGTCATCCAGGATAGCATCTTGGTTGCTTAGTCTGCTACCTTACACCATTGAAGAGTGATATTGTAAGGTAAGGTTCAGTATCTCACTAACGCAGGATTGAAATATCCTGAGCCATGTGGACAGCTGCCAATAAGATCCAATTAGTAGTAAAAATGTACACACACACCCCCCCATCCCTAGGTTATGCCATTAAGCAGAACAGTGTCAGTACTTATGGTTTTTTACCTTTTGAAAGATCTGTTCTAACACGGCATATCGGGTCTTGCCTCACTCTCCAAAATGCAGTTCTACTGCCTGTGCAATTCAAACTTTTGCTGTGCTGTATTTTAATCATGTTTCAAGAAGTACTTGTCTTCAACTGGTATTTCTAAATAAACGCTAGTTAACTAGCAACAATTAAGTCCTGTGTCTCAGCAGTTCTATGGTGCAAGAGATTTAACTGGGCCAAGTCAGGAAGTGTTGCCTATATTACATACCTTGAAATTTCTTTCTGATTGCATCCTTAGAGCTTGCATAGATCATCTTACTTTTGAGAGGCGCTTGCTCTGGTGCCCTAGTTGGATATACCAAGAGGAAAGTATGGTAAGACAATGAGGTTCAACATGTATCAGAATCTTATGACCTACAGACTCAAGTGACTGTAGCAGTGGCCCTACAAGTTTATGAACATTAGACATCCATCCTAAACCGCATGCAGTATATTGGATCAGATGAGTGCATTACCACATTTCAATGTCTTACACATTAATGCAGACCCTGTGTACAGATCCTGTACGTACATTGCGTAAGCCGCGAGACCAAGAGACATACAAGACATGTTTCCAGCTTACCACAGGAAGAACATCAGCTCTTCTTTTTTTGATTCCTTTGTTTCAAAGTTTGCATCGTACAAGGCATAACGGCAATCCTTCTCAGGGAGCATCTGCACAAACTCCTTGAAAGGATCAGAAACTGTTACGCCAATATCTCCCACTAGGATTTCTTTGCCTTCTTCCACAATAATACTTTTTTTGTCTGGACTGAGACAGAAGATAACTGCCTTCTTCCTTTTCTTGATTTCCTCAGGTGTGGAGCACTTCCGAACTTTCATGTCATAGAAGATACGGCATACTTCATCAGCCACTTGTACTCCTGATGCCTATGACAGAAAGCTTTAAGTCAATTTCAGTCCTGCACTATGCACTTTATATAGCTCCTGTATAAGCTCACGATAATGCACTAGGCAAATGAGACTAGAAGACAATACTTGGAGTATCAAACGCTTGAGTGGTAAATACAGAAAGCCTGAAAAATAGTTAACACTCAGTTTATATAGGAAAGACAGGGTCTAAACTAAGTCTCCCATTCTGACTATGGTCAGCTTTTAAAATCATAATTCCTAATGCACATAAGCTAAGGTTTTGAAAAGCAACGGATGGCGAAGGAAGATCCTGCTTGTACTGAAGGCTTTATACTGAGCAATAGAAACTTGTAGCTCCAGATGTCTGTTTAACGGGCAATCTGATCTTTTGGAACCACCACAAGTAGCTTTTACCAGGCAGGCAGTCATTTTGAGACAGCATTCTTTAGCTATTTGACAAGTCTTGACTTGCCACTACTTTGGCCAGCCATTTGTAACCTACAGGAAAGTAAGCAGCACCCTCAGATTCTGCATGTATAGTCATACGTATGTGTGGTTCAGGTTTAAAAGTGGTATACTGGAGCAAAACGTGTTTATGAAAAATGCTGGGTTTTAGGCTCAAGATCTGATTAGAGTGAGTGACAAGCCTGTGTAGAAGTTATTCAAAGACAATGTCATGCTTTTATTAAAGGGTCAGAAAAATCTGTAAACTGCTTGATAAGTTTCCTAGTTCTCTGGTTTGCTACTGGCTCTTAGTTAAAATAGTACAACAGGGAATTTTGACTACATAATAGAATCCTCTTATATGGCCCATCTACGCCATAAGCTCAGCCACATCAGGGCCCCCCACAAATAGACACCAAGATTTAAGGTAAAAAACATTAAGAGGGAAGAAAAGGAATAAAAGCTTGCTGCTCCTTCAGAACTGAAGGATGGTTGGGGTCATCCTTACTGTTATACATATACTCTGTGCAGTAGATGCATGTGTGGCCCCCACAGCTCCAGGTTTGTGCATCAAGGCATATGTCTCAAGAAAGGATGATCCACACTGGCCCCTGAGGTATTCCCACATAGGTATCATTTAGGCTAGAGCAGTGGAAGATGCTTCACTCTAATATAGTCATGTCTAGCAATCTGTTCAAAAATGTTACATGCTTCGCATAACATATGAGCCCATCATATCTGAGTGTTAAACCTCTTCATCCTTGTAATGATTTGAGAGATTTGCATGTTCATACATCTGATTTCAGCATGTGAGTGCCCTTTGATTATTACAGTGCCTGTAGTAAGCTGCAATATTACACCACATTGTTGGTTAACACAATCAGGTACAGCTAGTGTTACAAAGCAGTTGATTAACATTTAGGACTGAGGTTAGAGAAAGGTTTCTTTTGTATACACTGGACAGCCCTGTTTAGAGTATTTTCACTTGTTTGTAGGGGGTCTTTGACAGGAAGAGGAGAGAAAATGCTGTTAAGAGACATGAATGTTCAATTATAGCACTACAGAAGTCATTAGGGGACTCCAGGTACAGTGTTTAAAGTCACTGGTACCAGCTAAGACTGATTTCACTTTTGTATCCATTTAAGTTAGTTACTCCAATGTGGCTAACATGGCACCTTCTTACTCACATCTGCTTCATGTGTGCATTTTAAGTCGTGTTTAATGAGGTATTCTTGCAAAGGAAGAAAGAGAGCCATGCTGGCTGTAGTTTTTCACTAAGTTGTTTGCACACTTCTAATCTGTTAGAATGCACCTGTGTAAGCCTACTGATTGAGCAGAGTTGGATGGCTGTCACCAAGAGCATGATTTGAAGACTCCAGAGGTGATAAAGCCTGCAGAACATTTATCACTGCACTGAAGTATGAAAAAAACTTGTCTTGCAGATTCAACCTGACATCTGAAAGGCTAGCAGTAAGAGAAAGTATGTAGGATAGGGAAATGGCGAGGGAATAAAGCCCTGCTTTTCAGTGAGAACAGCAGCCTTTAAGACTAACTTGACCCTTTGTATTCTTACCCCCAGCAAGAAAGTGTGTTGACTTGAGCTAATCAGTTACTAAACTAGTCTCACTGAATACACATTAATTCCCTTGTTCAGACACCTGCCATGTTGGTAGATACCACCTGAAATCTGGCTCATTCCCTGTAGCTAGGACTTCAGATTTCACATGAAGTGCCACTGAGAGCAGTATTTATAGATAAACCACCTAGAAGTGGGCAACAGAATCTGTTTCAGTCTAAGTGGAAATGCAAGTGCCTACTGTTATGTTTAGATAAAGCTGCAAGACGCTACAATGTTTACAACTTGTAGCCTATGAAATTTGAACTAGACAGACATTCTTCATTTCCTACTTTACATATGGAAGTGGCAAAAGCCATATGGCTTCTTATGAAGCCTCAGCCTTAGCTCCAGCTCCTACACTGACCTGCTTTCCTAAAACCAGACTTGCTAGTGATCTTACTGCTATCACCTTGGCTAAAAACACTGAACCTTAAAAGACCAGAGCACAGCTCTACTATAGCTTTTCGTCTCAACAATACAGCCAAGAGCAGAAGATTCTTGTTTGCTCCAGAGAGCCGGTAATTCATATTGAGGCAGGAAATTGCTTGTTCCCTTACAAAGAAATCCAACACTTCTGGCAAGTTATTTAAGATTCAAAGAGGGTTAAGAGGGTTCAACTTGGGAACTCAAGTTGATTGTTTAACAGCTGATGTTGAATGGCTCTCTCCTAGAGGATACAAGATTTGCACCAGCCAGCGGGGCTGGGTAAGTGTTCTTTAAAGACAAACAGTTCTAGTTGCAGTATGAAGCTAGAGTTCTATGAAAGCACATGCAGATTACTGCAGTGGGGCTTGCTACTTCCTTGGCCCCAGACTTCTGCACATCTTTTAGTTGTTTAACACATCTTGTAACTAACTGAGTTTTCCCAGTCTCCTGGACAATGGATTCTTTGGAGGAGAAAAACTGCCCCAGCATTTGGAACACTGACCGCCCATAGCTGCTCACTACCGATGTTCAGGTCAGACAAGGGCTATATTGCACAGTCACTATTCATGCTGTCTTGACTTGGCAAAAGAAATGGAGCAACACTACTGACCTAGTGAAAAAATAGATTCTTTTCCATCTTGGGCATCAGAATTGTTAGGCAAGATCTAGACCAGGCCTGCACAACTTGGAAAGCAGCGAGGGCCATATTACTGCAAAAAACCCAGCTATGGGCCAAAAAGCCCTGCCCCCATTCGCTTTCCCCCACCCCACTGCTTGGCTTGCCCCACCCCTACTCACCCCCTGCGGGCCGCACAGTGAGCCCGTGCGGGCTGCATGTTGTGCAGGCCTGATTTAGACTTATGGCTGTTATTTAAAATGCTAAGCTGCTGGTACTTGTGGGAGGCAAGGCTGGGCCAGGCCACCATTGGAATATATTCTGATTTAGCATAATGACTAAGACAAATTTTGACTCAGTGATTCCCAGAACAAAGAACAGAGGCATGAGTCCAGCCTAATCTGCTTCTATGGGTGCCCACTGCAAGAGCCCTCAAGCTTGTTAAAGCATCTGAAACCCCTTCCCCACCTTACTAGCAACCCGACTAGGAGGAGGAGGAAAGGAAAGAAACTCTCTCATCACATGGGTGGAAGAACCTAGGAGAGAGGGGCCAGGTGGTAAAAATAAAAAGTGGGAGACAGGAAGAGCACAGAGTTCTTTAAAAAGGATAAAGTTCTACATTAGCATTTGGAATCTATTCCTAACTGATTTCCATGCAGCAGGGATATTCTATAATGGAAAGTGTGAAGGGAAGGCATGTCTCCTGGGCTGCTATTAAAAATAGTGCAATAGTTCCCAAAGTGCAGGTTGGGAGTGGGGTGTCATGAGATAAGGGAAAAAATGCAAGAAAACATCAGAGCAAACAGGTCACAGCAACAAGGCAGCGCCAGCTGCTAGCCGATCAACAAAGCACTCACAGCAGCAGCTGGCCAGCTATGCAGCATCAACTGTTACCAGAGCAATAGAAGCACTTCCACAGCAGCATGCCTTCTATGGCCAGGAGCAGGTCACAGAAGTGGAGGTGGAGGATGCAGGAACAACAGGCTGAACTTGGAAGGAGGGGAGAAGAGAATACTTCCTTTCCAGCACACAGGGTAGCAGACCAAATAAAGTGATCCGACAAGCTGGATGTGACTCAAGCCACCAGCTACCCATCCCTTTTTTGGTCTGGTGCTCCTGAGCCCTGCCAGAGACAGGGGCCCTGTACAAGTGCACCACATACACATCGGTTAATCTAGGCTTGGCTGCCCATGCATAGTTTTCAAAGCAGACTGTTTAAATTTGTGCAAAGCCAACTGAATACTGAGTTCCCGGGGTAAGCCCAAAGGGAGTTATGGCATGAAAGTTTACGAATACTTGCAACACCAGCCTAGACACCTGTCTAGACTACTGCAGACAAATGAAGTCTGCTAATATACAAGAGATGCATTAGATGCCAAGAAAGAATGCATGGCAGTGACAGCCAATTTCTCATCTTTTTGAGCGTGTAGCATTTTTCCTACAGCTTGCACACTGATGCGCTGTTGTCTTGTGCTACAGGAATGCTTTACCTAAATACCACTAGGTACTAAAAGAGACCTCTTTTAAAAGTCTCCCTTCTGTCCCCCAAGCCCCATTTTGATGGATGCAGATAATGTCAGCTTCCCACACTTTGCTTTCTTTATGTTCAAGTGCCCTAAAACCTTGCAAAAATCTAAACTAGAGTTATTCCTTTAGTACAGTGTTTTGAAGTTAGAGGCACTGTTCTCTAAGCTGTGCGTGTGCACACAGATCCTAAACCTGCACACATGGCAAAACATCACATGCACAAAAATTTGCACAGAAGAAATGTTTTGTGCACACAGCCTGTCAAAAATTAGAGAGGGTTAGAGGCCCTGCAAGTTGCTACCAAAACCTATGCATTTCTTCAAGGATATTAGAATTTGGGAAGAAAGTTTGCATTTGGAAAGCAAATTCAAGATAGGGTACACATACCAGGTATCTGGCAGACTGGATTTAGGGTACGTAATTCTGCATCCCAGTGTGTCCAAAGTTGCATTGAAGCTAGCACTTCCCAACAAAACCCTAGGTTATGAACCTTAGGGCTTTCCTTTAGTATTTAATTTTTATGCCCCAAAACAGCACAAGTGTAAGTTTACCCACCCCCCAATCTCTCTCAACTGCAGAGGAGCCAAAGTGCCTTGAAGCTAGGTGGGAGTTTTGCATCAAGGTGATTTGGGGGTGGGGGGAGGGGGTAGCAGGGGAGAGGGGAAGGAGGAGATCACCAGCATGGAAAACATAGGTTCTCTTCCTCCAAGGCCAGCAGTATAGAAAACAAAAACAATACCACCAGTGTTAAGTCTCCATACGGTAAACCAGTTCTGCTGATTATTCTTGAGACCTGGGTCTTGATGTAAGATTTTGCTTTAATGGGAGCTACATTAACTATGTGCATATGTTAAGCAATGTGAACTACCCATATCCACTTAATTGAGTGAAAACGTTTGCTTATTGGAAAAAAAGATTCCGTTCTTACTGAAGTTCAGTTGTACACAGAGCCTGAAAGCTACATTCCTCAAGCATGCCTAACCAAATATAGAAGGCATGAGTAGAGATTCTAGAACTTTGTACTTTTTCAGTCAAATAAAAGGATTGCTAGACAGAATGCACTTAATTCCTACTTCTGAGCAACAATAGGTACTGATTCAACATGACGTCCTCCCCCTCCGCACAAAACTGGTGACCCATCTACAATGAAAACATCTGCATTTTTGTAGTTGTACGGCACTTGCATCAGACCCAGTAATCATGGATTAGTCATGGTATCTCTTGAGAGCTGGTCAAATTTTCCTTAGTCAGTTACCATGTGGCGGAAGTGAACATTCCTTTTAGGAAGAACTGGGAAGCTATGCTAGATTTACTTCTTTCCCATATGCTGCTGTGCAACACCCTAGGATGTCCTTTGCACTGGAAGCCAGAAGGCAGAAGCAATGGACAAACAAGCTGATGAAGGCTGTGATCAGCTGATTTGGGGAAGACTACCTTGTATCAAGTCAGGCCCTTACAAGGTTAGAACATGATTCATTAGTGACAAAAGTCTGTACACAATATGTACAGTAACTGGTTATAAACTCTTATAAGTTGTGATATAGGCAGGACCTCAGGCAGCAGTACCTCAGACAACTGTTCCTACAGGAAGTCTAAATTTCTGAAAAAGGGTAGCTAAGATTGATTATTTGTTTTGCATATCACATTTAAGATAACTGCTATTTACTGCTATGGTGTGAGAGCCCATTATTTACAAATCATAAAGCCACAAAAAGGACAAAGTTTACTGCCGATCATATCCTAGTCAGGCTGGCATGATTTGCCTGTTAAGTCATTTTATATTAACCTAGTTTCTTTCAGAACCAGAGTCAAGATTCCATTCAGCCTTTTGTCTATATAAAAAAAGAGACCTTACTAGCTAGACAAAGGCAGAGGAAGATTAGGAAATAGCTGGAATAGAAACCCTTCCCTTGGAATTCCTGGAGCTACTCCATCACTCCTAGCTGAACGAATCCACTTCCATCAGTTGGATCATGAGGTCAGTCCATGAAGGTGGTCAGAGACTGTGTAGCATATTTCCAGTACTCACTGGTGTGAAGTAATCCCAGCCTATGCTAGAGAAAAACTAGAATTGTGACACCCAAAAATGGGGTGCAGAGAAGAACGCTGTTGGAAGGTTGGCACACGAGTGTTGATGCTGCTCTCTAGAAGAGGACGCAGGGTGCTAGTAGAATGATTTAGGGCTCTTTCACAGAAGTTAGGCTTCACCTTTGCGCAGTCAGCAGGCCTCCATTGTTCATGAGAAGGAAGTTTTTCTGAACTGTCCCTGGTATCTAAGGATTGCCTTCATAGCAGATTTATAGACACCCAGGGATTTTAGGGTGACCCTAGCAACCTTTTGAGTATGTATCAACTCATCTGAAGGGCATAAGAGATATGGTCCTTTAAAGATCTCCACCTTTCAATTATTTGAATTTCTCCAAATCCTGAGGATTGTAACCAGGATGCCCTCTTCATGGTAACAGCTATAGGGAGAGACAAGACTACTGTATCAGAGACATCCAGGGCTACTTGGAGCAAAGTTCTGGCTACTAGTTGCCTCTTAAGCCAGCCCCAGTTTCCTGTGGGAACTTGTCAATGAATGGGATACTCTAGAACGTACACAAGGACATGCAGAGTGCATGTCTAGTCCCCAGAAAAAATAACTGGTCAAAAGCCTCCTACCACACATGATGTCAGTACATCACAAGGTAGCTCACAAAGAAAAAAATCTAATTGTAATCTTGGCATAACTTATTTAAAAGTCATTGTTAATTTAAATTTTTTACAGTTGTGGGAAATTATGGGGCTCAATGACAGCAGTTGCTGAGATTCAAAAAGTATGCTTTATTGATGTTAACACAAAAATCACATCATATAAAAATAAATATTCTTAAGTCAAACCAAGTTTAAGAAGATTTCTCACATTGCCTATTTGTTGATTTAAATCAATTGAAGTATTTTTGCCCATTTCTATGTATGGCAAAATTAATGTTTACCAACATTTACTAATAAAAATCTAATCTTTCCAAGCCTAGTTATAGGAATCATAGGCTTTAAGAAATATTAGCCAACACCTTTGCAGAAAATACACCAAGGTATTCTGAAAGCTATTTCAAGAGAGAGAAATAGTTTCTAGAGGTCCTTAGCCAAATGCATGTAATGTTTATGAGCAGAGAATACAGATCTTCCTGTAGGGTGCAGTAATCCACACCGGAGGACAAGCCAGTGCTCAACATTTGCGTGCTACAATCTTGAAGTCTGTCTCTTCTGTTGGAGGCACCTTTAAATTGGACCTTGCTCCAACATGGAGGCCACCATTACGAAAACTAGTTTCTCATGAAAGATTTTGGGACCTTGTCACAACTCTCACACATTTCTATGTTAGAAGCAAACATTAAGCTTGTACAGATTCAGTAAGTTTCAAGATCTCCATCAAATAAATTCTAAACTGGATTTTCCATGCTGCAGTACAGGCATAGACTTGATTGAACAAGCCAGTTTTCAGCACTTTCCACAAAGAAGAGCCAACAGATTTACATTTTTTTCAATTCTCCATTAAGGAAACCTCAACATTTAACATCAAGTTTAGTCCAAATGATAACTGCACATTCTTAAAATGGACTGAAAAGTTTAATTCCTTAGTTTCTGAAAGCAACTGTCAGAATTTTAGTTCCTTCCTACAGTACTCCCATTAACAAGATCCTGTTTTGTAGGGGCTACTTTAGACAAAGACTTCCTCTGTAATCTGTTTTTAAATGAGGCAGTGAAGTGACAGTAGTACATGCCAGCCACAGGCCACACACAATGCAGTTGAGTATTTTATTTGCTATATAGAAGGAAGTGTTTGGAAAGCTACTATTATATGCTTTCTAGCCCTATTTTAAAATGGGAGTAAATAGACTCAAATTAGCTAACATTTGTAAAATAATCTAGACATTTCAAATATTATTCCAGGATAAGTGTGTGTGGTTTATCCTAGGCTCAGCCTAAGGTAGCATTTATCAACAGCATAGCTAACAAGGTAATTGTCAGCCTCATTAGTCTGTGGCCCAGTAACATCTCAAGCTCTACTGCAGACAAAGCCATAAAGGTGAACAGCAAAGCTAATAGAAACTGAACAAAGCCAAAAGTTAATGCCAACAATCCTGCCTCACTCACAGAAAACTTGATTTATGAAAGTTACTCCTATAATAGATTAAGAACAGGGAGAGAGGAAGTCAATATCTATTCAGCACATTTACTTCATTTTTTTTATTTTCAGCACTTCACTGTAAAGCTTCATTACACAGACCAGCAAAGTAAAGCCATACAATCTTTGTCTAGTAGGTACATCAGTTAACAGCTTTGAAGTTTCAATGGTGTGGCAACCTTAAAGAAGGTTATGCTTGAGAGTTTACTCCAGTAAAGTTGATTTACCATTCACCCTTCTACTGGCTATTAATCAGTCTTGTCTGAAATCAAGATTTAATTAGAATCAAAAAGGCTTAATCACCCCACCCAGTATACCCAAGCACACAGTAACACAGTAATCAGAGGGGTAGCCGTGTTAGTCTGGAATTGCAGAAGCGACAAAGAGTCCTGTGGCACCTTAAAGACTAAGTCTTTAAGGTGCCACAGGACTCTTTGTCGCTTCCGCAGTAACACAGTAGTAATTAACAGAGAGAAGTGTTTTCTCACATCTCTAGCTGACTACAAACATTCTTTGTTGAGTCAGTTCTGGTTTCTGAGACAGTAATTTCTATGACAACACAACATGCATACAGATTTGTAACTTCTCATTTGATATTATAGTGAACAGAAACTAAGCTTTGAGGAAGAATGCTCTTTACATAGGTTTAATAAGTTACAGACTAGAGACTGCCTTGTTAAATATGGGCAAGTATTCTTTTGGATGACCTCTGAAGTAGTACTTTTGTAGCTAGATGGTAGTTTTCTTTTAAAAAAACTATTTCAACCAGTCCTATGAGATCAAGTCTCATAGCGAGTTGTAAACTGAACAACCTATATTCAGATGAAGCAGCAAATCAAGGCCTCAGTACAAGTTATCATCCCAACAGGTAATGTCTCCAACTAGTCTTTTCAGTATGAGCTTACTAGTATTAAGCCACAGCCAAGACACTTTTAAAAGGTCTTCAGAGTAGCCCTGTCAAAGTCTGCTTAGCTAATTACACTGGAAGCAAAGGTTTTTAAACTGACAAATAGGCTATTACAGTTAATACCCCGCCAAAAATGGGCAATCAGATTTTTGCCTACAGAGCTTAAGAATTTGGAGATCAAGTTGTATAAGCTTAACATTGGGCAATGAACGTGACCCTCCTGGGAAAACCAAACCCTGAAGTCAAGTTTTCACATGTCCAGGAGCAGATGGGAGGGATCCAGTGGCTGATTTGCTTTCAGCCCAGTCAGCCACGGCCGGGGAGGGGCTGGAGAAGTCCCCCCTGTCGAGGCGCAAACGACCCGTGTCAACACTTCCCCCACCAGAGGTGAGCGCGGAGCGTGTCCCCGCAGCGAGGCGCCCGGGCACAGACACCGGCCCAGATCCTGCGGCACCGGGGAGCCGCCCCCCCCGGTAGGGCAGCCCGCCAGCAACCGAACGGCCAACATCTCCCCTCCGCCCCGGCAACGGCTCCGCCCGCACAGGGGGACCCATCGCGCTGGCCGGGGAATGGGGGGGGGGTCACACCTACGGCTCCTTATTCCCGCTACGCCAGCGCCCCGCCCCCCGTCCACGCCGAGCTCCCTGCCCCCCCCCTCCTGAGGAACCGGGGGTGGCTCCAGGCTGCCCCGAGGAAGCGGGCTGGGCGGGAAGGCCAGGGCCCATCCGCGGCGCCATGGAGGGGACACGCCCTGCGACGCAGGGAGGGGAGGATGGAAGCCTGAGGAGCCACGCGGAGCAGCAGGGAGATGACTCTCACTCCCCCCCCCCGCCCACGATGGACGCGCCGGCGCCAGCGCCTATAAAAGGGAGGGGGGGGGGAAGTACCATCGGCTGAGAAGGGGGTCGCAGTGCGGCGAACGGAAGGCTCCATCGCCCCGGGCTCCGTGGCGGGCGGTACCATTGGCGAGACCGGGGGGGGGGGGAGAAGTGATGGAAGGGGCCAGGATACGGCGGACGGTGCCGTCGCTCATGGGGAGGGTGGGAAGCCAGCGCTCAGCCCGGGTGCCCCGGCGGGCGCTGCCCGGATTCTCACCATGGTCTCGGCGGGGCTGGCGGGTCTCGGAGCGCGGGGAGCGGCTGCCTCACTCGGTGCTGCTGCTGGGCGAGGCGCGGGAACAGGAAGGAGCGAGAGAGAGGCGCGAGCCGGGCGGAAGCGCTGCCAACGTCACGCCGCCGTGCCTGGAGGAAACGGTTGCTATGTGGGGGGGGGAGGCCCTGCTGGTAGCGCTCGGACGCGGCCTATTCTGCGCCGCGCTCTAACTGCCACCGCCTGGGGGGGGGGCGGGGTCCTTATGTAGGAGGAGGGGCCGCCGGGCCGCCCAATCGGACAGGGCGCTGCCAGGTGGGCTCACGTGCCCGCCAACCAATGGTGCCCCCAGGTGAGGCAGAGGCTGGGAGGGACTGAGGAGAGAGAGGCGATGGGCGAGGCGGTGGGCAGGGGGGGTGGGAGCAGCCCGGGAGGGGAAGGCAGGGGAAAGGAGGCAGGAATAGGAGGGGGAGGCAGGAATGGGAGGGGTGGGAGCAGGCAGGGGAGGGGGGAGGCAGGAATGGGAGGGGAGGCAGGGGTGGGAGCAGGCAGGGGGGGGAGGCAGGGGTGGGAGCAGGCAGGGGCGGGGGAGGAGGCAGGGCAGGGGAGGGGAGGGGAGGCAGGGGTGGGAGCAGGCGGGGGGAGGCAGGGGTGGGAGCAGGCAGGGGAGGGAGGGGAGGGGAGGCAGGGGTGGGAGCAGGCAGGGGAGGGGGAGGAGGAGGCAGGGGTGGGAGCAGGGAAGTGGGAGGAGGAGGCAGGGTGAAAGCAGGCACTGAGTGAGGCGAGCAGGGAGTGGGAAGCAAGGAGAGAAGGGGAGGAGAAAAGTGGGGGAAGGGCGGGAGGATGAAGATCAGAGAAAGGATGAAGGAAGGAGCCCTGATTTTTACCTACTTTGGTGCGATTAGCGCTAACCACCCCCTATTGGTTCAATCCACCAGATTCACTGTGTGCTATAGGGAAACCCTGTGTATTTCTTCCCAGAGGTGACTCGGCAGCTGCTGAAGACGCAGTAGCTCCACTGTATCTGAGTCAGACGCAGTCTGAGTCATTTCTGTTTCATGTTTCCAAAACAACCCAGGGTTTGTTTTCGAGACAGGAGCTGTGAGAGGTGGCAGAAAGGTGTTTCTGAGAAAAGGCTTCGAGAAACTCCCTTTCCCTTTTTTACTGTAGTGTGCTGCTGGTCAGGTTGTGTCTGAAACGTCAATTTCAAGGAAACGCTGATTTCCCTTGAGTTTCTGAGCAAGGAAGAAGGAAGGATTTCTATAACCTGAGCACAAGCTTAGCTTAAAAATAATTTAACAAACCATTGTAAAAATAATGTAGTATTATACTGCTAATGGATCAAAAGACTATGGCTGATATTTCTGGCCCAGGTACAGAGGCTCCTCTTAATCCAGGATAACCACCAAAAGGAAAATCATTCCCAGAGAGTCCCCAGTTCTATGTGATCATACACATGTTAAGCATCTGCTTAAATGTTTGCAGGATCAGGGTCTAAGATAATAAATCAAGCCAAGTCACAGTTCTTTGTCACAGGTAGTGTAAGAAAAGTCATGTGCTAAAGCTTGGTCTGCACTTAATGAATTACTGTCATAGCTACATGTCATTTAGGAATCTTGTTCTTTTACTAGCATAAATATGCTAGTAAAACCCCCAGGATAGATGCAGTATAGCAGTGTAAGGCCTTGTCTACACTACAAAGGATTTGCCAGTACAGTTATGTAGTACAGCTATACTGGCAAACCCTCCCTGAGTGAATGTAGCTCTTACTGGCAAAAGTATGCTTTTGTCAGTATAGTTTATATCAGTTCCCCAAATGAAATAATTATACCAGCAAATGGTGCCCCCCCCCCCCCCCCGAATAATTGCAACTATGTTAGGGCCTTTTCTAGCATAGTGGTTGAGATGTGATTATTTTTTTTTTTTGTATTCAAACTTCTATCTGACGTAGTTATGCCAGCCGAATGAAGTGTAAACCAGACCTAAGATCATTTTACTGCTTTTGAAAATGGTGAAAGCTTCTCAGTAAAGAACTAAGGATCAGACATACATATGACTTTTACACAAATATTGTCCTAAAACAAGTGAGACTTAGAAGGTTTGCCAATTTGCCTGACTGCTCTTTTAGTGAAAAATCCATATTATCATTCTAGACTCCCAAAATAAAATCTTTCTTTCTCCTTCTGCCTACCTATTCTTCCTGCCATTCTTCTCCTTGCCTCTTTATATTACAATCTTTAGAAACTCAACTGGGAGCCTTTACTCAGGTCCCTAAATTAAACTCATCTTAAACACTGATCTAAAGGCCCTTTCTTCCCTGCAGGAGCTTGGCTGGGCAACGTAAGTGCATTTCGTCAGTGCTAGTGATGATAATAGCTCACCCAACAAGCACCCCAGCCTGGATGGGGCAGAAGTCAAATAAACACTCTGATTGGCCAGTGGTGCACAGCTGGCACCTCCTCATGAACTTCACAGAGAATCTGATCTTATGCCCATTGAAGTCAGTAGGAGTTATTGACTTCGATGGATGCTGGATTGGACGGAGAAAAACACGCTCATTATGTTACGGGGGTAGTGGTGCACACAAATAGTAAGACACCATTTGGGGCTGGGGCTGAAATGAGGCAGCTGGGGTGGGGAAGGAGAACAAGTGACCATTTCAAACTGTCTTCCCCTCCCCATCAAATACCACGCATCAGTTTGTGGCTCTTTCAGACCTTTGATCTCACTCTCTACCATAAAAGCCAAACGGGCTGGTTCCGTATTCTGTACTTAACTTTTATGAAAGGAAATGAGTTGAAGCTGGCTTCTGGGCAACAAAGTGCTGCAAAAGGGGCAATGGAGCTTCTGGGGATATTGCATTTGAGAAGAAGGAGCCAAGTAATGCAGGGAACCTGAAAAAAAAGAAAGGGTTTGAAAAAAAAAAAATGAAACAACCTATATTGTCAAAACAGTAGAGAGAAGATGTGCTTCCTTATTACTTTCTCTTATCTTTTCATAGGGGCTGGTTTTCACACTGAAGGCATGCTAGTAGAAGCCAGTAAACTGTTTTTTCAAGGTTTTGTTAAAAAATGAAATGCAAAATAGCAATAAACCACTCTGTGCATCTGAAGAGGTTTGATTTTCAGGTGGTTAAAGGCGTGAGAAATATCAGCAATTCTCAAACTTTAGCAACCCAAGGACTCCCATTTTGATTTAAAAATTTTCATGGACTCCCCCGAAGCCACCTGCTCAACCTCAGGCCATGCCCCCACTCCACCCTTTCCACCAAGGCCTCACCCCACCTCTTGCTGTCCCTGCTCCACTCCTGCTGCTCCTCTTCCCCGCCTCTCTGCACTCCCTCCCCAGAGCATACCCCATCCCTGCTTCTCTCCCTCCCTCCCAGTGCCTCCTGCACACTGCTGAACAGCTGTTCCCCGGTGTGCAGGAGATGCTAGGAGAGAGGGGGAGGAGTTGATCAGCGGGACCCATGAACTCCCTGGAGGGACCCCAGTTTTGAGAAAAGCTGAGATAAACCCATGTTGCAATATACCAATAGTTCAGCAAGGCATGCTCGGTCACGGGTTACTGCTGTACTGATGCACACACTCGGTGAAATCCCATGTTGCACCTCTAAAAGGAGCAGCACAGAATTCCTGTCCCTTGTGGTGCGTGGTGGGGGTTGTGAGGGAAGATGGTCTTTTACAACTTGGGCTTCGCCCAGACCCTTGGTGTAATTTAAGAGTAGTCTACACAGGGAATTTGACCAGCATAGCTATAGCAGAATAACTATTGTACAATAGTGAACTTATTGTTTGTATTACAATAATGCCTACAAGCCCTAGTCATGGACCATGACCCAGTTGTGCTAGGTGCTGTACAAACAGAACAAAAAACGATTCCCACCTCAAAGAGCTTATTGGGGATAATTCCCCAATATTAATTCCCCAATAATTCCACAGTGCTTGGAGTGGGAGAATCCTCCCCAGCTAGAAATGGGGCTTTTGGTGCACCTTTACACCATCCCAGCCCTTTATGTGGTGGAAGTGAGGCTGTCACTCCCTGTGATAGCTTATTCCTAGTCTCGTATGTATCTGCTCATCATTTACTGCTACACATCCTGCCATGGCTTACTTTAAGAAATTCAGAAAAAACTCAGGCTTCAGTAGATCAGGATTTCCCTTTGGGATTTAAGTGCAATACAAGGGTGATGGCTGGCCTAAGATGATGGAACAAAAGAACAAAGAATAAATAATGGCTCACTTTAGCAGCCCTAAAATGGCATATTGGACCAGATTTTCTATATTTTCTCTCCTAATTATCTCCAGCATTCCACCCAGCATTATTAAAGAGTCCAGTGCATTAGTACTCATGGAGGATAAATATAGATAGAAAAAGAATCTGTAGTGTTTAGATTAAACCATTTTGAGATATGCTTCTCAAAAAGTAAATACCCCACACATTTTCAAAGTCTCATAACTCAGAAACAGCACCTCTTATTAACCTGAAACTTCCCCTTCCTTCCCCCAGATTCTGTCCTCACTTCTGTGGAGGACATGTCGTCAGAGGTGGTTAGGGATGCAACCCCATGCTCTGGGTGTCCCTAAGCCTCTGACTGCCAGAAGCTGGGTCTGGATGACAGAGGATGGATCACTCAATAACTGCCCTGTTCTGTTCATTCTGAAGCCATACGGCAGTGGCCACTGTCAGTAGACAGGATACTGCGCGAGATGGAGCATTGGTTTGACCCCCGTGGCCATTCTTATCTCAGAAGGAGCTCTAGAAATTTCAGACAGAAAGGTGCTTTCTTCAGGAAATTAAAAGGCTTGTGTGTCAAAATGCAGCTTGTAACATCAGGGGGATTCACTACTTTGGCTCCATTCTCTGATACTTTGGCTTTAGTTCTAGCTGTTGAGCCTTTCCGGTCAGGCAAAGCCTCCAAAGCCCAGTAAGAAGGACTCCCCTTGACTTCAATGTCTGTGGAGGGTTCCACCCCTTTCCCTGCTTTCTTGCAGTTCAGGAGGGGATGCTTGCTTACTGTATATACCTCTCCCTCCCATCCTCCAAGGCACTGACTCATTTCCTCCCTTTAAACCTTCCTTTTATAGACTCTCACTATTAAGTATTTCACAATGTGCTGGGCTGCATGTTCCGTGCCTTACCCACACTCCTACCTGACAATACATTGACTTGCTTTTGTGCCATGGAAATCCCATCTGTCTGTTTTTTAAAATACTTTCAGATTTGCAGGTGCACTTCAAACATGGACTGTGCTCCTATGCAAATGGCTAATGTGCTCTTGAGACTGCTGCTTATTAGGCTAATCACTGATGCCCGGTACTCCTCCATTAGTATGCTGTATCGTCCTGTCCTCTTATTACATTTTACATCCTGATACTAAAATTCATTGCGGTGCGGTGACCACACAGAATCCTGTTCACGTCAAAGGTCTCTACATGAGGTCAGCACATACCCACATACAATGAACTGCAGGATCAGAACCTTTGACTGTAAGTTCTTTGGGCAGGAGCTGTCTTTTCATTACATGTATATATGGTACCTAGCACAATGGGACCCTGATCTTTGACTGGTACTACTCTAGTATAGTATAATGACTTTGTGTGCTTGAATATAGGAGTCTGTTTTGTTCTGACTCCAGGGATACTGGTTCATCCGTTTTCTTGGTGTGTAAAAGGTCGCAGTGAAGAATCTTTTAAACGTGTACGCAAATGGCTGTAAAAGCTTACAAAGACTGAAGAGCCAGTGGCTAGTTTGATGCTAAAGGAGAGTGATAAAACCTGCACTGATAGAGTCATAGCATCTCCCAAATCAAAAGTTACAAAGTGATCAACATCTAAATGGAAAGTAACTGAAAGTTCAATTTCAAAAACTGCTATGATATTGGAGCTATGTTATCCCATTTCCTTTTAGTCTAGTGAGTAGAGCACTGGGCTGGAACTCAGAAGACTGGATTTTTATTCCCTGCTCTGCCACTGACCTGCTGGGTGACATTGAGAAATCACTTAATTGATCCCTGCCTCAGTTTTCACCAGCTGTAAAATGGAGCTAATGTAACTAACCTTTTAAAAGCACTCTAAGATCTACTAGTGAAAAGAGCTATGTATTATTCTTTTTTAGAAATACACCCCATTCTTTACAGTAAAGAAAAGCCTGGCCTGAATTGCCAGAGATCAATGCCAGAACCGAGTGTACTTTGAAACAGTTCTTGGCTTCCATAATTGCTGCAGGTTGTAGTTCTGTCACTTTAAGTATCATTTGCACAACCACTGCTAAGACCTACTCGGCCACAATCTGGTTTCAGTTACACTGGTGTAAATTCAGAGTAACTCCATTGACTTCAGTGGAGTCAGTCTGGATTTACAGTGGTGCAACTGAAGTCAGACTTTCGCCCAGACTTTGAGCATTTCAGAGCATTTCCTTGAGCATTTCAGACTTTGGCCCAGACTTTGAGCATTTCAGTGTGTTGCTTTGGCCACCAGAGAGCTCTCACTAGTCATAATGCAACAGAAATTTTGGTGAACATGAAAACAATTAGTAAAAAGATTACATCTAAGGAGACTGAAGTTCCCAGTGCATTTCTGAGTTCACAGTAGGATCTAGATTACCTGTGCTCAATGTATTGTGAAAATCTAACATCATGATAGGCTGTTTTGCGCATCTTCAGTGCAGAATTAGTCTCATGAATGGCAGTGTATTTTGGGTGACTCTAAGTAATGATAATACAGTGATTCATTTGATACAGAACATAATCAGGTAAATATGGTAACATCGGACCCCAATTTGTTTTGCTCTCTGTTGAAATGCTCTATCAGACTGTATGGTGTGGCTGGCTGACTGGTGAGTCATTTATATTTTTCCATTTTGATTTTATAGCCCGTATTTTAGGCGCCGGTTCAGTAAAGCAGTTAAGCACATGCTTAACTTTAAGGATGTGAGTAGTCCCATTGACATCAACGGTGCTCTTGGCCACTTCTGCTACCTGAGCGTCCAGGAGCAGTGCAGGATCTAGTAGAACCGATAATGGGCATTGAAATTAATGGCTGCACTCCCTCAATCAGGGTGCCTGGGTACTTTTTGCTTTTTCAGTTGCTACCTGGAACCTGCTACCTCCTAGCTCTTTCTTACCCAGACTGAGCCTCACCCATCTTGTCCTTATCCAGCCCTCAATCTCACATCAATAGCTCTCCTTCTCAACAAAGCCACAAATAGCGGCTCAGGAGTGGGGGCGGGGGAAGAGAATCTGAGAAGTGACAGTTACAGCTCCCTGCTTCTCTGCTCCAGACTGGGTTAGAGCAGCCTGGGGGTTGCTCTAACTTGTGACAGCTGGCAATGGTCTCCCTAGCCTAGGGGGCTAAATGGAATAGACAGAGCACAGCATATGGCAACTACTTCCCTGATATCCCCACCTTCTCCTGCACAAGGGACTATAAGAAGGGAGACATAGGAGCCAGCTGCACCGGGTCTACATCCACTGGGGATTTCCCCATGTTGGAGGAATCCCAAGCAGCGGACTTGAAGATGGCCTTTCCTGCCTTTGCACTGTGTCAAGAGAATCTGCCCCAAAAGTATTAATTGTGGCTTCTGTGAGTGGCACTGGCCCCCTCAATACTATTCTGTCTCCACAGCTCCAGGCAGCTCAGCAAAGTTACCTGCCTTCATAGGGTGGGGTGCTTCCTATAGGGTGGGGGAAAGGAGCAAGTTCTTCACACTGTGCATACCCCCACAGCAGACTTTGAAGAAGTTCTGTGCTGCAATTGGTCTGACTGAACCAGAGACTTTTCTGCCACTGGCCATCTCCCTCTTGGGTTCACCCGCTGCAGATCATCGTGCAACATCATGATGATCAACTACGGGGATCTGTGAGAGCAAAACTGGTAGAGAGGTCACTCTATTGCTAGTGGAGGATACAAATCCATTATAAACTGCCCCCAGGCCATCGCCAGAGTGATTGTCAGGCAGCCATGAGATGCTGAGCCGATCCACCACCGTTTAGCTTGTAACTCAGCTAAAGAGTCTAGGATGTAGAGAGGTGTGCAACCTTCACCCCAGCCCTGGCTCAGGACTCACACACACGATGGACGCACCAAGTCCAATCTAGCTTTGGACTAGGAGACCTCCTGCATTGCACGCAAAGAGCACGGCTCTATCACCTCTCCAATCCACCTCTGTCAGGGCCTCCTGCTGAATGACATACCCTGGGTGGGAACGACCGTCCAACCGTGTCATTGAACCATGGTTACGTGCGCCACTTCCAGGGCCTCATCCTTCATCAAGTCACAGACAGCACAGACTCTACTAGCTAGAAGCCTAGCACCGACCAGCACTAGTCCAGGCTAAAGATGGGAGCGTAGAACAATCAGCATCATCGTCCCTAATCATCTATAGCGCTTTTCATCACTAGATCTCAGCGTTTACCCTTACAACACCCCGCAGGCCCAGAGAGGGACAAGGGACAATCAGTTTGCAAGAAGCACTGGTTGAATCTCTGGGGTATGGGGCTTATTTCAGAACTTCCAGTCAAAGCAGGATCGCCCAGACTTGACAGAAGTCTCTGCTTGCATTCCTTCCATGCAGCGTACTGCCAGCAGCCTCCAAAACAAACCAGCTAACAGACTCGCTCTCCTGTCTGCCCAGAGCTCCTCGCCCTCTCTTCTGCATAGCATACCCCCATCTCCCCCATGCCAAGAGCTACACAAGGGCGATGTCTCACAGCAGTGCTCTATTTCACCTTGTGGTATATACTGAGCCTGATTCTCTCTTACACATAGGCCCCTGGACACCACTCTGGCAGCATAAATGGGCTTGAAATTTGCATAAATTACGTGTGTCCATTCTAAGGCACCTTTACGTTGCCAGGGCAGTGTGAAAGGGCCTTGGTGTAAACAAAAATCAGTCCTTTTATGTTTGGTTTCTTTAATAAAAATACAAGGAGATGGTGAAGCATTTCCCTGCTTTTGGATTTCTCCATAAGCTTGTCACCTAGCAAAGTATTCATCAGGGAGGCTAGAGTGAATCTCGCAGGCCCTGCCAAAACACAATGGGGTAAATTGCAGGTTTGCCCAGAACGAGGGCAGCACACAGACCAGGGGCCAGCCAGAGTCACTATGTGCCAACCGTATACCTGGCACAGATGACATCCCTGGTGTGCCAGAGCAGCTGCTGGTGTGGTGGGGGGCCAGAGTTAATATTCACCCCACTCCTTGCTGATGACCAGTATATGCTCATACGTATGTATCATTCACACCACACAATATCAATATATGCCCTAAATTGACCCAGGCCTTTTTATAATCCTGTTCACTTACGCTAAGTATCCCATAGCACCTGGCATTTGCTGAAGTCAGTTTTGGCTTAAGCAGACAGGAAAACTGTCAGGAGCAGAACATATGGGCGTTTTACCATAGCAACAGGATGGGAGTTACTGTCACAGACCAGAACTGGAATGTCTCAAAGGAAAAAGGGAAGACATATGACTGTTCTACCCTGGTACAAAACCTAGGAGGTGCCTTCATGCCCCCTTGGTACATGGAATGCAAAGAGATAAGGGGTACACCCTGGTGCCAGAAAAACAGGGTAGAAAGCTGATTGGTTAAATCTCGTTTCAGATGATGCAAACAGTACCTATTACTTGTAAACAGGTTTGGTGTAGGAAGATGGCTGAGGGAGGAGAGTAACGTTGGGAGCACATCTTCTGCGTAAGGTGAATTTAACAACCCTGTGTAAGACAGCTTCCCAGTAACTGTTATCGTATTGGCTCTGTCTTCATGGACTGTACTGTCATTGACTTTTAGCAATAAACCAGCTGATATTGGTTATTTGGACTCTTGAGTATATTTCATAGCAAACCAAGGGCAACCAATTGACCCTACAATTTATCAGCATTACCTACCATTGCCCAAACTTTACCCCCATGTGCTGCAGGTGGCCTGGGGGGTGGGAGGAGGTGGTGCTACAATTCAGGTAGCAAGCTCAGCAGAGTTAGAGCCATCTTGCGCCTGCTTAATCCCCTGCACAGGCAACCGTACTGATGTGCATGTACCCCAGTGCGCCCCCTTGTGTCAAGGGACAATGCTGCAGGGTTTTTGTCTCCATGGCCCCGGTAAGCCATCTGTTTTTATGCATCATTCAGCCCTCTGGCTGAGAAGCGGTTACTTCAAACCCCTCCAGAGTAACAAAATGTCCAGGTGTAGTTCAAAGTCTCAAATTATCCTCCAGGCCCTTGCTCACAGCCATTCCTGGGGTTCCACTGCCTTTCCCTGGCTTTGGTGTCGAGTGTTGTCCTGCCCAGCCTATAGCTTCATGATACCTCTAGCACCAGTCCCTGGTAATCAGCTCTTCCTAGGAGCCAGCCTTCCTGTGTGCTCCATGTGGCTTCTCTCCCCTGAGTCCTCTCGGGTTATTTATAAGGCCCAGGTGTCTGTGGAGTTATCACCTGATAACCTGTCTGAGAAGTAACCACCCAATCACCGCCCAGGCGAAGCGAATGGGATCAAGTGGGCCGTTAGCCTTTTATAGCCCATAAAGGGATTTCACCCTATCACAGCAGGGCATAATCTGGCACAAAGAAAATAAAGATCATCTCGTCAGGGAAACAGCCAGATTTCCCCTCACCTTCAGTCCCTGGGGCACGATTCATTAGGGCCGGTCACAAATTTTCTGTCAAAACTGTTTTTCTGATGGAAAATTGGCTTTTCAACTACATTACGTTTTCCAGGAAAAGCATCTGCAGAAAATTTCAGTTTTAAAACCAGAACGCCGCAAAACCAAACTATTTTGATCTGGAAATGGCATCTCCTGGGAGCCTTGTGGGTAGAGTTCAGCTGTCTCAGGTGCCCATTCACCAGGAGGGGAGGTGAAGTCCGACCAGGGAGCCCGGCCTATAGAGGCACGAGAACTGCAGAAAAAACATGCGCTTTATTGCACCAAATTTGGTGATTATTATATGGTATCTGGATCTGTCTCTACTCTGGCGTGTCCATGTCATAAATCCCACTTATGGGCTGCTGGGACGTATCTTCACTGCAGACTTAACCTGGGCCTGGGCGCTCAGAGATGGGCTTGGCCTGGGTGCAAGCAGAAATCGTAAAGGTGTTCATGAAACGACAGCCCTACAAAAAATAATAGCAAACGCTTCTTTGTGTCCTTGGGGCATAATTGTGCTCGCCTGGTGTTGTGGATCTTGATGAATAAGGAGCGAGATTCTTTTCAAAGCGGGTACTATGAGAGAGAACTCCTAAAAGGAGCCGCATCAAGAGTCAGAGTTACTCATTTCTCAGGGACACAGTGGGCAAAGAGAGAGACGAATGGCTACCAGAACTTGTCGGGCAGAGGTTTTCCTGGTATGTCTAGGTTTCCCAGGTGTTCAACTCCAGTTCAGAACTAGTCAGAATAGCTGCTTGTCCTTTGCAATTAAAAGGGTTGATATAATTGAGGTCCGGCAGCTGCAACAAGACAGGCCCCACCACTATCTGAAGCGCCTTGTAGCAGCATGTAGGCTTGCACAGCAGGTGGCAGTATTGCCTAGCGGAAAGGGCGCATAACTGGGAGTCCGAAGACGTTGGCTGGAGTCCCAGTCCTGCCACAAATTTGCTGTGAGAACTTGGGCAGAGCAAATTGCTTCCCTTTTCTCATGCCTCTATTTCCACTCCCCCCCTTTGGCCGTTGTAAGTTTGGCTGGCACAGGGAGCATCTCTCATGATGTGTATGTATTGGGCGTAGCACAGCGGGGCTCTGAGCTCAGCCAGGCCCGCAAGGTCCTAATGGCACACGGCTCGGAGCAGGTCAGGGCAGCGGTGCACACACATGCTGACCAGAACCCTGTCACTCTAACAGCCAGTGGCAGCACATGAGAAAACGGCAGTAAAGACACGGCTCTGGGGCAGCTAGTTGACACCCAAAGAGTCAACTTCCCGAACTACTGCCTGTCAGATAGGCTGCAAGCCCTTTAATTCTCGGCTCCTGGATGGCCAGAAGGCTACGCCCCGGGGTCCACTCGCAGCAGGTGCGCCTCCTTGTGGCTGGGTCTGGGAATGACCTCACGCCCCATCTGGCACCCCTTCCAGCAATTGTTCATGCTGTGCCCCGCACCGCGGCTGAGGTGTTCTCTTTTCATGACTCCAGGTGCTCCCTCTGCATGACTCAGCCCTCTGTCTAGGTCACTCTGCAGCCCTCCCCCACGCTATGGTAACACAGTCCCAACAGACAAGCTGTCTGGATGGTGTCTCAGGCAGTTGTCCAAGTCTCCATGTCTTGGGCCTCTTTCCCAGGGGCTGGCAGGGGAACCCGGGCCCACCTACAATTCCAGGTTCCAGCTCAGGAACCCTATGACTAGCGACCTAGCTCTGATCAGTCTCAGACCCTGGTGCCATTTCCCTAGGCTCCTTCCTACTCTGCCTCTCTATCACTGCCTATCCTTAGGTTTACCCTTGGAGCGTCCTCTGTTCCCTGCAGCTACTTCACCTCTCTTGGCCTCTTGCTGGAGGCTAGGACAGGATCCCTGGGCTTACAGTCCCCGTGGACTGCCTCCTTGACCCTACCCAACTCCCTTTCCCTCTAAAGAGGGACTGCAGACCCCTTCCCTGCCCTTACAGTCCCCGTGGACTGACTCCTTGACCCTACCCAACTCCCTTTCCCTCTAAAGAGGGACTGCAGACCCCTTCCCTGCCCTCGCTTCCTGGTTTATAATCCTATTCCAGCCCCTCAGCCCCCAGCTGGGCTTTAGCTACTCCCCCACCCCCAAGAGCAGCATCTTATCTTAATTGATCCCCTCCTGGCCCACATTAATCCTCTCAGGGCTTGTGTTTTATTTCACAGCCTGCGCACAGAGAAGGTTCATAAATATTCTTACTGGAAGGCTACAAGGTAACACGGCTTTATTTCTTAGAATTCAGAACGATAATACTCAAGAACCCCAAAGCAGAGAGACAAAGCAGGCTGCTCCCTAAAACCAGAGTGGCACAGATCAACCCTAGCTTGCTGTCTGTGGACTGACTGCTGCTATGCCCAGATCTCACGCTTCCCTACGGAGACCCCTAGCCTGCAAGCAGGACCAGGAAAACCTCGAACATTTAAAGTGACAGCTTACATTTTTAACACAACTCTCAACACACCGCAGGCACTAGCCCATCCTTCCTGCCTGTTCACGTCAGCAGTGTCCAGCCATTCTGCGGAGAAGGCTCAATCCCATTTTCAATGAGGGTCCATGGACTGAGGTGTAAGTTTAGGATCCCCTGTCCAATCCCCAGTGGAATTCCCATGAGGACTGCACAGGTACCAGAGGGGGAATTCAGCTTTTCTGGAGTAGCAAAGGCTGGGATTTGTCAAGCACCCAAAGGGAGTTAGATGCCAAGATCTCACTGACTGACTCTCAGTGAATGCTGGCCACTAAATGCCTTAGGTTCCTTTGAACTCCATCCTAAATGTTTATGATCAATATACGTTCAGGACCATTGCTGTCCCATATGGCATCATCCTGCCCTTCATGTCTCTTCCTTCCCATCCTTCCCTCTGTTTTTCTCCCTCTCCCCTACCTGTGTTTGTCTCCTCTGCTCTTGCCTCTGCATTTCCTCAGGCCTCACCTTACCAAAGGGCTTCACTCCTGTCCCACCGTGAAAATCATGAATGCTGACATTTCAAAGTGCCATCATTAGGTTTCATAGTTAACATCCCTCTGAGATGAGAAGAGGTGAGGGTGTTCACAGCTTACACAGTCTTTGTTTCAGGTTGTCTGCAGACTCAGGAAAACAGCAGTGAGTTGGTGACAATTGGTTCACACCAGGAAGGTGTTCTTTGCAGTCGTGAGGGCTAGAAACATTCCCTTCTGTTCCCAGCTCTGCCTCTGACATGGGGCAAGTCACTGCACGTCTCTGTGCCTCTGTTTCTCCATCTGTAAAATGGGGATAATGATACTGACCTTTATAAAGTGCTTTGGGACCTACTGATGAACAGCATGATATGAGAGCTAGGTATTATCTTAGGTTATTTTTAGTGGTATCTATCCATCTATATACTTTTATATTGTACCAATCACTGCAGCCTCTGAGTGCCTTTAGTTTTAGTCACCTCAGACAGCTTTACAACCTTTTAGCTTTACAGGAGCAGTCATTTCACAGGCATTTGGCCTATAGCAGATGAGCATTTGAGGGATTTCACCATGTGTTCCGAATGTCAGACTCACACACAGTCTAGGCTGAGCAAGCTCATTGGAGTCTGCTGGTGCAGCAGAAGATTGAGAACTGAAATCAGCCCAGTTTCTAAGTGAGAGAACACAGACGTCACACATTTCAAGACTGGGATTTTTAAAGAAGTCGAAGGGACACTCACATTCCTGGGTGTCGGGTGTCTAGATTTACAGTGTGGAATCCACCTGGGTCAGGAACAAAACTGGGCATCTGGGCTCCTGCGGAGGGTCCTGGCACATGCTGTGAAGTGACGACATGACCGGTTCTGTTGTAGCTGGACATTTCATTGACGTACAGTTGTAACCCTGGCCGGCTCTGCACAGGAAAGCTGGCATGCAGGGTTCAGATTTAAGCTGGTGGTATTATTTGAACACCATCTTTCAGGAGTTGGGCAGAACAGAAGCGGCTAGGATGGGCCGCCGCTGGGGATAGGGCAGGCATAACCAGGTGCAGGGCAGTCAGAATGTTGCTTACAAAGAAACCCCCGGATAAGCCTAACTAAAAGCCAGACACTGGCCGTGGCCCCAGTCCAAGGCCCATGGAAGTCAATGAAAGGATTCCCAGTGAATAAGAGCTCTAATTTCGCAGAAGCATGGTACCCTTGGCCAAAGCTGCAGAGAATTAGAGAGACATGTGTGGGGTCTGTTGTGTTGTCTATTATGCACAGATATTTTTGACCCTGGCTATTCTTTTTTTTTAAAAGAGTCCAGAATGGACCGTTGGATGACTCAGTAATGGTCTGAAATTTCCTGCCCCTCCAGTCATCAACACTATGTCTCCAAAAGGAGAACTCTAGCCACGGACCATGATTGCTGGGTTCGGGAATGGAATTCTGCCCCCTAGAGACTTGGGGAGATGGTTTGGGTCAGAAATGTGATGGTTGGAGATGCCAACTGAGGGCGTGGGGCGCAGTTGCTTTGTCTTCAGTGGATTTGCATTCACCTCACGTCTGAGTCTGGCTCCGCTGGTCACTGAGTCACTCACTGCGTCGGAACCATTTTGTCCTGTGGTGAAGCCGCCGACCCAGGCAGTGGGAGCGCTTTGAATCAGTCCCCAAGGAACTGAGCGGGGCAAAGGAACTTTCCGGTGCTTTGCTAATCCACTGGGATGGACTAAGGGCTGCAGTGCAGTGACTGGCCTGTGCATCACGACAAAACGACAAGACAGACAGAGACCCGCTTTTTAAAGGGTGACTTTTGGGGTGTGGGGGGGTGAAAAGTACCTGAGTTGTGAGGACATTTTTCAAACGCTCCCAAGGGATTTCGGGGCTGAAGTCCCATTTTCAAAAGGGCATTCAGTGAGATATCGGCTCCCGGGCTTCATTTGCGCCAGGGCTGAGCCCTGGCACTTCTAGGCTCGGCAGTTCGTAGTCCCCTGGCACCTCTGGGCTCGGCAGTTCATAGCCCTGGCACCTCTGGGCTTGCCAAGTTAGCTAAGAAGGTAAAAAAATGGCTTGAGCCCCAGCAACTCTTTCATTACAAATTAAGCCCTGGCTGGCTCCTAAATGCTCCCATGCTTTTGAAAATTTTACCCTAACTGCTTAGGGGACAGAAATCCATGAGACTGTCTCCATTGCACTAAGTCCCCACCAGTCTGGCAGTGTTACAGAGCCCTATAGGGTCTGACTACACAGCAATCAGGACAGCACCTAGAGGCAGAGCTTGGAGTGAGCTAGGTCACTAAAACAACAGCGGGGGTGGGGTGGGGACCACAGCAGTATGGGCTATTTGCCCGAGTATGTCCTCCGGGTCACAGGCAAATTCTGTGCTCAGGCAGGTTAGCCCATGCTACCACCCCTCCCCCCACAGCTACCTGCTGTTTCCAGCTGAGAGAGTTTGATCAAAGCCAGCTCCGGGATGCCAAGGGACGTTCTGCAGTCACCCCTCCTGACTGCAGTGTAGATGAGTCCAGAGCGGCAGCCCTGATAGCTCAGGCCCCATGACACTGCTAGAGCGATGTACAGGGCCCTGTGTGTAAATGAGAATCAGGCCCTTTATTACTCGGATTTATTATTTATAATTGTGTAATTGCCCCGCGAGGGACGCCGACTGAGATCAGGGCCTACATTGCGATAGGCACTGTACAGAGTAAAGGACAGTCCCAGCCCTGAAGAGCTCACAGTATAACTAGACACGCCAAGGGGTGTAACAGACACACAGAGTGAACAATGTCATGGGAGGTCCAAGACACATCCCCAGTCTTAGATTTCCCCCCAGAAATGTATCCCCTGGACGGCCCAGCATTCCCCTGGACAATACAAGTTATGTTAAGTGCATTACTTCTTTAAAAGAAAAATACACCATTGTATTATTTCAAATAGTTATTCAGCGACTTCAATTTAAACGCACTGGAATTGATAAAACAGGAAACCAAGTTGAATAACTACAAAGCGATGTCATTACACTGGGGCAAGTTTTCTAATATAGACCAGCACTAGAAACATAGGAAGGGATGGTAATCCTTGCTCCAATGGCCAACAGGGGCTGTGAACAGGTAATTCCCCCAACTCAGGCACTGCATGGGATCACTCTAGGTAACCTCCAGGAGGAGCTGTATGTGGGAGGGGCTGGAGGGTGAAGCCAGGGAGGTGAGACCATAGTTCATATTGTTTCATATCACTTCTGTTTCCAGTCTGGGTTGCTCTGCATGCCATGGGCAGCAGTGGAAATGCAGTTGTGACTTCCACAGTGGTCCCAAACAGTCCCTGTAAAGCCCTGGATTTGGAGGGCACAAAGTTGTCTTAACACCTCTTTTGCCCCATCTTCTCTGGTCCGCCTCTTCTTTGCTCTGGAGACACAGCACATTAACAGGCCCATCACGGGAAAGGTGAGATTCCCCTGACTTCATCACGTGACTCGAGAAGCTGGGCCCTAAAGTGCTGATGCGTTAATCCAGGCTCGGTGAAGGGACATCAGGTATCAGGCTAGAACAGCTCACGGGCCTATCTTTGACAGTCCTGGATAACTTGACATGGGAGCTGCTCGGAAGGCTAAGCCCGGCAGGAGTGGTCTTGAAATGCTTTACTCTTGTCTAAGCGAAAGCCTTTGAAAAAAAAGCAACGGTTCTTGCCGCATTCCTGACAGTATTAAAATGGACATTGTTAATTACATATAATGCAGATTAGTGAATGGTATTAGCTCAGGTGAAAGGGATTAAGGAATGGGCCATTAATGCTAATCAGTCAGAAAGAGCTCGGAATTTTCCTTTGTCTTTATTAACTAACAATGACCCCCTGGAAGGATTTTTTCACCTATAAATGAAGGGAAATATGCTAAGCTGAGAAAGAAAGAATAACAGAATGGACTGAAAGGGCATAAGCCACATTCAGAATCTCTACCTCTGATCTGGATTTTCTGAGGGCCTGATTCAAAGCCCACAGAAGATAATTTCCCCAGTTGCACCCTCCTCGTGCTGACAGCCAACCTCAGTTGTGCCTCTTTTGGGGTGATCAACTGATAATTTATTGATTCAAAACTTTTAAAAATGTATCTATGAAGGAACAGCCTTTACCTTTACTTCCTGTTGTAATGTTCATCTTTTCTTCCCAAAGGTGACTTCAAAACCACTTGACACAAATGGATCCTGGCAGAGATGCTTTAGGGTGCGGGGACCGATCCTGAACGATTTCATATTATGTCAAGCACATGAGATCCACTTCTCCAGTTTAGTAATTGGCTGCCTAAATTCTTCCCTAGTATAGCAGGTAAAATCCAAGAGTTGTGCTCTCCTCTTAATGTCGTAGTTCAACATCCTTTGATGCTGGTAACAGCAGATGCTCTATCAAATTGTGACCTGAATTTTCCAAAGTGATCAGTGATTTTGTATAGAACTGGTTGGACACTTTCTGATGAAATGTAGAGACCTCCTTTGTAAAGTGCTGACGAAAGATGCAGGGTATTATTACGCACTAATAATAAAAAATGACTTTCTCTTCTTTGCAGCTGGATGAGTACAAGTTTGATGAATATGGTGTTACGGTTAGACTGATTTTCTAGTAGACAAAACTGACTATGGTCAATTTTTTTCTTGAATTTTAGCAGGGAACAGCTGCGTCTGTGATGGAATGTTAACACAAAACAGCATATGTGGGTGCAATTTCTGCCCCCTATTTTTCCTTTAGGATGGTACAAGAAGACCAAAAAGAAGTGGAAAGAAAATATTAAGAGTTAAGGCAGCTGATTTACTTCCGCATCCAGCTGTGAAACTTCTCTTTATTTCTTCTCTAAGCAACCCATTTTAGAAAAGAGGAAGGGCAGAAATCATAGTATCTGTGTATCAAAATGAGACTTATGTAAAAAGAAACACGACTTTGTGTTAAAAGCTTTGATCCTGCAAGTATAGAGGTCTATGTACAACTTTATCCATGTAAATGGCCGCATTGCCTCCAGCGGGCCTCCTTGTTTGTTTGGTGTTTACTTTGTGTATGTTCTGTTTATAAGGGAAAGAAGGAACACTATCTAGCACTAATAAATATCCATCAGGGTTTTGCATTAGTGTTGTGCTGGAGTATTGTCAGAATTACTCAGCATTGTCCCAGTGCTCATAGATTCCAGCTCCCTCTCCAAGGACTAATCAATGCCTCTGTGCAAAACCTTGCAAAACAAAAACCGACTACAACACGGCATGTTTTTCCAAGACTGAACATTGGCTCACACAACATGGAAATAAAACCTTGGGAAACTACACGTAACAGCACCATGTCGGGACACTGCTATCACAATATGCTACTCCTCCACTTACACATAACCTGCAAGTACAGACATTATGTAATAGACATTTAAAACAAAGCTCTCTTGTAAAAATGGGAAATGTAGCCTGATTTATTACTGAATGTTTGCATGAGGCTTAATGCTCATAAAATCAGCAGCCTAACAGACCCACCTTGGGTATGGCATGTGGCGGGTAACTGCATGTTTTCTAGCAAAGTTGGGCTTAAGCCTCTTAATCTTAATTATTCCACTGGAGGGCATTTTCTGAACATGGAGCTGCTACTGTGCCATATCTGAACTGTGGGTTTGTGAAGTGGCCAGAACTCCAGGCGGGGGTTAGGTTGAAGCCGTCAAATTAATTTCACTGTGGGCTTTCAACTAATGTCTAAAGAGCTGACAGAGTTAGGGCTCAATCCTATACTAATTAAAGTCAATGGTAATGCTCCCCTTGATTTCAGTAGTGCAGGACCTATATCTATGCTTGGAGCTGCGAGTGAGTGAGAGATCCCCAGCCTGAGTAGACATACTGGTGCTAGCTCTTATTGAGCGAGTGTGCCAAAAATAATAGTGTAGTATGGGCAGCAGAGAGCAGTGGCATGGGCAGGCTTGCCTGGACCTCATGGGTATGTATTGGGGTGGCTCCCCAAACTCTTTAAAGATAAACTCTTAAAGATAAAATCTCCCAACTCTTTAAAGATAAACAGTACCCAGTCATGACCATTAGCATGGTTAGTTTCCTACTAGCCTAACAGAAGAGACTTTACTGGTCAAATCATTCATTGCAAAGGAACTATCTGGTGAACTGAGCCCTTTCTCTGTTTAACTGATCCTAATTTCGGCGAATAGGGTTGTTTTTCCCAAAGAGACGCCTGCCAGTTTGTGCAAACAAACATCAGCCTATGGGGGAGTCTGTGAGCTGCCCGCTTCTGCTTCCTACCTGTGCTCTGTGCCCAGGTGCCTAGATCACACCAGGTTGTTTCTGCCCCACTGACTGGGGGAGTGAAGCTTTTCCAACCGGCGAAAAACAGTAAATTAAGGATGAATGTCACAGACTCTTGCTCAGACCTTGTTCTCATGAAAGCTAGAAGATCCCTTTGAAGGTCAGCCATGCCCCAAACACTTGAACATACCAAAATCCAGTTCCCCCAAGGGATGTTCAGTTATCAATAAAAGCAGAGCACCTGACATCGGTTGTAGCAGCAAAATGCAGAGGCTTTCTATACATTTATTTATATTCATGAAGCTGCCATGTAACCTTGATCATTGATATTTACTTATCTGATAGGACTACGGTCCATTCAGAGAGCACCTTTCATAGACTCAGAAATGCAGAGCTGGAAGGGACCTTGAGAAGTCATCAAGTCCTGATAGCAGGACCAAGTGAACCTAGATCGTCCCTTGCAGGTGTTTGTACCACCTGTTCTTAAAACCCTCCAGTGATGGGGATTCCACAACCTCCCTTGGAAGCCTGTTCCAGAGCTTAACTACCCGTGAGTTAGAAAGGTTTTCCTAATATTTAACCTAAATCTCCCTTGCTGTAGACTAAGCCCATAATGTCTTGTCCTACCTTCAGTAGAGAACACTTGATCACTCTCCTCGTTATAGCAGCCATATTTGAAGACTTACTATGTTCCCGCCCCTCAATATTCTTTCTCATGAGCACACACGCCCAGTTTTTTGAATCTTTCATTATAAAGGATCCCTGAATGCTGTGTAATCTAGCAGATGAATTTCCCCCTCTGCTTGCGTGCACCTCCATTATTGTTGGCTGGTTTGAATCCGGCCAGTTTGGCTCTGTCGCCGAAGGGCTGTGAGTCCCTGAGAATTTGTGCTTTGCCAACGGAGATCTTGAAACCATGTCAAGTTCTCAATCCCCGCCTGCACAGCATGGAAAAGGTCCTAAGTCTTTTCTAATGAGAACCAGCTGGGTGTCCGAGCCAGTCCCATGAGAACACGTTGTGCCCTGCTCTGGAATGTTTCAGAACGGAGAGGGTTTCACTTCCCGAGAGGTAAGCAGAGCCGGCAGCATGGAAATGCTGAGCTAGCAGAATGTGTGGCCACAGCGTGTATGGTGTAAATAAAACAAGTTATACTAAGGCTGTGCCCAGACTGATTTCCGTCCATGGCCCTGACAGCTGCTACCACAAGGCCGAAGGGAGACAACTGGGACCCCCTTAGAGAAATGCTTATTGCAGCAGACCACATCACTGCCATGGAGGCTCTGTGGCTCACAGCAATGGCCTCAGACTGGAAAGGAGTGATTGATTGATACCCTCCCCTCGTTACTGGTAATTCTTTTTTGAATGGACAGTGCTGTGTGTTGAGTGAATCACATGCTTCATGCCCCTGCAAAGGCAGAGAACTCGTATTAGGGCAACTCCCCTCCCCCAAGGTCATCAAGCGAGCACCAGCAGCGTTACAGGCATTGTGGGGAGGATGGGAACCATTTGGGCTCATGTGGAGGGGAAAGGAGCCCTGGCTGGGAAGCCAGCAGCTTCTGGGAAGTCCACACAGACCCATCGACTGCCTGAGGGGCCTTTCTCTCTGGGAGGGTCACTGAGCTTCCTGCCCAACGGCTGGACTGGAAGCGATTGACAGTAGCCCCAATCTCTGGGCAAAAGCCCCCAGTTACTGCTGGTGCAGGCAGTGGAAACCCAAGGCAGAGAGCGGAGCATGCTGTAGTCAGACATTGCTCACCAGCTCCACCCCAGCTTTGACCCCACACACATGCAAAGCTTGCCCTGCATAGGTCTCTCAAGGAGACTTTTCTGCAGCGCCCGTGGGAGAGCAAGCAACGTAGGCCCTGCTTCCCTCTGGCTTGGAGGCGCCTCTTCTCCATTGAGCTTGCTACTCTCTACAGGGCACAGCAGATAAGAAGGCCTGGCCCAAAGCCAGCTCAGAGAATCGCTCTGATCTTTAGACACTGACCCTTTTGTTTGCTTTTTAATCAAATTTCTATGGAAACATCTGACTCTTTGGATCAGACTTTGGAACCCACGTCTGCAAGAGATAAGAACGGACCAGGGACCTAGCCACTGCTAGCAGTAGGGCCCCGATGCAGCAAAGCACTTAAGCACGTGCTTAATTTTAAGCACATTAAGAGTTCCACTGAAGTCATTGGGACTACTCCTAGGGTTAAAGTTAAGCACGTGCTTGAGCGATTTGCTGGACCAGGGACTGAATGCAAAACTTATTTCCTTGATTAAGCTTAGTCCCAGTCATTTCTTTGGAGACCCAGAGACAAGAGCAAACTGATAAGCAAAAAAAATTAAAAGCAAGGCAAGTGATTTCTCTTGCAGACAGAGAGAGAGAAAAAAAAGAACAGGAGCAATGTATTGCTGTTTTTAAATGTATGGCAATACAGTGTTGAGGATCGTCTAAGACCCAGATTACATGCAACCTACAATAACATTTCTGAGCGCACGGTCACTCTACCCCACTACCAGTATTTCTTATCATAGAAATCACCTCACTCAGACAAAAATTACCTCATCATTTTTATTTGCTAATAGCTATAACGCACCATCAGTTTTCAAGCAGAATTCCCCATTGGAATCATTGCTTAAAACCTCCCCAGATTTTAATATGACCTACATGGTTATTTAGAATGACTCAATTTTTACGGTATGCGGTGTTGTTGTTGCCGCGGTAGTCCCAGGATATTCGCGAGACAAGGTGGGTGAGAATCATTTCTGCTGAGCAGAGACACAAGCTCTGGAGTTTACACAGAGCTCTGGAAGTTACTGAATAGTTTTTATTTACTAAGAAGTGAAATAACGACTCGTTCCCTCGTGCTTATTTAGAATGACTTAACATCACAAATTATTAATGCAAATGTTTACACAACGATACATTAGCTACCTCCACGGTATTCCCATCATTTATATGAGTGACGGGGATTCAAACTGGGCAGAACTTTTCTGGATCAGGCGTGAGGGGAGAATAGAGACAGGAACTATGTAGGACTGGGAAATCTTAGTAATTTAGTTACTAAGTTAAAACAAAGCTAAGTCTGTTGCTTGGTTCTTAATTACATGCACCTTCTTGTTAACTGTTGGGAATGGGCCACATCCATCCTAATTGAATTGGCCTCGTTAGCACTGACACTCTACCACCCCTTGGTAATGCAACTCCCATCTTTCCTTGCTGTATATTTATATCTGCTTACTATATTTCCACTCCATGCATCTGACGAAGTAGGTTCAAGCTCATGAAAGCTTATGCCCAGATAAATGTCTCTAAGTCTCTAAGGTGTCACAAGGACTTCTCATTGTTTTTGCTCATACAGACTAACACAGCTACTACTCTGAAACCTAGACATGGTTGCCAAGTTAGGGATCCGAAACGGCTGGTGAATTATGGGTCCTAGTGTAGACAAGTCCTGGAGTCACAGAGGCGCAAAGCACGTACAGAGCATGTGCAGGGGAAGTGGACAGAGCCATGCTAAAGGGCTACCATCAGGAGGCCAAAATTCAGGTTAAAAAAAAAAAAGGTCAAACCCAAATACCAGCTTTTTCAAAACCCAGGATTGTGTTGGAGAAAACTGGTAAATATCAAAACTGTAGGGTCTTAAACACAGGGACGAAGCCACTGGGGCCGGTTGTCTCTTCAAACGTGAATCACTTCCACCAGCTGCCTCATGAGCTGCTGACTGATTTCAGATCCGGATCACAGGACTTCAGCCCTTTCCTCGCTGCACTTCTCCAAAACTCAGCACGTTGTTTATTTACGGGGGCAGGGAAAAAAACCAAAAACCCCAAAGGTCAGATCCTCGGCTGGTGTAAATTTACAATAGCTGCTGATTTACAATAGCTGCAGGCCTGGCTCTTGGTTCCCATTAGCTTCGGTGGAGTGACGCCGAGTCACACCAGTTAAGGATCTGGCCCCATGTCAAACAGCAGCTTGTACTGTCTCCTCTGGGAGATTTTTGCTGCTCTGGAGGTTAAGATGAATTTAAAACAGCTGTTTATTTTTTCGATTGTGCTTGTTCTGTTGTGCCTACCATCATCTCCCGCAGTAATTGCTTTCTGGGAGGGTCATGGAGGGGTCAGATTTGTAGAGAAACAGTTACTTTGGATTAAGAGACAGAGCACGCCTGCCAAGCCGCCTGGTTTAAAGAGCTCTATTGGAACGGCGCTGTTTTTTCATGAAGCTTCTGAAAAGAGCCAGCCAGAATGAAGTTAGCAGCTGGGAGCCGGATGGGGCCAGTAGGGTAGGTCGGTAGGTGAGCTTTGTTTGCATACAGCCAATAGTTGGTGATGGGAGTGCCTCAGAACCAGACACACCTGCATTGTTAATACACTGGACCCCAAAAAGATTAACCTCATTCAATAAGGTCTCACTTAATTCAATGCAGTTTGTCTTAAATCCATGTCCAGATAGCGTCAGGCTGACACACCTACACTGCGATTTTAACTCCTGAGGTAGCTATATCGGTGCACCCGTGCAAACCCTTTAAATTGATAATTGGTGCTGGTGCAGCACCATTCGCACCAGTGTAACGCACCCCTAATGGTGCTACACCGGTATAAACCATGCCTGCCCCGGGGTGGGCACTGGTGAAATGCCAGTGCAGACAAGTCCTGGCTTCACGCAATGTCTCCAGCGCTCCCCCAGGGCGGCGCCATACAGCCGCAAGGTGGCACTGGGTAGTTAGGGCGAGGCCAGGCCCTCTGGAGTTATTTTAGGGGCCACATGTTCACTGTGGCATCCAAAAGAGTTGGGTCAATTGCTTAGGTTCTAAGCCTGAGATTTCACTAGCGTCAAAGGAAGAGAGGCATTCAGATCTGACTGAAATCCAAAGGGAACTGGGCCCAGAACCAGCAATTTGATGCCTAAACACCTAAATCTGGGCTTGGCTGCTTTAAGTTCTTAGAACATCCCAACCCATATCTAGAACATTTATGTCATAGTTTTTCCTCATATTTAAACACATGAAGAGCACCTTGCTCCCCTCCCAGGTATAATCAGCTCCTATTAGTGAACACATTTGGTTACGTAGAACACACCAGGAGGGATTCAGTATATACCTGTGTCCATCTGTTTGTCTCCTCCTATGGGCAACAGTCTTTTGCACTGATTCTAGTCAATTCCTTCCTTCCATTTCTGAGTCATGAACGGAGCTGGGTGGGAAAGGGTTTTCCTGTCCTGCGAATATTTTGAAGGATTAAAAAAAACCACATTCTTGGGTGCGTCAGGACAAAACTGAGACCTTGTGAACTTTTGTTGTGAAAAAACAGAACAAACAGGGAGACCTGGGCCCCCACATCCCCCGCGAGTCCCCAGCCCACCATGCTATTGGCTATTCTGGGAGAGAAGAGGGACCTCTCTTGCCTGAAACACCATACTGGATCTGAGAAATTCTCTCCCCAAAAGTATCATCAAAACTGACCGGTGCCCATGAAAAGTTTTGGTTTTGACAAATTGGCATTTTCTGACTTAAAACTCCCAACTCACTGAGAAATTCCCAACTCATTCAAATCGTCAGTACAAATTCTTGTACATATATATATATACACACATAGAGAGAGAGAGAGAGTGTTCACTTGAATAAATGTCATTGGAGCCTTAGGGCCACATTCACTTGTAGTGAGAAGGAGCGTACTTCATGTAAGTCAATGAAACACCAGCAGAGATCTCAACGCGTTACTTTAAAACCGTCAATGAGACGACTGTGGAGTTCCGTTAATAGGCAACTGTCTTTTTGTTCTGTGTATATAAAGTGCCTAGCACAGCGGGGTCCTGATCTGTGATGAGGACTTGTAGGTGCTACAGTAACACAAATAAATACACAAGAATCATTTCAAGTTGGGCAAGGTTTCAGCTTTTAAATGGGATTCTCTATAGCCCTGTCCCTGGCCTACTCCTTTACACCAGCGCACCAGGAATGTAATGTTACTATATTGACTGGGCAGCATCTTCCCCCAACTTCACTAGCTTTGCATTGAATAAATGACACACAAGCTGCAGGCAACAGGGACCCTGGCTCACTGCTTTTCAAACCCTGTTCAAAAACATGCCCTGAACTCTCTAATCCTCCCTTCTTCATTAAAACCTTCTCATCTCCCTGGTAATACTGCACAGCCCCCAGGTTTGTACTGAAGTCTGGGAACAGGGTTGGAATTCAGCTGCCAGAACAGAGGCTGAGGAGAGATTGTACTCCATGAAAACAGGGCCTATGACTGATCACGACACATTACAAGTATCAGGCACTGACAATGCAAGACAGAGCACCTAACTCCCACAACAAGGATTAAAAAAGCGAGGGCCTGATCCAAAAGCCCCTTGAAGAAAATGGAGCAAGACTCCCATTGATTTATATGGATTCACTCCAAATGACACCCGGTGGTTCTTTCTTTCTGCATACTGCATGTCTTTTGTGGTGCACAAGTATCTAGTGATATAAACAATGGTCACATTTTGCTTCCATCAGAGGAGTTGCACAGCACGTGGCCAGCTTCAGGGATTGTTCCCGCGGTAATTCTCACACTGCACATGACTTCTGCTCAGCAAGCTCCACCCGGCCTTGCCAGCCACTGCCCTCATTTTCTTTACAAGGCTGCAGCCGCCGAGTGTACGTGATTCTCTAAAACCATTTCACAGTTACCGCCTCTTGGCCTGACCACTGCACAGTGCCCTCCTGCCCTCTCTGTTTATTGCCACGCTGCTCCATTAGTCACTTCTCTTCCCCACGTAACATTCCGGGCAGGTAAAGATACCTGGTTACGGTACCAGTCTCGGATTTGGGTGACCTGGGTTCTGTGCCCAAGTCAGCCACAGGCTCTCCGTGTGACCTTGGCTTCATCGCGCTGGGCTTCCGTTTCCCATCTGTGAAGCGGGGCTGGACATGGGCGCTCGGGAGAGAATTCATTCACGTGCAGGAGCGTGTTGGTTAGGGGAGCTGTATAAGGACCTAAAGAGGTTAAAAAAAAAAATCCTTCCCGAATCATTTCCTCCACCGGCAGGGACCCTGCGTGCTAGCAAATCCAAACGGCAGGACGGGGCAGAACCTGGAAATGCCACAACACTCCAGCATGCATGGTGGAGAAAAGTCCTCATCCCCAGGGCACCTGCCAGTGTCCTCTGTGCTGTGCTCTACTGTCCCCACAAGGTGTGGAGTGTCTGACGGAGCTACCGGCTCCTCCTCCTCCTCCTGGGCCTGGGCCTACCCCTCCTTTAGGAGCAGTGAGAGGTGTTAATTGTGCAGTAGGAACATTAGGACTTTGAGGTGTAATGCAAAAAATCCATGCTCATCCCTTCCCCTATGTTGGAGGCTCCAGCCCAATGAGGAGGACTTGCCTTCCACTCAAAGGATGAGACTTAACTGAGGAGAACCGGAGGAGAAACTGAAGGCTGGGTTTTCACAGCTGGTTTCCAGAGTTCCCAATTCCAGCTGAAGCCAGTGGGTGCTATAGATGCTCGTCACAGCTGTCAATCATCTCCCTAAAGCCCTGGCCTGGTTCTCAAACCAGCCCCTGGGTGGTTTCTCCCATGCTGCTACTCACGCTTGGAAGGAGCCCCCCATAAAGTGACCTCCTTGTCCGCCTTCAAATCCCTTCTCAAAACTGTGGTGTCAAGTTTTTTCTAGGCATCAGTTAGGTTGCTGATGGGCCAAGGCCACAGCCTGACCCGCTGACCCGTATTGTCCTACTGTTTCCTTGCGCTCACCTGTTGATCTGTCTGGATCATCTGCTGTCTTTTGTCCTGTGTTGTGTGATTGTGCAGTACCTAGCACAATGGGGTCCCAGGTCACGATCACAACTCACGAGGGGAATATAAATAATAATAAGCAATACTGATGCCATTCCAAGGGTGTAGCTCGGAAACAAGAAGAACATGGAAACAGACATTCCACCAGCAGGTCACTTCCCCCATGGAGCAAGGAGAGGAAAAAGAACGAACAGTGACTCAGAGTCACAATCAGTTCCTCAATCTGTGCTGAGGCCCCCACAGCTCAGGGCAGGTTGTGAAACGTCACCATCTCTGCCTCTGTTCCTGGGATCAAACGGCGTCCAGGCTGCTTTGCACTTTTTGAAGCGGGGAAGGTACGTTATGGATGGAGGAGACAGGAGAGATAAGAGTTCTGAAACTTCAGTGTGTGGGTTGAAATGCTTGCAAAATTTTTAGAGAAATCAAAATATCCTTGGTCTTTCCTTGCAGGGATTACGGGGCCCTTATTATGATGAAAGGTTTGATTTCACTTTATTTTGGCTAAGAGTGAGGCATTTGAATCTTTTTTAGTTGTGCCCTCGTGCTTCCATCTTTGGGGTTTTTTTTTAAATCACTGTCACATACAGCCTCCCCTGAGTGCATTAGACTCTTGTGGACAGTCACTGGGAGGGGGTTCTTCTTTACTTCTAGCATTGCCTAAATACCGTAAGTCTGTACAGTAGGTTTACAAAAGTCACAGACACAAGGTGGGAGAGAGAATATCGTTTATCAGACCAACGTTTGTTGATGAGAGAAACAAGCTTTAGCGCTTACCCAGAGCTCTTCTTCGCGTCTGGGAAACTGACTCAGGGCTTGTCTACACTAATGTTGAAATTGATCCAACTTAGGTCAACTTAGCACGGTGCAGACACTGCTGGATGTCGACGGGAGACACTCTCCCATCCACTTAGCATGTCTCCATCAGACCCGCTAAATGGACACAGCTGCACTGATCGCAGCAGTGCCTAGGTTAACTACTTATGTTAAACAATCCATTCAAATCTTGTATTTAGCAGTAACAGGTCAAATCAGTTTCCCAGACCTGAAGAAGAGCTCTATGGAGCTCGAAAGCTTCTCTGTCTCTCACCAACAGAAGTTGGTCCAATAAAAAATGTTACCTCATCCACCTTGTCTCTCTAATATCCTAGGACCAACACGGCTACAACACCACTCCATACAAAAGTCAGTCAGTTACACAAATAGATTGCTCTTAAAGGTCGTGTTTCTCCACTGCCTTGCATCTGTGTAAAGTGAGTGTGAAATACTATAAACAGCAGAATAGTTGTGTTTTACTCCTCAGTGCTTGGAGGGTTGGGGGAGGGGGTGAAAGAGGTTGGAGGAGCCTTGAGGGACTCCTTCCAGCCCTGTATTTTTATAAATACATAAGAACAGCTCTACTGGGTCAGAACAAAGGTCTCTTTAGCCCAGTATAGTGTCTTCAGACAGTGGCCAGCGCCAGGTGCCCCAGAGGGATTGAACAGAACAGGTAATCATCAAGTGATCCATTCCCTATCTCCCATTCTGAGCTTCTGGCAAACAGAGGCTAGGGACACAACCCCTGTCCATCCTGGCTAATAGCCATTGATGGATCTATCCTCCATGAACTTATCTAGTTCTTTTTTTAACCCTGTTATAGACATGGCCTTGACAATATCCTCTGGCGAGGAGTTCCGCAGGATGACTGCATTGTGTGAAAAATACTTCTTTTTGTTTGTTTTAAACCTGCTTCCTATTAATTTCATTTGATGACCCCTAGTTCTTGCGTTATGAGAGGCAATAAATAACACTTCCTTATTTACTTTCTCCACACAGTCATGATTTTATAGATCTCTAACATATCCCCCCCTTAGTCATTTATTTTCCAAACTGAAAAGTCCCAGTCTTATTAACCTCCTCATATGGAAACTGTTCCATATCCCTAATAATTTTTATTGCCCTCTTCTGAAATTTTTCTAACTCCATTGTATCTTTTTTGAGATGGGGCGATCACTTCTGCACGCAGTGTTTAAGATGTGGGCAAACCATAAATTTATATAGAGACAACATGATATTTTCTGTCTTATCATCTATCCCTTTCTTAATGATTCCCAAAATTCCGTTCGCTTTTTGGACTGCTGCTGCACATTGAGTGGATGTTTTTAGAGAACTATCCACAGCAGTGACTCCAAGATCTCTTTCTTGAGTGGGAACAGCTGATTTAGACTCCATCTTCTTGAATATATAGTTGGGATTATGTTTTCCAATCTGCATTACTTTTCATTTTTCAGCATTGAATTTCATCTGCCATTTTGTTGCCCAATCCCCCAGTTTTGAGAGATCCTTTCGTAGCTCTTTACTATTTTGGGCAATTTTGTATCATCTGCAAATTTTGCCACCTCACTTTGTCCCACTTTGTCCACATCATTTATGAATATATTGACTAGGACTGGGCCCAGTACATAGATGACTATGTAAGTTGAAAGGCAGTGCCCTCTCCGCCCCTCAAGAAAGGCTGCCAAGAGGATCAATCTGATGAAACGGACCCCCAGTCTTTGCAGATGTGCAAAATGGAGCTGGATGGGACATTTTCAATGAAATGAAATTTCGTCGAAATAGCGGATTCATCAAAGCCACAACATCTGGCAATGCTGTACTGGTTTCAATTAAGTTTTTATAGAGGAGGGCTGTAAGGTCAAGAGCTCTCTGGTCGCTGCTGGTCAGAGGGAGAGAGACCCAAATTGAAACCCTGAGCTCTTCAGTCTGAAAACAGCTACTGAGTGACACATTCAAAAGGTTTTGGTTTTCTTCCAATGCAGAACAAAAACAAAGTGCAAAGCCTCAGAAGTTGTTGCGAAATGGAAGTGTTGTCCTCCAGCCAGCTCTGCTCAAAGGGCCAGAGAAAAGCCGTCTGCACCGTTAAAAGCCAGTGTACTAGTTTTCACTAGGAAATTCGAGTCGCGTAAAAAGTCACCGTGAGGAGTTGCATTAACTGATGTGATGTTACACACATATTTGCAATCAACGTGTGCAGGACTGAGACTTAAGTCTGCAAAGCACTTGGTAGTCAAGAAAGGCGAAATTTAAGGGAGCTGGCAGAACATTTGCTCTGTTCTCTTGTGCGTAGGCATTACAGTACAGTCCGTAATGACATGATTACCTACTATTTCTTCTGCAGGACCCATCTAATTCAGGGCAAGATTTCTCGCTCTGGATAGACAACATCTTTGGTCAAGAGGAGTTGCAGCTTATACAGGAAAAAGAATGTTTTTGCCAGAATACTTTTATAACTTCCGTGAGCAAAATAAGTTATATCAGCAAAAGGACTTCTTTTTTTTATGGCATACATGCATCTACACTAGGCTTTTGCCAGCATAGCTATGTCAGTCAGGACGTGTGTGTGTGTGTGTGCGTGCGCGTGTGTGTGAGAATCACACCCCTAACCAACAGAACTATGCTAGAAAACTTGTAAACACGGACCAAGCCTCACACTGCAGACAGCCTCATGGAAATCATTAAAGCAACTTGTGGAGTAATATCCTACCCAATGTGAGTCAATATTTCTGCGCATGTATTGGATGGTGAATGATGTAGTTGCTCAATGTTGTCCTGTTGGCGGGTATTGGTGACTCCCAGCATGTCGGTCTATGGTTGCCATAGATCAGAAACTTCTTTGAGGCCAATGGCTAAATGGAAGAAGCAATTAAGCTCCTTTAGAAAGTAAGATAGCTGAAAAAAGAGAAGCCACTGCCCAAAGCACTGGCCACACAGACAGCCTGGGGAAGCACTAATTGAGGAGGAATAAGAGGAATTTCCCTGAGAAGTGATTGCAAGTGCAGGGGATAGAGCATTGATTGGATTGCTGTTGTAAATGTCCACATGTGTCAGAAGCAGACAGGCAAGAGGAAGTACCCGAAAAGCCAGGAGAAAGCCAGAGAAGCTCTCGTAGTATGGCTCTAAGGGGAAGCCAAGCGAGAGATGGTTTTTTTGGGCAGAGTGCTGGCTGAAAAGGCAGGTTTGGAATTACAAGCAAGGAAACTGCTTTCTGTTATTTGTTCTCACTATGCCCTGGGAAACATTGTGACAATGTGAGATTGCCTCAAATAACTACCAGACATAAATATCTGCCCCGTATCAGCAACTACCCACATGGTGCCAAATGGCTAACAGCTTGGGCCAAAAGGGGCAATGGCATTTATTTTACCCTCCCTGTTGACTGTTTACCCCACACAACCTGCCCCTTGCACCTTAAAAACTATTAGCTAAATTGTAAATTAAACAATCATGATGGGGGTGGGGGGCTGATGCAGGGTTCATGTTTTGCCAAGTCCTGGGAGATGATGTTAAGTGCTCCCTAGAGCTGGCTGAGGATGTTCTTAATTCAACTGTCTGCGACTTAAATTGGTTTCCTCCCAAGACTGAACTTGGACGGCGGAAAGGGAAAGAATCTCAACATCTTAAGAGCCAGGGAGGAGAGACAATCGCAATTTCCTTGCATAGTTTG